>JAFIDM010009631.1:287156389-287172023 GCA_023159025.1 Thereuonema tuberculata | reverse complement strand
AACGAGGTTTTACTATATTTGTTTTATTAAGAAAAATATTAAATTTAGGCTAAAATAAATTTAGCTTATTAGGGGCGGCAACTTTTGCCTGGCATCCCGGCGCCAACATATACAGGTAATCCCCGAACAACATGGTACTTGAAGAACATGAGTTTCGAGTAATTCTTTGGAAAAAAAATAAAATACATATATATTTTTTTGTTTTATTTTATAATTTTTTATTTTTTCTTAAGAAAATGGAAAATCTGTACCTTTGTGTTCAGCACATATTGTATAATAATTTAAAAATAAACGGGAGATTTTTCGTTTGTATTTGTTTCACAACTTTAAAAAAATAAAATAAAAAGCAATGTTTGCTTTAAGTTCTTTCAAGACCTTCTTGTTTTGTTTTGATTTTTTTTTTTTTTAAATTTCATTCATCAAACATATTATCATATACAATAATTATTTAAGTAAGTTTCTAAATAATCATGGTGCAATGCTTTCCTTTCCTTGAATTATAATAACTTTCCTTTAGTTTAGTAGTATTAGATCCTGAGACAAGTTGAGTTCGTTCAGTAAGGAACTCTCTTTACATGAGGGGCTTTAATTGGATAGAATTGGACGCCAGATGGAGAACTTTAATTAGGAAGACAGTAAAACTTAAAGCCATTCAATAAACAAGGCCATTTATTGCCAATTATATAATAAGAGATTAAAGGATAAAAAAAAAAAAAAGTATCAGTGGTCGCAGATGATGTAAACATGTGAATGTCTGTAACTCGAATTCTTTTCAGGAATTTGTCTGCAATTAATTTTTAAATGGCACAGTTATTTACATCCTCACCAGTCCATATTCCTTACATAAATGATACATAAGTATTTTCCTATTATTTTATATAAATACAGTAGAGCTTGTATATTGGGGTAATTAGCTTTTTAATAGTTATCGAGAATCATCATTTGTTAAAAATGGAACATGTAAACTGGAAATTTGTTCTTAGCAATAACAATATTATCCACTAAAATAAATAAATGGTGCAAAGTAATTCTTTGAGCAGAGGAAATGTTTTTAATTAGTGTAAAGGGTGAAGCTTCTCTACATCACATTTTTTGAAACACGAAGCATAGAAAGCATAAGAACGATTCAGACAAAAAGAATATAGACAATGTTTTATCCAGTAACTCTCAGCTGGAGTGTTAGCACACACTTTCTCTGTCTTCTGCCAAAAAAATCTAGAAAGATCTTCAAATCCGAAGCACTGACTTTTCTGTTACAAATGGGCTTCTAGCATGATTGAGCAAACTTTTATTAATTAAATGTTAATAAGAGAAAGTTCATTCATTTATGCTAATTGTAATACAGTATGTCTGAATCTTTTCCATCAATGAAATTACTTGTCCTGTTTGTATTGAATTGCCCTTTTGTGGGATGAAAATACACAAGATTTCCTTTAAAAATACATATCACGATTGAGTTTAACACGTCAAAAGGTCGATATTATAAGATTGCTTTATTCTTTTCATCTAATATCATAAAACTGGTTAGCTCATTTGGTAAAATATCGTCTTGTCAAATGTGCAGTCTCCGGATCCATCCAAAATGCTTCTGGACTTCCTTCCGTTTCTTAATTATTTTTAATCTTTGAGACAGTAAGAAACTAAAAAAAAAAAAAGGTAACAAACGAAGGCACAACGCTAAAAGAAGGATCTGTCACCGTGAAGAGACTGGGACGGATCGTTTTGTCCTTTTTAGGACTGATCAGCCAGTCAAACTCCACCGATGACAGACTCAGAATGTGCGAGAGGTCACGGATCCCGGGTCTCGTTCCCGAGAGCGGGACCTCCCCTGAAGAAATCCTAACCAAAAATAAACAACAATACAAAATATTGTCCTTGTCCTGCAATCCACCTAGGCACAAAAGAAATTTAACGTGCATGAATAATTTTAAAAAAAAGGTAACAAAGGCACAAAGCTAAAAGAAGGAATTCACACTCTGAGCTGTCACCAGAAGGAGACTGAAACGGACTGTTTCGTCCTTTTTAGGACTCACCAGCCAGCCAACTTTTAGCGTTTTGCCTTCGTTTGTTACCTTTTTTTTTTTTTAATTATTCAGGCACGTTAAGTATCTATTCATTTTAAACACACGGCTTGTTGTTTTTTAAATGCCTTCATTTAATTCCTTTTGTGTCTAACGGATTGCAGGACAAGGAATATTTGTATTTTGTATTGTTGTTTATTTTTGGTTAGGGTTTCTACGGGGGAGGTCCCGCTCTCGGGAGCAAGACCCGGGATCCTTAATCTCTTGCACCTTCTCAGTCTGTCATCGTTGGAGTTTGGCTGCCTGATGAGTCCTAAAAAGGACAAATTCCTCTGCTCTTCTTGCCGATGACAGATCGGGGTGTTCCTTCGTTTGTTGGATTCTCCAGCCAGCCAACTTTTAGCGTTTTGCCTTCGTTTGTTACCTTTTTTTTTTTTAAATATTCAGGCAGGTTAAATTTCTATTCAGTTTGAAATTTTGTTTATATATTGCATTATTTCTTATAAAACAGCAATCACCTATCAGCAAATTAACTTTTCTTATTAAAGAGATCCAATTTTTACCTCTTAGTACTGTTTTTTACCTTTTTGTTTGGTAATTTTTCTTTGTTTCCTCAGGTATTCTGCCTGTTTTAATATCTAATCTACCACTAGATTAAAGCCACAGTAGATATCTAAATATTTTTGCATTTTAAAATCAATAAATTAGTTTAAACAAAAACTTCCGTATACATTTTAATTGTAATAACAATTATGATTTCTCAAAAAAAAAAAAATGATGATCCGTCTAATCTTCCCTCTGCTCTTCTGGAATAAATTTGCCCTTTCTTCCTTTCCATCCCAGAAGCAAAAATATCTGATATCCCCTTCCTAGTCCAACTCTTCATGGAGAATGTCTATCTCAGTAATCTAATATACCAGTATAAAGAACAATTTTTGTTTTTGCTTTCAGTTCCCATAAGAACTAAAGCCTCCAAACTTTGCATGGCATAAGATTCGAGACAGGACACAAAAAAGTGAAAAAAATTTTCCTCCTCCTCAATTTTAAAAATATTTTGGGAAAAATTTGCAGATTTATACAACTTTTACATGTTAGAGCTAAAAATAGTGAAATGTTAGATTTTTTTTCTCAGAAAAATCAGCTAGTTTTAATTATTTAAAAAAATTCTGTTGAAATCATAAAATAAAATGTGGTAACTATAAAAAGTGTTTTTTTTTCCACTCATTCGTTTGCATGTTTCTGTTTTTCTCACCGATTCCTACAAAAATTCATGAAAATACTGTATTTCATTGGGGTTTTTTTCAAAAATTCCCACTCCACGTAAGTCGTAACTCCGCTTAAGTCGTCAAAAATGTTTGGTCCCTTGAGTGACATGTTAACAAGGTTTTACTGTATTTGTTTTATTATGAAAAATATTAAATTTAGGCTAAAATAAATATAGCTTACTAGGGGCGGCAACTTTTGCCTGGCACCCCGGCGCCAACATATACAGGTAATCCCCGAACAACATGGTACTTGAAGAACATGAGTTTCGAAGAACACGATTTTCGAGTAATTCTTTGGAAAAAAAATAAAATACATTTATATTTTATTGTTTTATTTTAGAATTTTTTATAATTTGTTTTATAATTTTTTTGTTTTATTTTTTTTTTTATTTTGATAATAAAATTTAAGATAAAACTTTTTTCCAAAACTAATTAAAAAATTAATTTGAATTATATAATTCAAGATTTCTTAGAAGTGTTTACCAATATGAATTAAAAAAATAAAAATTTTAGTTTTATATATAACAAAAAAACCACTTTAAACATAACATTTTTTTTTATTTTCACACTTGAAACGGAATCCCATTTTTTGTAGTCTCGAACAACACGGTTTCATAGAACACGGAACCAATCAATCGTGTTCTTCGAGGGCTAGGTGTACCTTGGCGCGGCCCTGGTTAGCCAATTATAAAAATTAAAAAAAAAAAACAAGAACAAATGAGGGGGCTAGAATCAAAGGCAGCTAAATCCATTTTAATTATTCAATAGAAACGAAAAGGAAAATTTTCATTCGAAATCACAAGTTTTATAAAGATACGAGTTTTTATAAAATTGATGTTTTTCGAAGCCAATGGAAGCATTGATGTTTAATTTCATTACCGAAACTAATTTATTAAAAACATTTGACTGTTAGAAAATACTGAGCTATTGAAAAACTAAATAAGCTAAAATCTCTTTTAAATTGAAAAAAAAAATCATTAACATTTTGATCTGCAATTAAAAAAAGTATATAAAAAGTAATTTTATAAAGTAATTTTAAGCCAATAATTGTGAATAATACCTGAACTGGACGAGTGGATTTCAACTATTAGCCAGGGATAAAGCGCAATAATGGATAAAGCGTTCTACGCAAGGGAAGGACTCAAGGAAAAGATGGACAGGTTTTTTTGTGTTTTTTTTGGATGGCGATTTAAAAAACGTTTTATATAATGCAGAGGAAGCCAAAGGTTTCATAATTTTCAGGTTTAAAAAGCTAAAAAAAAATGAAAAATTCCCAAAAAACTTAAAAAAAAAATTAAAATGAAATTTTTTTTATTGGAAACTCTTTTTTCTTTTTCTTTACAAAGTCAGCTCAAAACAGCAAGACATTAATCATAAATTTAGATTTATTTTTTTTTCAAACATTTATTTTAAAGATTTTGAATTCGCGAAATAGTGTTCATACTAGGCCATTAAATGTAGTTTCCAATCTAGAGTTAAAGAAGCTGCTGCTTCTCCCTACTTCTTTGTGATCTTCATGGAACCGCCAGTTTTGCGTGGAGGGTTGACTACCGTTCCACACTGTCCAGTTTGCGTGGAGGGTTGACTGCCCTTCCACACTGTCCAGTTTTGCGTGGAGGGTTGACTACCGTTCCACACTGTCCAGGTTTGCGTGGAGGGTTGACTACCTTTCCACACTGTCCAGTTTTGCGTGGAGGGTTGACTGCCCTTCCACACTGTCCAGTTTTGCCTGGAGGGTTGACTACCTTTCCACACTGTCCAGTTTTGCGTGGAGGGTTGACTGCCCTTCCACACTGTCCAGTTTTGCGTGGAGGGTTGACTACCGTTCCACACTGTCCAGTTTTGCGTGGAGGGTTGACTACCTTTCCACACTGTTTGGCCAAACCAACCCCATTTGACAGCGTTTTCATCCTTTTAGAGGGACCTGAATTGACTGAGGAAGCTCCTCTTTTCCCAGCAATCGTTGGTGCTTTCCTGGCAGGGACACTTGGAGTTTTCTGAAGGGTGTTGGTGGTGCCTGCAGAAACAGCTGACGGTCGGCCTCTTTTTGCTGGGGATGCTCGGTTTCCTTTGAGCATCTCAGACCTGGTGGACGGTGCCAACTTGTAAGTTCTGCTGCTTCCTTCTCCTCCAGTTATTAAGATGGTACCTTTGTCCACTGCTCGCTTCAAGTACGCTCGTACATTTTTTCTTGCAGAAGAGGTTTCCATCTGACTTTTGTTCACTATGTCAGTTAGGATCTCATCCAAGGTGGAACCTTTACGCTTCTTCTGTTGCAAGATGGCGCCATTTACTAACACTCTGATCTTAAACACACGCTGTCCGGTTGGTGGTCCACTGGCAGTCTCATCATGGGAGGAAGCACTGGAGTTACTTGCCATTGTGATCTAAAGGAAAACATTTATACTGATTAACAAAGTATTTTGTAATTGTTGCTCGTTTTTAAGTAAAATCCCTAAGTAAGAGTCGTACCTAAGAATTAAGAAAAATAATCTAGTTGTTTTAATGTGCTACACATGCAGATGCAGTTAATAGTGAGTTAACAAAGCTCAATCAAAAAACAAATTTAACTTAAAACACTCATTTCACAAAAAAATAAGAAAACTGCGCCTTCCAACATCTCTCCCAGACCAAAAATATTACACCTCACCACTTCCGTAATTCCATTCCCCACAATCTACGAAACCCGATGCTTCTAAAGAAAAAGCTGCCTGACGTTAAAATAAGGACAGCCTCGGTCATGTATTTCAAAGATACTCGATTGACTAACAAATGCCTGTTAAGTAAATCTTAAGCCAAATAAAGAAAAAAAACTTTAAAATTAAAATTCTGATATAAGCTGAAAGAATGGTAGTTTTTTATTTTACAAATGATTAATCTTCAAGTAAAGAAAGAATCCAAATTTACTACAGAACTATGATGAATTAGGCCTAAGCAATCTCATTCCAGAAACACTTCGAATGTTTATTTTGAAATAAAATCAGGAAATTTACCTAATGATTTAACGTAAATTATAAAGAACAAGACTTCCATTTAATCATAATCAAATACACATCAGAAATTAGATTGTTTATAGCTAGCCTATTTCAATTCAAACTGCTATTCTGAGAATATGGGAACTTTTCTCATGAAATGAATAAACTTAATCTATTTTTAATAAATTTTTAAACAACGATATTTAATTAAATATTTAATGCTTGCAACTAATAATATTTAGATCCGTCAAGAAAATATAGAAAAAGCTTATTAATTTATCACACTTACGATAGGCCTACTTGGAAAAACCGATTCTAAATCGAAAAAAGTTACGTACCGGTAATGAAAAGTTCTTGAAAACTTTTTAAATTCACTGAATTTTGACAGTGAAATTCACTGAAAGTTTCAAATTTTAAAAGGTAGGATCATTTCCTATAATTCGACATAAAATAAATTAATTATTAATTTTGAAAACTCCGAGCAACTTCATAGAAATGATCCTTTTCAGCTATCAAATAAAATAAAATACGAAGTTCTAATTTACAGTTGGAATTTAACAGAAATCAGTCACGTGATGTAGAGATAATAAGCGTCATTACATAGGATGCCTTATAATAATGTAGATGGAATATCGCAATTATTGAAGTCCGTTCAAAATATCTTGCGACCATTATTACATTGCTAACAATGAGGCTCATTCGACTGCATCATCATAATAATAAACTGTACGATGTAAAATTCATTACTGAAGTGCTCTAATAATACAAAGCATACATTAATATCACTGTTGATCTCAACAATATTTTGTAAGATATTCAAAATGAATTGTTATCATTAAGACCACAAACTTAACAAAATTTTAAAATAAAAAGTCAATTCATATCAATCGTATAAATCTGTGTAAGAAAATGGTGTTATAATAGCATTCTTCAATATTGATACAGCACACCGTCACTCAGGACTGCGCCAAGCGTCTTCTGGAATATTTTAAAGTGTGTGCGGCTGGTTCTTGACCAAAGTAATTAATTGATTAACTAAAATTACCGCCACAACACACGTAGATTTAGCTTTTGGCTAAATCCTTTTAGGGGGTGGGTCTTAAGGGATCTCTAAAGCATTAATAAAGTAATATGCGAGGAATCCTTTTAACAATCAATAATAATTTTATTTACAATAACAAAAACAAAAGATTAAATATGTAATCAATTCAATATTTTTACAAACTGATCTTTAAAATGAAGTTAAATCTTAAATTGAAATAATAACAACAATTGGAATTACACAATTAATTTACTATTATTAGAGAATGTAATAATCTATTCGTCTAGTCAAATCACCAATCAATAAGTACTAAATTAAACTTATAAAAAAAATTCAAAAAAAAAACTAAGTCAAATCAAAAACCAATCGTAAATATCTCAAAAAAAATCAATTTCCTGCTTTTCAATTTCAAACTAAAATAAAAATCATTACCCAAGACCAAAACAATTTATTCCCTGATCCAACTGGATACTGATGAAAGTAGCTCTTTTATCTTTACTGAATGGGCTGCACCACAATGTTAAATAAACGGCTCCAATCTTTCATAACGTTTCTTACTTTCAATATTTCTCTAAACAGTTCTCTTAACCAATGCTCACAACCACAGTAATGTGTATATACTGGATTCTAGTTGTGGCAAAAATACTCATTACGCAGATGTCTAACTCAAAACAATATTCTTTCAACCATTGCTCACAACCACAGTGACGTGTATATACTGGATTTTCGTTGTGGCAAAGCTAAATCAATCAGCAGATATCTACCTTCCTATGATTTCATCTTAATGCAATCTCAAGTTCTTCCTTCATGTGATCAGCCCTCAGTATTATTTTAATGTGTGAACATCCTTACCTGCAATGCTACTTACCATCCAGTATCACAGTTGATCTACGGAAATTTGTCTGTGATTAATTTACCAACTCCGACAAGTGGCCTCCGCCCGTATTTCGGAGAAGTGTACCATCACGGCGGTCTAAAAGTAATGATGATCACGTCCATCCACTGGTGAAGGAGGAGAGAGAGAGCGAGAAAAGCTCGGGACCCCCATTTAAAGATTTTTCTAACCCCAAAATAAAGCATAGTGATTGGTCATTGATTTTTCTTAAACCCTCTTACAGATGTGAACTGAACTACGAATATAAAAGATAGGTGAAGAGATCAGAGCGAAAGTCATGTCAGTGACCTGCTCTAATTCTCCACAAAGGATTTCATCTTGGGGTTTTTTTCCACAAAAACAACAAGTTTACAATTTTCCTAAAATAGTAGGCCTATATATTCATACATTCAAAACCATTTTAATATTTTTACACGGGATTAAATATAATCAATTAAAAATATATTCAATACATATACATTGTTATTAATTTGGATTATGTGCTGAAATTGATTTTACAAGCATTTCATTTCAACACTAACTTGCACTATTTCTTTCTTACAAATACATCAAAATATAATCCATTCTTAAGTATTAAGTACATATTTCAGTACACATGATTATTCTTTATTAATTGAATTAATATTAATTTACTAATTAAATGTAATTAAATCAATACATTAGTGAAAGCAAGATAGTTCATTAAAAATGACGATTAATTGATAGCTATTATTTTCTAATTAATTTATGCTAAATATATTTTTCTATTTCTTAAGATAACTCATGTCATATAAAAAGCTTTAATGTAATAAATTGAATATTGCTGGTTGACATAGATCTGATTTCTGAATAGCGTTTAAAAAGAAAGGTTTTTGAAAAACAAGATAAACTTTAGTAAGGAAAAAAAATGACCCTCAAAACACTACAATGAAATTCATCATCTATTCACTCATTTTTAAATACATTATAAACACAATTGACCTTAACAATAACCTGTGCTGGTCACAAAAGAATTCTCCTCCTCAATTTTAAAAATATTTTGGGAGAAATTTGCAGATTTATACAACGTTTACATGTTAGAGCTAAAAATAGTAAAATGTTAGATTTTTTTTTTCTCAGAAAAATCAGCTAGTTTTAATTATTTAAAAAAATTCTGTGGAAATCATTCTGACACTTTATTTGATATGTACACTGCTTCCCTTAACTTACTTTTTTAAAAATATAATGAGAAATTATATAAAGTGAAACTTCAGGTTATTTTATTTATTTATTTATTTATTTATTTATTTATTTATTTATTTATTTATATTAGATTAAAAGTGAAGCTTAACTTTTATTGTATTTTCGTAGCCTTGCCAAGAATATATATTTCTACAAGAACCTACACAGGGTGCTGAAAATCTTTGTACAAAATTTTGTGGGAGATTAGGAACACCAAGAAAAAAGTTTTTTGTTAATGAATATATGTTTGTGGAGCTAGTATAGAAACGAATGGAGATGATTGTGAACTATATGTTCATTCACAAAAGGTGTTCAAAGTGGCGACCGGCAACAGCAATGCATGCATGACAACATTGAAGCATTGATAGCTGTGTTCAAAGATTCCCAGCATTTCACGAAAATTGGAGCGACAACAGCAATTCTTGCAACAAGGTCTTCTTCAGAGTCAATGGGAGTCTCATACATTTTGTTCTTTATGCGTCCCCAGAAGAAAAAAATGAAGGTGATCTCAGTGACCAGATGACATTGCCTGTTCTTCAGTCCCCAAACATGTCGATCAGATAATCCTCACAGATGCATGTTATTATTTACTTCTCACATACATGCATTGTTGTGATTGCATCATGAAACATGTGACTTCAGTCCATTCCACCTGTACACATATCTCTACACATACTATATCTCATTCAGTGCCCTGTGGCATTGAAAGACAAGTGACATCAGCAGACATACATTCATCAACAAAAAACTGAGTGTTCCCGATCTCCCATAAAATTTGGTAAGGAAGTTTTTCACCATTCTGTACATGTATAATTTCTGCAATACAAACAATGGTGATGGAAATTAAGTTAGATGATAATCGTAATATATAAGCTATTATAGCATTCTTTACTAAATTTTTCTTCATTTATGTTCCTTTATTGTGTAAAACTGAAGATAGTGTTATATTCAAACTATGGGTGGTGCACTAAATAAAGTTTTTCTTCTTATTTATTTATACTTTTCAATAAGGAAAGAAAGATAAATCTTTCAAGACAATGCTGCTGATTTAACTCGTATCTACATACAGGCCAAAAATGACCATTTTATTATTCACTCACAATTGTAATTTTTAAACTTTTTTTTTTTCTATTACCTGCTTTCTTATTTTTACATCACTATTTTACATCTTTTCTTTATTTCAGGTACAACATCTTTGGATCTTAAGACAAATGGAAGAGTAGCCATGGTATCAGTTGGCTATTTTGTTTTAACTAGTTTCCTGTCAGCCATTATGGGTGTAGTCCTTGCTTTTATTGTCCATCCTGGATCCCCGAGTGTTAAAGAGAACTTCTTCGATATAAACGAACAGAAACGAAGAGTTGTCAGGGTCTTTGACACCTTCATGGATCTTTTCAGGTACTCTTAGCAATTGCCCTGTGTGTTCAGGTCTTCTCACAGCTGCTCCACTCATTGTACATGACATCATGGAAATGCTAATTATAGACATTCAATCTGCTGCTTATTTTTCATTTTAAAGATCACTACTTAGTGTTAGCTTCATCCTGACCGGCCAGTAAATTGTGATCCAATCTTTGAGTCTGAAAGAGATTATTAGATTACATGAAGTGTCTGAAAAACATAAATATTTGCAGTGGTTGCAGCATTCAACATCTTTTTATAGCTGTAATATGCACTTATGTCAGAAATTTGAGTTTCAAAAGCTTTTTTAACCAAAAATAGTTATTTTTATATATAAATTGGTTCATCTTTTGTTTATATTTTGTTCTTTTCAGTTATGTTTGCTTCCTGGCTTATCTTCAATGATTTGAAGAATTCTCAATGAGATTTTTTAATCTTAATTATTGGATTGTGAGCTTATGAATAATATCATTATGCTGATATGTTCTTATGGACAGCTGTAGAAATAATAATATAAATTCAAGAAATTGGATAAGCTCAAGCCTAGTTTCCTTAAAATGTGATTTCTTAAAATTTCTTTCTTTTTTATTTTTCTTACAGTCTGAAAAATGACAAAAATGAAAAGCATACTTTTATTTTCAAATTCTAATTTCTATTGAATATAAAAATTAGAAACTTTCCAAAATCTTCTGGAAAAAAATTAATTAAATTCTATTACTTAATTTGTCAAAATAAGTATTAACTTTATCAAATCGTGCACAAATTAATGATTTAGTTAAAAGGGGGGTAAAATTAATTGATGAAGTATTAATAGAATAGGACAGAAATTCATCGTTCAGATTCCAATGCTTTTTGTCTCCTTCTCTTTATAATTTCTCGGGCAAGGATCTACTTGGAAAGATTTCAAATAAAAAAGTTAAGACTGTCTCTAATCCTTAAATATGCATACTAATTTTAAAGAAGATCCTTTCAGAAATTCAAAAGTTATTGGGGAAGAAGAGCTCACACACACAGCCTGAGTGATTTTGATAAACCTCACTTTCCTAGAAGATAGTCTAAAAAATCATTCATTTGCCAACGGCACATCAGTTTTTTTGTCCATGCACACTCCAGCTCAGGGACATCGGAGCTGGGAGGGGCAAGGGGGGGGTGAGTCACCCCCCCTTGCCCCTCCACATTTCTGAATGGGGAGGGCAAAAACTATCTTTCGCCCCGCCATTATCAGTATAATAGACGATTAATAAATGATTAAAGAATTTCATAAAAATCAATGACAAAAAATGTCTTACAAGATAAAAATTATATAGGCATGCATAAGGGAAGGGCCAAGAAAGCCCTGCCTTCCCAACCCTTTCTCAGAATGTATAGAGAAGACCCTATTTGCTGTCATTTTTTCAGTTGGATGATGGGTTGAGGGGATCTTGACTCCGTGTCTCCAAATTTTAAAGTTGATGTGTTTTTTTTTGTTTTTTTTTTGGTTCTTGCTGATCAGTTTCTTAATTTGACCTTTTCCCAAATAAAATCCTTTATATATATATCCCTGCTTAATTGTATTTGGACAGACCAACATTTCTATGTTTTAAGTGTCCCAAATTCTGCATATATATTTTCCCAAACTATGTGGAAATGCTTATTTCCTAATCTTATCATTTCTAAGAGAAGGTTCTGTTTTGCTACAAAGTAATGCATGTATTATTTTATTCTATAAATGCTATATCATGGTAAGCAATAATGATGTAACTGTAATTATGAACTGAGGTTGAAAATATATATATATATATATATATATATATATATCCTCTATATTCAGCAGATTTCCTTCAAAGCATTCTATCATGTTAGGTATAATATATCAGTTGCAAGAATAATGATAAAGGCTTGAATTCAGAAAGTTTTCAAAATATGATTAATTAACTACTCCAGTTCAATCTCGACTGAGATTTTAAAAAGGCAGACTTATCTGCATTTAATTTCCTACACATCTCAAGAACTCCAGTTGACAATTGCACCTGAACAGACCCTTCTTCATATCAGCACCAGGTGCTTGCTTATCTGCTATACACCTTATTATTAACACCTTGAGAAACAACACTGAAGTAGTTCTGGTGTTGTGGATCAGGAAAGATTATAATAATGATTGGCTAACATTAGTGTCTAAAGTGCTGAATGTACAGTATTAAAATAAAAATAAAATGAAAAAGTGATTCTGTTCAAAATTAATTTGTGAAGCTTTCTAATGTAAAAAAAAAAAAAAAAACCTTTAAAAATGGATTAATTTAAGAACTTTAAGTAGATTTTGTTAATTAGTGCATTTATCCTGTTCAAGAAGTTTCTACTATATTTACAGGATAGTGAAGTTTTCTTTTTTGTTTTTAATTTTTTTACCTCTTTTTGTTGCTTTGTTGGATATTCATAATTATTCATTATTCTATTCTAGGAATGCTTTCCCTGAAAATGTGGTACAAGCTACTCTTCATACGGTATGTTTATCAATCTTGTTTATATTAATATATAATGTAGGTAGTAACTTCCATTTGAGCCTTTGTTGACTCACGGAAGGCAGGTACACAGCCAGGATTTGCTGGGGGGGGGGGGGGGGCATTACCTTAAATTTTTATAAATGACTTTGCTTTCTTTAAATGAAACTTAAAAGTCAAATGATCTTAATACTAAAAGTCTATGGCAAAAGTAGGATCTTTAAATTTCATCAATTACACATACCACACTTGAACACTTACACTTTTTTTTCTTCCCTGAAGGACCTCCCCCTTCCCCCAGGCTATGTGCCTGTGGAAGGTTCTGATATTTCAGCGTCCAATCGGGACTAGTTCTGATTGGGTGGTCAATGCTTGCTTGCTGTAACTCTTGGATAAGACTCCAATCCCCATTTTACCAAGAGCTGCTTGAAGCCTGGGACCCATCCAGAAAAATGGGAAAACAAAATAACCTGGGAAAAATTTCTAATCTCTATCAGGAATTGAACCCAGACTTTCCAGGTCATTGGCTGTGCCCTGATGAGGATTACATTTTCCAAAAAGATGGGACACCTTCCCATAAGACTCTTTTCACACGAAGCGACTACGGCTGCACGATCATGTCGTTGTATAGATTTCAGTGGAGCCTTTCACACACCGCCACTTGGTCGCAACCACCATCGTTCTATAGATTTCAATGGAGCCTTTCACACAAGACGTGATTTTCGTTGTGGCCAGAATTTCTTGGCTGCGCGACCATGGTCACTTCGTGTGAAAGAGCCCTAATAGCCAAGTAGACCATGGGAGGCTTAGATAAGGTTCAAAAGAAATGATTGAGGAATGAATGAAGCAGCTCTCCATGGAAGAAATGATTGAGAGGACAGTTTACTAATAGGGAGGTGATCACATTGACCATTTGTTTAAAGTAAAATATATAAAGTTTAAATTCATTTTCCCTGGGATGCTATTTTTTAGACATATGTTTTTAATTTTTTCCCTGTAACAAAACATTTGGAACATGCAGCAATTGTAGATTATATCCATCTGTTAAGGTATGCCAAATCTCAATTATACAAAGTAAAGAATATATATTCAACAAAGTAATTGTTGAAATACTTTGAATTAAGTCAAACTTTTTTCTGGCCACCCAATATACAGTATATATTTTGTATATTGTTAACTCATCATGTTTTTCTCTTAAAAACAAATTAAAATAATTAACAGCTACATATAATATATCTCATATACTGTATTACATCTACCCTTAAAAACAGAATATATATTCATATCTCAAAGGAACATATATGTACTAAAAAATATATGTAAAAATTTAGTTAATTTTTCAAATATTTAAAATTGATTTTTTTCTGTAGACTAATAACAATAGACTCGTAAAGAATGCAACTGTTATGTCATTTCTGCTTTCACTTTGACACTTCTGGTTTTACGTTGCTATATTACTCTATTTATTCAATGAGCCAATGAAATATTTATTATTTCATTTAACCCAGAATCTTGTCTGGGTTATTATAGCAGTGCCGAATAAACAGAAGAAAAAAAATGGAATTAAAATAAATTCTTAGGCAAAGATACCTAAATTGCATTTTTGTTGATGAACATCAAATATAATTCATCTTAAATTTTATGTAGGATATTTTATATAGTTATGTTTCCTGTTACTATTTGAATTAATATTTAAATTATCATAAGTAAAATTATTGTATTTGAGGTAATCACTTTTTTTGCATTTCTGCTTTTCAGGGCTTTACAGAATATAAGGATTATGTACCCATTATAAAAGTAAATGAAACTGAGGACATGATGACTCAATATTTCAAACAACCAGTATTTAAATACAGAGAACAGCTAAATTCCATGGGTAAAAAGCTAGCAATCTTTTATTTTAAGTATTAACATATATTCCATAATCAATAAAAACAATTTTATTACACATGTTCAATATCTTCACAACTTTTAAATTATTTATTAAAAATTAAAGATTTATTCAGAATTTACAAATTGTAATCTGTAGTTTAATTAAACAATATCCCAATACAATACATTACAATTTGCTACTCGAAACCTTTGATGCACAGATTGCAACAAAATAAAGAAAGGATCATCTAGATTGATTTTTTAGGACAGATTAAACCTTAAGACGCTTGTGAAGGAGAAAAGGAATACAGTAAGATGACTATAATGCAGTGGCGTCACTAGGGGGGGTGCGGGGGGTTGCGGATTGCACCGGGTGACACCATCACAAGGGGTGACACCAAAATGAAGAGATATTTTTACAAAGCTTTCTTTTTTTTTTTTTTTGGTTGAACAGATAGTTTTACAAAGCTTTCTTTTTTTTTTTTT
>JAFIDM010009631.1:287127464-287156289 GCA_023159025.1 Thereuonema tuberculata | reverse complement strand
TTTTTTTTTTTTTGGTTGAACAGATAGTTTTACAAAGCTTTCTTTTTTTTTTTTGGTTGAACAGATAGTTTTACAAAGCTTGCTTTTTTTTTTTTGGTTGGCAGTGCTACCGCACTGAGTGACACCAACCCTAGTGACGCCTCTGCTATAATGGACCGATACTGATAACTAATTGAAAATTGAATACTACAGAGAGAGAAATTATCAAAGTTTCTTAATGCTCTACTAGCATTTTAGCTGTCTCATTAACTGAATTGAGAAAACAAAACCACAAAGTTCAAAATAAATCAAGCATTTCAGTTTTTATTTTTTCCTTAGGAAGATTGTTTTTCTTACCTTTTCTGCACTTTTCCTATAAATTGGAAGGCAGGAATTAATATTAACAACAAAACCTAGCAAAAAAATAAGAATGTGCAAAAAACATAGAATAAAGGAACAGACAAAAATCAAATTATTTTAAAGTGAACTCCTTATTCACTGTCACTTAACAATGGATATTTACATTCAAAAACTTCTTTTGACAAGATGATACAAAGTGATATAATCACAGACACATGAAATCTTGAACTGAAGTTGGTAAGTAAATGCCACTTTCTTTTTTGATAAAATTTTATTCTCCTAAGTTAGGTTTCAGAAGGATTTTATAAAAGCTAAATCATTTATAAAATACATGACTGAGCCTGCAACATTATTATTGCACATCCTGAAACTTTGTATGACATCATTAATATTTTAAAATGAATCTGCAAAAAAACTGATGCTCTAATGTTGTTAATTTATTAATAATAATTTATTCATAAATGACTTCTTTGCACAGCCATAAAAGCACTAATAGGATAATTTTGATTAAACAAGATAAATTGATGATATTGGTTCCAAGAGGGACTAAGGCCTTTATGACAAATTACTGTAAATGCTGTTAGCAAAAACCAAAGAGCCAAGAATGTAATTTAAGTATTTTATATAACATAATATTGTTGTCTACATACAGCTTTTGTGGGCCCGGTAGCCTAGTGGTCAGCGCACTTGGCTGCGGGTTGGAGGTCGCGGGTTCGATTCCCGGCCTCGGCGGAGCGCGGGAATTTTTCCATGCTTCTTTCACCTCCAAACGGGTCCTAGGGTCTACCCAGCCCTCTATGAAATGGGTACCGGGTTTCTTTCCTGGGAGTTAAAGGCGGGCGGGTGTCGGGCTGACCACCCGACCTCAACTTCGTCCCGATGGTCACGAAACGCTGGGAGCCTGACCTCCCGCGCCCCAAAGGCCAGCCCAGGCCTGTAGAGGGATACTTTAACTTTTAACATACAGCTTGTACACTTATGGATTACTGCAATTTGTCTTCTGCAGATCCATAACTGTTCAGACTTATATTACAAAACTTGATTCTCTAAGCATCCATTTTATTAAGCATAATGAATTAAGTATATTTTTGGTTATTTAAAGCAAAGCAATAAGTTGGTTTTTCTGCTTTTTTAATGCTTTTATTTATTGTATTTTTTATATTACATTTTTTCCCTTTTCCTTTACAGGGCTGATTGTCTTTTTAATGATCTTCGGTGCCACATTAACAACAATGGGAACCAGAGGACAGCTTCTAGTTCACTACTTTCGTGTTTTGGACAAGATAATTATGCAGTTAGCCAAGATTGTTGTACTGTAAGTAGATTGACTTTAGTTTGCTTACCTTATTTAAGAAAAGGTTCCATCATTTTTGTCTTTTGCGAATATCGAAATGTGAATTTAAAAAACTGTATTACCGAATTAGTGAATAATTAAAAGCATTCTAAAATACAAATGAAAGTGACATTCAATAAATTCAGTTAAATTTATTAAATTTATTCAGTTAAATTTCTGTTGTTTTTTTTAACTTTATATGAATCATCTATCCTGATAAAAAAAAATATGGTGAGAAAAATGTATCCTCAGGAACTTCTTGAATTTGTGATATAAAATAATGCTTATAAAATAATGTTGCTTTTAAAGCATATATGTTCATGTTATATTTATTGGGATTATGAGTATGATAAAGTAGAAATATATAGGGCCATTCAGTTTAAAAAAAAATGATGATTCAGAATGCAAAGTACCATAATATCTACTTATTTGTCAAATAAGTAGTCTAATTAAATTTTTAAGTAGCAAAATTAGTCAGTCAATTTTGAACATTAGTGTTCTTGAAACCATTACTCAAAATATTCACTTCCTCTCATTATCAAAGAGTTCAATTAATAAAAATTTCCTTTGCATAAGTTATATAGTTTCATTTGGATGTCCATAAAAGAAAAGTGTGTGTTTAAAAATTGAACAAAGTTCTACCTGTCAGTATAGGACATTAAATCAGAAGTTATCCAGAGGAAAAGAAATAGGGTAAAAGACAAATAATTTAAATCATATTTTTTTTGTAACCTAAATTAATAAAATAATTACAGTCTCACTTACACATTTGTATGTGTGATTTGGATATAGTCGAATGGTCAAGATGGTAACATGTCTTGCAGGCGATATATTCAAATCTCAGAGCTGGCTTGGATGTTTATAAAATATTTCTTTCTTCTGTCTTCATTTCTTTCAATGGACTTAAAGTAGTCCCCATTGTCAACAAATTACTTGGCAAAATAGTATGCAATTTTAACCTTATTTCACAGTACAAGCCTGAACATTGGCACCAAACAATAACATCTGTATTTGGCTTATATTTTATGTTTATGTTTGGTGAGTGTGGGTTTTAGGGAAGTTTTTGGAAAGAAGGACAAATAGAGAGAAAGATTAGTGGAAGTAGTGAACATTTTGCAATCAATAATTTTTCTAGGCATTTAAATTATTTTCTTCATAGACTACCTTTGAAATTATTCATAATTTTTAGAATCCTTTCATATAAAAAAATTTTAAAAAAATTTTTATTTATATGTATAATGTACTTCATAACATATTAACATAATCAAAATATTATATTACGTAAAATAAAAGTCAATTAAATTTCTTGCCTTCTTTTCTTACAGAAGAGCTACAAAATAAAAATCAATCTTGGTAGACATCAAGTCTATAGACTTACTGACATTATTTTAGTATTTAGATGCTTACCAGATTAATTATTCATCATTTTTTGTATTATAAATTCATTATATTTAAATGTTAAAGTAATAAATAATTGAGTCATGATTTGTTTGGGTGTATACAATTGTTAATAGCTTTATGATATTGGGATTATATAATGGCATTGAGATATTTTAGCATAAAAAGTTTTTATGATCTTTTTATTTTATTTTTTCTTAGGTTGACTCCAGTTGGTGTAATAAGTCTTCTTTGTGAAAAAGTCGCATCAGCAGAGGATCTGTCAGTTATTTTATCCAACCTGGGACTCTTCATTCTTACAGTTCTGTTGGGGCTCTTTTTACATCAATTTGTCATTCTTCCTGTTATTTATTTCTTTTTATTTCGGAAGAATCCATTTAGATTTTGGTGGAATTTATTTCAAGCATTTCTAACTGGATTTGCTACAGATTCAAGGTAAGTTTTTGTTGTTGTTGTTGTGTTTTAAATTAAAAAAAAAATAAGCAGTGACTTAAATGTCTAAATAAATTTGAATTAAGAGCATTCAAATACTTATGTTTTAATTCATAAATATTATGTACAGTCAAATTTAGACAAATACATTGCAAATAAATTGAACTTAGACTTTACTTCAATAAATTTAAAAAACAAACTTTCATAAGTCAAAATTTTTGCAGCTTTCACAGGAATGTGAAATTTAATTCAGGAAAAAAAAAAACCCAGACAAAACAGTTCTGAATTCCATAATATCTTATACAAACAACCCATATTTCTTCCTTAAATCTTCTCTTTTATAATATATATACATCATCCACACTGCCAGAAATAAATGTCACAATACTATATTTATTACCAGAAAAAAGAATTTTCAAGGAGATAATTCACCGTCTCCTCTTTCTCAAGCCTTGCTTATTATTGTTATAATGTAAAAGGCTTGAGAAAGAGGAGACTGTGAATTATCTCCTTGAAAAATTCGTTTTTCTGGTAATAAATGTAGTATTGTGACATTTATTTCTGGTAGTGTGGATGATGTATCAATAATACCTTCTTTGTCACTTCAATTTATCACTTCGTATTATAATTCAGTGAAACATGTTAACTAAATACTTTGTTTTTATTTTAATATATCTTGTTAAACTATACAGGTATGTATGAAGTCAGTCCTGAAAGTAGAAAATTGAACTCCAAGAATAAGTGGACTAATTTTGACTTAAATTGTTAGGAATGAAAAATATGATGTTTGAAATAAATGACAAAAGTTCCAAAAGATTGCAATAAGTTTGAGATACCAGTGTAAGATATGCCCAGTTTTCAAAATGCCTCTCCCCACCCCCTCTCAATGTTTGTTTACTGTGCTGGTTCTAGGTGGCATTCAATCAAGAGATGTCTGATATCATTATGCAATTGTGTGGGTTTTTGGTTTTACAAATCTACTACTGCAATAATGAAAAATATACTTCTCAAAATGAAGACCAGGGGTTTTGGTTGAAATATTTTAGGAGCAGAAGACACTTGACAAACACAGGTTTCAATCTTTATCTTTGATAGCCAAGCAGAAGCATTAAAAGAGCTGTAATTGTGTTAAGCAAATGTGAAAAATTTTAGGAGAAGAAATTTACTTCATTATTAAATGTTTGATGTGTGTTGTTCATACTAATGTTTAAGAAAGTTATTTAATTTTAGTTTTGCAGCTCTTCCCATTACCATCCAATGTATGGAAGATAAAAATCATGCTGATCCTCGATTGACCCGATTTGTTCTTCCAATTGGTGCTACAATCAACATGAATGGCACTGCACTCTTCATTGCAATAGCCACTATTTTTATTGCCCAAGTAAATGCACTTACACCAACATTCTCTCAGGTTATCTCAATAGTGTAAGTTACTTAAAATTTTAAAACAATCAAAAATCCTCTTAATTAAATTAGTTTTCTTATTTTCAAAATAACTTTCTGATTAGAAATATGAAAATAGAAAATAGTGCGCATATATATATATATATATATATATATATAAACTTAATATCTTATTAGAAGTATTAATAGTTCATGTATTTCTTAAATATCATTTAAAGAAAATAGTAACTTTTATATTCATGGTTTACAATTGCAAAATTTATAAAACAAATTTCTCTTGGAGGATGATTTTAGACATATAAACAAAAATTATGTTTGTATAAGAAAATTTCCTCTTTCATGAAGTATTTAAAAAATAAATGGTTACAGTAAGTTTCAAGAGCTTAAGATGCTTATCGTCTTTTTTTTTTTTTAATCTTCTGTATCTTTAAACCTTAGAAATTTGCATTTCATGGTTTTTATTAATTAACAAATAGTTATTATTTAACGCAGATCAAGTATCATGTAGAATTATGTCGTTGTAACTCCTTTCTTCATTTAATAGGCTTACATCAACAGCCGTAAGTATTGCTTCATCTGCAGCTCCTAGTGCCTCACTTATTTTGATGGACATGACTTTATCAATAATGCCCAGAATTCCTACAAGCGATGTGTATTTGCTTTTTGTTATTGATTGGTTGCTGTAAGTATATTTTTTAATAATTTCTTTATTCTGGAAATCCTATAGAAATTAAATATTTTCATTTTATTTGGAAACCTACCCTTCCCTCTGCCTTTAATATTTTTTGGTTAATGTTAATGTTAATGTAGAAGATGGGTGGTAAATATACCTAGCACTGCAAGCTAAGGTCTATTGTACTCCCCCCAACCTTAATCCTCAAAAAGACCTGTAGCTATGGCAAACACCAGTAGTTTACTTACAGGGACAGTAAATAAATCCTTTGGTTCTAAAAAGAACGATCCTAGGATTTTATGTCGAATGTTAATATTCACAGTTACAAAAGATGTGTGAAGAAGTTTCAACTTCTGAATGACAACTCCTACAAACAGGGTTGTCTTTTAAGTTTAAGAGCCATAAATGCTTGTTAAGATGACAATGTCCAGTCAGTAGACCAACAACAGTACCGAGTTCCTTTTTCCGTAACATTAAAAGTTCGGAGGCACATTTGTTGCTAGGTCCTTGAATTAGCATCTTGGCTTGCCTTTGACCATCAAGTCTGTGCCATGACTTAAGCTGTAAAGCTCTCATTTTCTTAAGAAAGATCTTTCTAATCTTGTTATTGGATAAATCAATAACAGGTTCCGGACCTATAAAGATCATCTCCGAACCTTTCTTAGCAAAAGAATCGGCTTTCTCATTGCCCTCTTGACCACTGTCTCCTGGCACCCAAAAAAGATGAACCTTATTGTTGTTACAAAATGTTAATTATATTTTAATATTAAATAAGCTTAAATAAGAAGTTTATACAGGACATTAAACTTTAATGCATTTATATGAGCTTAGATGGTTTTACACATTGAACAAGCGTTGCTGCTATTTTACATCCTTTATATTCTTCAACTTTTGAATTATGACTTAGTACAAAGTTCACTGTTTAAAGTTATTCAGTTCCTTTTAAAGTCTATAATAATGATTGTGGCTACTATGACTATTATTCTTGCATTATTCACTAAATATTATTCACTATCAAGAATGGTTGTCATCTATTTCCTTATTAACGGATTCTTTTCATTATCAATGGATTTTTCTTAAAATCTTATCTCTCTAAATGTGATTATAAATGTTCAAATACAACACTTACTTCCATTCTTGCATTGTATCTATATTTCCCTTTACAATTAATAGCTGGATACACACATTTTAAATCTCTTACTATGACTGCAACCAGTATGCTGTGCGTCCGTTCGAAACAAGCATGATCCTTACATTTTATCCCTAATGCATAATCGGATCCTGAAAGTATTAAGGATGTGTTAATATCTGTGCTTCAAACATGAGATTGGTTTCGTAATTAATCTCGAGCTTGACATTTAGGAGCATAGGTGAAATTCACTTAAGAACATTTCTCCTTGGGAAATATTTTGATCCAACTTCTTCATGTAAATCCTACACGTCCTATCAAATCCGACTACATCATCATAATCATTATTAACAAAAACAGTTCATGTGCATCACAACCATATCATCCCGTCACTGTTATCCATCTGAAGCAATTGTTCATCAGTTTAGAAGGACACTCTCCTTCCTGATTTTCTCCATATACTTGAATATTTATTTGTACTTTAATATTTGTAATGTGAAATTACATAATTCATCACTAATGACAATACTAATTTAACATTAATAATTTCACAATTCTACTGTGTAAAGACAGAGCTTTGAGGCAATCAAAAACGATCTTAGAAGTAATGTGGCACTGATTCAAAATGCTGCTCGGCTAACAGAAAAATTATAAATATTTTTATTTCTGATATTTCTGCCCAAACAGATGCTGGTACAAGCAAGAATTGCAAAGATTTCTGCTTGAAAGACAATTGTGAAATTGCCTAGGTTATAAGAAATACCAATACCGCCAGTTTGGTAATACACACCTGCTCCTGAGCCATTGGCAGACTTGGATCCATCCGTATACCAAACAGACTCATCTGTGAGTACAGGAATTGATCCAGAATCCCACTCATCTCTACTTGGAAAGTGTACGCTGAATGGTCTTTCAAAGAAATAAAAAGGAAGCATTTTGTTAGTAGTCATTTCCAAAACAGACTCCTGACTTGAATGCTGTGTGTAGAGGTTTGTATGGCTGCTTGCCGAATGGGTGTAACACCATTCACTCACAGTCTTAAGCCTTAGAGCTCCCAATGTGGCTTCAGCCTCAATATGTAAATGTAGTGGCAAGAATCCCAATAGTAATTCCACCATAGGTGCAGTTCTCATTGCCCCTGTGATACCTATGCATTCCATTCTTTTAAGTTTGACCCTAGGCCACCATACCACTGCAGCGTATGCAAGAATAGGTCTAATGATCATAGTATAGATCCAGTGCATAACCTTCGGGATGATACCCCAGGTTTTACTAAAAGCACCCCGACAGGACCAAAAGATTATTTTAGCTTTCATAATCGAGTGCTCCAAATGCTGTTTCCAAGTCATTCTTGACCCCCAAGTACTTGACTTCTGAAGAGATGGTAAGCTTCCTATCAAAGAAAGTAAGAGCTTGCAGCTTGTGCAAGTTCTTTTTCCTTGTAAAAGGTATGAAGGTCATTATGTCTGGATTGACTGAAAGACCTACTTCTTTACACCACTTTTCAACCAGTAACAGAGCGTCCTGTATAACTTCTCATACGGTTTTAGGGAATTTACCTCTAACGACTATTGAGATGTCATCTGCATAACCAATGCAGTCACACCCAAACCTTCCAAGAGACACTAGCAGTTTGTCCACCACATGGCACCACAGCAAAGGAGAGAGAACCCCTCCCTGCAGGCAACCCCTGTAAGTAGCAACCGCTAACGTGTCCCCGAGAAGCGAGGATATGATCACACGTTCACTTAGAATTTATCTCAACCATTGTCATAAGGTAGAGTTAATTCCATGTTTATGAGTGGCTGCATCAATAGCCTCTATTGAGATTTTAGCAAAGGCCCCTCAATGTTCATGAAAACTGTTGAAGCAAATTCCTTATGCTCAAGGGCTTTCTCCAAAAGTATTGTAATATGATGAAGGGCCATTTCAGTCGATTTATCTTGCTGATAGGCAAATTGATGACTGGCAAGAGGATGAGATATAAGGATCTCATCTCTTATGTATCTATCAACCAATTTCTCTAGGGTCTTAAGCAGAAAAAGAGGTAAGGCTGATAGGTCAATAAAACTTAGCTTGCATATAGGTTGGTTTGTCAGGTTTAGGAATGAAGATAGCTCTGGTTTGTCTCCATTGCAACAGGAGATACCCTAGTGCTATACTTGCCCTAAAAACCCGGCAAAGAATCGGTGTAACGATATCAAATCCTTCTTGCAAATTCATTGGGATAATACCATCCATACCTGGGGCTTTGAAAGGTTTAAACACAGAAATAGCCCATCTGATCTTAGAGTGTTCAACAATACTTCTGGAGCACACACTAGTCTGTACGATTAGCTCTAAGCGAAACCAGACCCGATCGGTGCATGTCCTCAGTGTTGATTTCTCTAGATTCTGGAAAGTGTACTTCTAGCATTTCTGTTAGTGTTTCTTTTCCAGATTTTGTGTAACTACCATTCTCAAGTTTATAGAACTTAGTTGGTTATAGTTACCTTTATCTAAGATTTTGACAAGCTTAGCAGTACTGGAGATGTCTGATACATCTTTACAGAGTTTCCTCCATGGTGTCTTTTTAGCCTCTCCAATGGCCTTATTGTAACAGGTAAGTCTTTTTTGCTTTGTTGAAAAGCCTTCTTGTCTTAGTTCTTAGGTTGCTAAGTTCATTATTCCACCAAGGAACATGTCTTGGTAAACTAGCAACCTTAACCGGACAATTCTGGTGATAGGAACTGAGAAAAGCTTGTTGCAACTGTTCAACTGCTAACTCAATATCTAACATCGAGCGTATGGTAGAGCTCATACCTCCAATTAGTATTTCAAGATCCTCTTTAAATTCGATCCAGTTCGTCTTTCTGGGGTTCCTGGGAAATACCATTTGTTGTCTTTTACCTGCAACATAGAAGCAAATGTACCTATGATCTGAAAGAGAAGGTTCATTAGATACATGCCAATTATTAATAGAACAAAGTAAATTAACAGAACAGAGTGTAAGATCAATAACTCCTATTACTTACAATGAAAGTAGGTTCATTGCCTTTATTTAAAACATGTAATTTGGTACTTACCAAATATTCCATGAGGTGTTGATTGCAGTCAGTGTTTCCCCAGGCGACATGGTGAGCATTGACGTCACATCCAATGATGAGTTGTGCTCCATTGCTTTCGCAGTGATTTGTGAGATTCCTTAACTCCAAAGGAGGAAAGTTATCATTCTCCTCATAGGGAAAATATGCCAAGACCACAACGAGTTCACTAACTTTACTTCCCTCCAGAATAAGTTTAACTATAGTTGTGTCTCTTGAGAGAAACTCTGTAAGGGGGATGGCATTTATGCCTTTCGTAACCAGAATACAGGTTCTCATATTGTCTCAGGTGGTGTCATAATCTTAAAATATTGCCCTTATAAATCCAAGGTTCTTGGATAATGGCTAAATCAATGTTATCCTCAGCCAGTCTGTGGCACAAAGCAGACCGGCTGTGGTGAAGATTGATCTGAATGCAGTTCAACATGTTTGTGGTGACATTAGGGAAACAAAGGCTGAGAATGGAACTGTTAGGTGTTTTCCTCACTGTGGGTGTCGGATTCCAACACCCAATCAGAGAGGTCCCCACCTTCGTCCAACCAGTTCTATGTTTTCGGATAAAGATGATTCCATGTCCGATTTCCCTGTCGTCACATCCATTGTTGTAATTGCCTGATCTTCTTCTCTTAAATTAAAAGAAAAAATAAAATACTCAACTAAATTTATTACAAATATACAGCAATAATTTTCATGTAAGGTTTATATTCTTCAAAATTATATATGAATTATATATATAATTCTTTAATATTATATATTTTGTATATATAATTTTGAATATACTATATATTAAATATTTTTATATAAACAAGTTAATTCTTTTAATGTGAAACTATCTGCTAGCTCCTTAGAAGTAGAGGGCTCAGGTGCTGAGATATTGACCTCGGGTTTCAAATTTTCTGGGTCGTGTAGGATCTTAAAGATTCCTTCATCGACCCCAGTGTATGCTAAGCATTTTGTCTCAACGATAGCTGTGGCAGATTCCCTGTCTACTTGAAAGATCCATCTTAAAGCTTGAGGGTCTGAGATGCGATTCAACACTCGCCAACAATTGGTATTAAACTTCTTGTTGTAGGCGTTGAGTCTACGCAGTAGGACAGCTCAGTCAGTTGTCTACCAAAGTTAACCAGCCAGCCTATCTCGGGACCTCCAACCGGGAGTTCCTTACTACATCTGTTTCCACCCTCTACGACGAGGACATGGGGTTGGAGATTTTAGAGGACATATTTTTTGGTTTGTTCGGTTTGGTTCAATTTAATTTATTCTTTTCTATCAGGCTTTTGATGTAGGATTCATCATAGGAAGCCATTAGTTTCTTAAACATAAAAACAAAATTGGAAATAAAGTAAAAGAAAAAAATAAAATACTCAACTAAATTTATTACAAATATACAGGAATAATTTTCATGTAAGGTTTATATTCTTCAAAATTATATATGCCGGTATATATTTTGTATATATAATTTTGAATATACTGTATATTAATTATTTTTATATAAACAAGTTAATTCACAGTTTATAATAAACATAAACCTAAGCAATCCTGTACAATTTTACAATCTATCTAATACTTGCATTATTAAAAGTGATACTACTATGATTGGCACAACAAACTTATTTATACAAGCTGATGTAATTTATTCAAGTCATTGTAATTCAAAGGTCAAATGTAGTTTCCATCACAGCTCCTCAGTATATCATTGTCATACAAATGGGCTTGGGGAAGAGCCTCCCAAGTATTTCTAGTAAATTGGAATTGGAACCGTAAGTGGCTATGAATTGGTAGAGGGTATCACATTCATTCTCACATAGTAGAGTCAATATTGATAGACCTAATTTTTGTCCAGTTATCACTATTTTCCTTGTCTGTTAGTGGTCATCTAAAATTAGAAAGTAGTGAACCCAGAAGTCAGATTTTTCCCTAGATCTCCAGGCCATAGGGAATCCAAGGAGGCATGTCTCATGGACTTTTGCTATGTAGAACATTTAAACACACAGACATAGAATCCTAAGAGCAACCTCTACTAAAAATGAAATAAGAAAATAAAGAATATTTCTTTTTAATTACAATTTTTTTTTTTCATTTTACTTAGAAAAAACTGTATACAAATTAGCTACGATATGTTAAAGAATAGATTGCTATAGTAGAAAAGATTTCTTTTACAAGACAACCCCTTTTCCTTTACCTTTGGATAATTACATTTTTGAATGGCCCTTACTTCTGCTTTTGAAACTGTATGATTTTTGGTTTGGTTTTCTTTCAAAATATCTTGAAAGTAATTCTCATTAACTTTTTCATTTCATTTTCCTAGTGGTCGCTGTCGTACAACGAACAACTTAGTAGGCGATTGCTATGCTGTTGCTGTGATAGGCAAGTTTTGCAAGAGAGACCTGGAAAAGATGAATCAGGGCCTAACGGATATTAAGGATCCAAGCAGAAGTTATGCTCGATCTCCAGTTCATGCAGCAGTGTCAGAAGAAGCAACGTGTTCATCATTCAATAAAGATCAGTAATCAGGGACAAGATAATTGGTTTTGCATTTGAAAATTACAAAGATGTATTGATTTTACTCTTTGAATTGAATTGTCAGTGAATACCAAAGATTTATGCTAAAATTATGATAAGATATGCATTTATAAAAATCATGAAGCATTTTAAATAAAGAACAGAAAATGAATTTGTTTATAAATTAGAAATAATTTTTGAACAGCTTTATAATATCAAGGATCTATTTGATTAAGATTTTTATAAGTCTTTTTATTTTATATTTGCTTTTTATATACATATATATATATATAAATATATATTTTTTTTTTTAGTTAGATGTAAACATCAAATTTTTCAGACTAACTTTTTAATATCAAATTTTAAATTTTCAAGTTAAAATTGTCTTAATCTTGTTTATACAATAAAAATCCTTTTACAAAAAGAATTCCAAGTTCTTTTCAACATCCTTGACGAAGACTTTGATATTAAAAAAAAAAAATGTAAAATGCTCCCTTAGAAAAGTCATTACAATGAAATTTTCTGTATATTTAATGTATGTCAATTTTTTTATATTTAATTATTTGTAATTTAGAAAAAAAATGAAGTAACTTTTGTTGATTGTATTTTTTTATTATTATTTCATTGGAGATAGTGATAATTATAAAAAAAAATTGAGTGAAATAAATTTAATTTTCAATTTACTTTTATTATTGTTATTTATTTATTCCTACTGGCCATTAAAAAAGAAAAATAATTACAATTAAGATTAATAGGAAGAAATGGGATTTTTATGCTACTGTATGAATAAACAGAGAATTTTGCATCACAGTAATATTGCATTTTCATTCATTTCTGCTGTACGATACCAACAAATGACTGTTTTTGTAGTGTGGTAATCAAATGCTATAGAAATTGTGGGTGCCTGCAGTCCATGCAGGAAAGGATTTTCACAGAAAGAAGACAAATTAATTACATGTGAAACCTCTGGAAGAAGAGCCTTCATGAAAAATTAATTAATAATAAGCTTCTAAAACAGAATAATGTTTAAGAAATAATTTGGATTAATCTTTATCAGACAAACGTACTGTTTGGTTGAAAATTAATATTTAGAGATGAAGATAAATCTAAATCAACTGTAAAAATCTGATGGAGTTATAATATAAATTCTATATTTAATTCAGTCAACAAAATCAACCAACACTATTATTTGTATTACTTAATTACATATTTGGAAGAAATAAATGCCACTCTTGAGAAGCAGATGAACTGCAAGCATGATTCTGAGGCTTGTGGCTCACTGCTGTTTCAGTCTGATTTTGGCTGAGGATTGAATTTCTTGAAGGTGATGGATACTTCTTGAAAGTGCTTGGAATTATGGGATATCTGGTCAGTGTAAAGTATATATATTATATATTTTTGAAATTTAAAATAGGTACCAGTAAGCTACAGTGGTTACTGTCACAGACACATACACTCACACACAAAAAAAAGAGGTTACAAATGATATGGAAATTAGTTAAAGTCTGTGCAGAAAAAGTTTCTCAGTTAATAATGAAAGCATGATCAACAGTTTTCTGAAGCAAGATAGAATTAGAAGCAACTGCTACTAATAGTATCATCTTGTTTTTTCTTGCCGCATCTGAAAAAAAAGTAATATCAAAATGGTATTTTTTTGTTTTTGTTTGAAAATTAGATATTCTTATTTACATATTTGTCTTGTTAAAATACAAGACAATTTAAAGAGCAACAATTCATTGGGATTGTTTTTCTTGAAAACATTAATGTTAGGTCTAAATAACATTAGGGTATCTTATATTTCATTCATTGAAAAGTTTTGAAATTTATTGTTATTTACACGAAATGTTTTAATTCCAATAAAATAAATAATAAAATTTATATGCTTAGAGCTTCTTAAATTATAAAATTGCTTTGTGAAGCTTAAAGTTTATACAGAGGTTTATCAAATGACCTCCTGTTACCACATGAAAAATGGGCAAATAAGTATACATTACAATATTATTTTTATTAAAAATATAAAAAATTGAATTTCGTAGTGTAGCCAAGTAAAGATTAAAATAAAGATAGTCGGTCCCAAGACTTCCAATTTCAATTTTACCGGAAGAGGTTTCCGAAGTTTGTTTACAGCGGAAGTGTTTCTCATCCACCTGAATGACGTCACAAATACCTTTGCCAATCGACCAATAGGATTCTTCCATGGTGTCCTTTCCTGTTTGATTTTACTTTTTTCCCAACCGATCACTGAAATATAAGAAGTTTGAAATAAGTTTTTAGCCACTACAGCAAAAGGCTTAAATGAAGAGGTAAGATAAGGACAAAGGGATCTAATTAGAACTATGAATTTAATAAATCTTAGGTTTTTAAAAACATTGGATCGGACGATTACCCGTACTAGCAGGTGTTTGTCAAGGTGTGGCTGCAGGTGGATTTAAACTAAACTTTATATATTTTAAATTAGGTTCAGTTGAATGTCCTTTAAGATATAAATATAATCAGTTTATTATAAACCAAGAATCTTGATTGATTGATTAATCATCACAACTAACTTTTGATCTTTTGTGATAAATTTGAAATCTAGCGATTATCTTTTTAAGTTTTAGATTATTCTAATTGTTAGGCTTAACAAAAGTTTCAAACTGATTTTTCAAACTTTTTTTTTTACGATTGCTTTATTAAACAAGAAGTTCAAAAGAACTTAAAGCCTACTTATTAAATTTTCATTTTCTTTTTCTGTTTTAAGTCGTGAAAAAAAAAAAAACCTACAAATATTTATATTTAAATTTTAATATCTACTAAATACAAATTGTACAAATTTTCCATTTTCTGAAAAGCAAAGAATTAAATCCACATTATTTATTTAAATTGTCTGAATCGAATTAATTGAAATCGTATTAAAACGCTATAAAAATAATAGCTTTAAGAATTTAATATTCCTTGTTAAAGACAATGAGATATTAAGAGAAATAGGATAGAAATCCATTCTTTAGATTCCAATACTTTTCGATAAAATTTTTGCCTGTTTTGGTGAGATTTCAAATATAAGAGATCAAGAAAGTATATAGAATTTAATTTGGGGGGGGGGGCGCTAAAGTTAGGACTTAAACAAAAAAGCAAAAAAAAAAAAGGCGTTTTCAGAATTTTAGGGGAAGGTGGTCAAGATTCCTCAACTTGCTATCGAAACGAAAGAAAATATGGTTATTTTATACATTTTGAGACTTCACACTCTCCTACTCAATATACGCCTGGATCGTTCCGAGTCCTAGAATATGCATACCAGTACGAAGGAAATCTATCTACCTATTCAAAAGATATTGTGGACGGGGGAAAACATAGACTGGCTGATTTGATAGAGCCTCACTTTTTTATTGGAAAGTAAGGTAAAATGCTATGGTTTATAATGCCAATGAGATTGTTCTGTAAGAATTAAATTCGCTATTTATCTGCACTTGCGTTTTTTTTTTTTTTTTTCTTTTTGGAAGATCTATATATCTCAAAAAACCTAATCAGTAAAGTCTTACACAAAATTTGGATCGTAAATTAATTGTAAATCAAAAATAATAATGGTCATTATATTAATAAAATTGTGGGTATACAAAAGAACACCAAGATACAATTACCTGCCCAATTATAAAATTGTATTCTATATTAGAGTTGCTGATACAGAATATTATTCAGCATACTGGAAAATTAAAATATCCTTTGAACAATTAAAAATACATTTCAATTTTACATTATTCTTTTTTAATCTTTTTTTTTTTTTTTTTATGTTACTACTGCCAAACAAACAAAAAAAAAAGAAAGCCAATAAAGTGCTTTTACACTTAATCTTCTGTATACGTTCATCGTAGGAGTATATCTCAATCATATATATATATATATATATATATATATATATATAAAGAACTAAAGGCTGTACTGCACCAATGTAGAGTATTTTGACGGATTCAGAATTTAGTCCCTATGTGCATCTTGCTCACCTGATAAGCTGATTACGAATTTGTTTAGCCTTTCCTAAAATATACTCAATATAATCCTTATAATTAAGTTTGATATCTGAAAAGACTCCTAGATATTTTGTTGATTTAGACCAGTGGTTCCCAACCTTTTTCAGCTGGCGACCCACCTTTCCTTATCGGAAAACATTCATGGTTCATCAGTCCATAAAAAATAAAATAAAAGAAACCAATCAAAATTCGATTTGTTTTGATTTTTCTGATGGTTTATTCGATGTTTAAAACTGTTTCTGATAGTTTTAGGATCAAGTCGCGACCCACCGGTTGGGAACCGCTGATTTAGACCATTTAATTTCTTCATTTTTAAATTTTATCTGTGGGTAGCAATATTTATATTTCCTAGTAAAAAGCACTGCCTTTGTTTTGAGAATATTAAAGTCTTAATTTATTTTTTGCTCCCCAATCCAAAACAGTCTTCAAGGCAGAATTCAACTGAGCTTCAATAGAAGTAATATTTGGACTCTGACACGCTGAGACAACGTCATCAGCATATGCAATAATTTTTATTCCAATGAATTTTCAGAACTGAATTTATAATGAGGTTCCACACTATTGGTGATAGAATACTATACTATGGGCAGGATTTTAAAGTTTCTTTTTCAACTGTGGCTTTTTGCCATTTAATTCTGACTTTTCTATTTATTAAATAAGATTTGATAATTTTAATAATATAAGATGGGCATTCTAAATTTATTAATTCATTCAAAATACTAGGGTTCCAGGCGTTATCAAAAGCACCCTGTACAAAGCAGCAGTATAATTTTTGTGTATAAAGCCATTTTCAATAAAATTTGTTAGATCATATACAGCTTCCTCTGCCGATCTACCCTGAACAAATCCATATTGCTGCTTTGATATCCAGTTACCTTTAGCTGCATACCATTGCATTCTGTTATTTATAAGTTTTTCAAGTATCTTTCCTCCAGTAGGCAATAAACTGATTGGTCTATAGGCTTTCTCATCTGAAGAATTATCTGAAGGAGTCTTGTTTATTAAACAAACCCTGGCAATCTTTCAACATTTTGGGAAGTAAGATAAAGACAAGCAGGCATTATAAAAATGAAAAAGACAATCTTCTAAAATGCAAAAACTCTTTTGATAAAATTCTATATAAATTCTGTCCTCCCCTGGTGCTTTTTTGGTATGAAAGGAAAAAATAGCATTCTCAATTTCTTTTTTAGTAAAAGGAGGAAAAACTGTTTTCATCTGATTTATTTGCTCTACCTTCTTTATTATAGTATCATGAATATCTTTTCCAACCTCGTTATTATCATTGCAAAACAATTTATCAGCTATGATAGCTAAAGTTTTGGCTACATCATTCTCAGGTGAAAAACATGATAATGATCTATGGTTAATATTATTTCTGAAGAGAATTTTATAGATGTTTTTCAATGGATTTAAATTCCCTTCTGAGTTACAATATTTTTTCCAAGAGATAATTTTTGCTTTTTTAATTTCATTTATATACTCCTTTTTAATTGATCGATACTCCACATCACGTAAGTACCGTAGATGTGGATTTGATTTCCTTTGAGATTGTCTTCTAAGCCTATTAACTTTTTTTCGAAAGGACGTTAAGTGTGGTGCCCACCAAGGGACAGAACGTTTTCCTGGAACCTTTTTAGGAGTGGAAATATTAGCAGCTTCAGTAACAAGCTTAGTTAATAATTCACAATAATTGTCAATATCATGAGGTGAATTAAGTGTTTTGTGATCTGTCAATTTTGTAATATTGGTTTTCATGTAGTTTATAAAAAATTTCCCAGTTTGTTTTATTTAAGTTATAATTTTTATCAGTGGTTTCATATTTTGAAATGTTAGAAATGATGCTGTAATATATGAGTAAATGATCTGAGCATAAATCTTCATCGATTATATGTCAGTTGTTAATTTTATTTATTATAGTATCTCCTGCTATTGTTAAATCTATAACGCTATTTCCAATTGTTGAACAATATGTGGGACCCCTATCTTCATTTATTATATTTTATTGGTTATCAGTTATAAATCCTTCAAATATGATGCCTCTGTTTTTGGTGAGCCTGTCAAATCACATAGTATATCGAGCATTAGTATCAGCACTAATAATTAATTTGCTTCTTGGTATAAGTTCCAAGATATGATAGACACCCTTCAGCAATAAAACCATTTAATATCACATTGGAATCTTCAGACCCAGAATTGCATGTATCTGATATCAGCTTTTTTACTGATGGTTCGAAATCTATAGAAGGTGTTGGAGCAAGTGTATGCATAATCAAAACTTATGAACAAAATTCTATAAAGCATACTATAAGATTCCGTTTTCCTTTATTTTCGACAATCTTTCAAGCAGAATTAAAAGCTATTGATGAATCCGTAAAATGGGTTTCGAAATTAAAAAACAAAGATTTATCTGTTAGCATTTTCACTGATTCAAATCATCTCTGCAAACAGTAGCCAATATAAAGAATAAAGACCCTTCTGTAAAATGTATTCAAAATCTATTAAGTACAATTCCAAATAAAATCACACTTTTCATATTAAAGATCATCAAGGTATATCTGGCAATGAATGGACAGATGAAGAAGCAAAAGCAGCAGCCAAAGATGATCAACTTAAAATCCCTTTGCTCCCCTTCTCAATTAATATATTTAAATCCAACATTAAAACTACTTTAATAGATTTGTGGAATGAACAATGGTTAAAGACATCAAAGGGAATTGTTTACAAAGAAGTTTTTTACAAGACTCTCTGACTTCTGATATTAAATTATATAACTTTGGGTCAAATCCTTACAAGCCATGGGAATATAAATGCTTACCTAGCAAAATATAATTTAACACAGTGCTTACTGTTCCTGCTATCCAAAAGAAATTGAATCTGTAGAACATATACTCTACTCATTGTCCATATTATTATGCAAGATACATTTTACAATTAAATCTACTTTATCATGATATTCTATGGCCATGTAAACTTTATATCCTAATTAAAAATCCTGTCTTCCAGTATTTCTGGAATTTTGTAAATATTGTCAAGAAATTTAAATCTAATTGTTAAACCAATAGAATTTGAATTAGTGTGTTTTTAAGTTACAGAGGGGTCATTCCATATGAAATCAGCCAATTTTAATTAAATGGTTGCTTGACCATCTTGTTAAATTTTTATATTTTCACCACAGGTTCCCTTACTAGTAACTTGCTCAAAAGTATTTTTATTTTATTTTTATCTCCCACCATCTTTGATTTAGGCTCATTTTTCGTCAGTGTGACAAGCAAAAATAAGGGTTTGCAATGATATAGAAGAAAGGCTGCTGTATGGTTTCTATACGAGATAGAAAGTTCTGGTTTGCAGTGTCTTAAAGCAGGGATCCTGGCCTTTCAGAAACTGTTTCTAAATGGAAGATATGTCTTTGATAAGTTGGACTTTGGAGACCTTAACATTGCTATCGGAATGAGGAATTTTGCTATTTTTAAAGGTCTGTAAAAATGAAAAGGGCTTGAAACCACAGGATGGTAATTTTTATGCAAGAACTATGACAGAAAGTGTTTCCAGAAATAGTAAAAGAAAGCCTGGATTAGAAGTGCTTCCTGGACAATTTTTAAAAAGTATGAATTTCAAGGTCAAATATATCAATAGGGGGACCAGCCAAAAATTTGAAATTTTGCCCATGGATACGCTTCCTTGTACTTAAGAAAACCTGTAAGTTTCATTATGTGATTCACATTGGTATACATTTTACAGGCTGTCAATTACCTGTAAAAATGGCAACATGTACGATGAAAGGCTTAAAGTGGTCTCATTCTTTATATTATAATCTAATATTTTTACAATGATAAAAAAAAACTTGAAAATGTACTATTGACTATAGCTGGTATTTCTACCCTCTTGTCAGAAGAGTTTTTTATTAACAAAAGTTTAACTATGCTATGAAATAATTTGTCACTATTGTAATTTTACAGAAACATTTATTCTTAATACATATCTTTGTATATTCAGTGTAACTTAACATTCATCTCTGTGGTATGCTATTTAAGTAGGCTAATAACTTAGTGAATAATAATAAGTGAAAGCTATGTGTTCTTCTGTTGACTAATATTGTATGTTCTCTCTGTGGCAGTGGAGAATTCTAATGGTTTTAAAATATCAAGAATGTTACTCAACTTCACCCAAATAATATCACTTCTTTGCAAAGAAAACCTAGGTGATGGTCCAGCTGGTTGAAGAACATCACTTAAATATCATTGATTTTTTTTTTTTCTTTTTTTTTTTTTTAAATGTTCCTCAGTCGTATTAGGTGTGCTTATACAAATGATAGTTTAATTTAAATATATTAAAAAAAATAATTTAAATAAGATTAATAATTAATAAATAGCTTAATTGCATAAAATAATAGAAAGAAAAGGCCAATTAAAAGTACAAAAAAAATTAATCTTTATATTAATATTCTCTTATAATAATTGAATAATTATTATAGTAATTACTTTAATATATTTTAGTAATATTATAACTTATAGTAATTTAATATTTATCTTATAGTATTTATAGTTTAATATTTTCATTAATAATGTCATAAATTAGTCTTTCTTTTATATCTTTAATTCTTTGAAATTCATAATTTTCCCATTTAATTTGTTTACATAATTTGTGTATTATGTGACCATTTAATCGATATCCATAATTATTTCTAATTTTACTATTATTTAAAGTGCTGAGCCAGTTATTTCTAGTTTTTTTTCTTCTTTACATCTATTTCTTTTGTTATTACTTTATATATAAATTTTTCTTCTATTGTTAATATTTTAAATTTTTTTCATCTCTAGTTTTTCTATTAAAATCTACAAAAACATTACTTAATATTTTAAAAAAGATCTTATTAATATTTTCCGTTTGCTTCTTATTCATAAAGATCCAGCAATCCAGACCATAGTTCAAGATTGAATCAACTAAGGATTTAAAAATAATTAACTTTTGTTGGAAAGGAATTATTTCTTTCAAATTATGGAATAAATATGTTAATGTATTTAGTTTTTTAATAACATGCTGATAATGAACATTCCAAGAAAATTGTTCATCAATAAAGATTCCTAAATATTTTTGTTGAGTAATACAGTAAAACCTCGTTAAGTCGTCACTCAAGGGACCAAACATTTTTGAAAAAAAAAAAAAAACACTGAAATACAATATTTTTATGAATTTCTATAGGATTCGGTGAGAAAAAGAAGATTTTCAGAAATCAATACATGCAAATGAATGAGTGGAAAATAATAAAAAAAAAAAACACATTTTATACTTACCACATTTTATTTTCTTTTACTGGCATTAAAATAATCCAACAGTGTTGATTGATGAAGGTGCTGATTACTGCTGATAACAATTCGAAACACTTCGTAATGAAATGGAACTCCAACTTTTGTGCACATAGTTAATCGTATCTAAAACCGAAACTTCTAGCTTTTCGTTCCTATCCAAGGCTTTTATCATGTCCTTTACAAGCATTTTTTTGTACTTTCGTTCAAAGTCAAGAATTATCCCTTGATCTAAAGCAGTGTTTCCCAACCTTTTTTGTGCTATGCCCCACCTAAAGTATCTAAAGTATGCTATGCCCCATCAAAAAAAAAAAACGACTTTTCAACTTTTCCAGCCAAAACAAAAAAAATTCCCATTTTCCAATTGCCCCTCTGTGGGGCATGCGCCCCACGTTGGGAAACAGGGATCTAAAGGCTGAAGAAGTGCAGTTACATTTGGAGGAAGAAAAACAATTTCGATCGCTTTTACATTTTCGGGGCTTACTCGCTATGAAATAAAATGACACTCAGTAGCGGTCAAGAAAAACGTCTACTCTTGATAAGAGTCGCAGCGAGAAGTGTGTAATTTCCCAAGTGAATTTCCCACGTGAAAATTCCCCGTAAAGGCTAGGCTTTCTTAGAGTGAAGGGGCGGGGCTGAAAAGATAGCAGGCAAAATTGAGAATAAAGATGCTTTTCGCCATTTTTGAGGGTGACGAGTTATCCGAAGTAGAATTAAATTTGGTGACGAGTAAAAGAGGGTTATTTTACATTATTGTCTATGAGACCTTGTCGGGACCAAAGGAAAACGACGACTTAAGTGGAGTGACGACTTATCCGGGTGACAACTTAACGAGGTTTTACTGTATATTCAATTTTTTTGCAGTTACATTGGTAATTATTAATAGGATAGCTATTTTCCATATTTTTACACGTTATATTACGTAACGCATGATATATATTTTTTTGAATTATTCTATTTTTATTTTTCATTATCATAATCTTGGTTTTTTTTAAATTTATGGTCATATAATTATTCGTTGCCCATTTATTTACATTATTTAGATCTATCTGCATTTTGTTATATGCATTTAATTGTTTATTATCTTCAGTGAAAATAAGTACATCATCAGCATATACATAAATTTTTCAATAGTCAATGCAGTTGCTTAAGGAATTCATATAAATATTAAATAATAACGGTCCCAAGTTTGAACCCTGTGGAACTCCAGATTTAACATTGTATAACTTACTTATATGGTTTTGTTCTTTTATTTTAATTTTCCTATTTTTCAAATAATTCCCTATAAGTTTATTAATTTCCCCCCTTATACCTATTCTATTTAGTTTATCTAGCATCAGATTATGATTAATACTCTCAAATGCCTTTTTGAAATCAATAAACATGATGTAAATAATTCTTCCTTCATTAAGTTTACTATTTATCTCATTACTAAAGTTTTTTAGTAACAATTCAGTACTTTTATTAGGTTGATATGCATATTGATTGTTGTTTAGTATTTTCTTACTTTTGATATAATTCTATATCTTTTTGTGGAGGTAACTCTCAAAAAATTTTGAAATATTTGATAGTAACGAAATTGATCTATAATTATGAAACTTATAGGGATTATCTGTCTTATTTCCTTTATAAATAGGAACAACATGAGCAGTCTTCCAAAGAGTTGGATATGTTTCCGTTATAATGATGTTTTTAAAGAGTTCGACAATAAACGTAGCTAAAGTTTCTTTATGTAGTTTATTTTTTTTTTACCTTTATAAAATCACATCCTATGGAATTGTGATTTTTTAAATCAGATATTATGTTTACTATTTCAGTTAAAGTTTGTGGAAATAGAATCATAGAATCTTTTTGAGTATCCCTTTCATAATTGATTTTTTTCTTGTTTATTGTAGTTATTTTCATTATTTTTTTGGATTTTTTTGAATGAATATATTTTTTAGCTCTTGAAAGATAGTCTTTACATGTTTTTATTAATTTTAATATTTCGTTGTTGCTAGTATTTTTCTGTTTATAATTTGTATGTTTTTTTTAAAAAATTCCATATGTTTACATTTGCTTTAGGATCATCTTCAATTAATTTTTATATTAGCTTTTTTTTTTTTTTTTTTTTTTTTTTTTTTTTTTTAATTAAAAAATTTTTTTTTTAAATTTTAAGCCAATTTCTTTTTTTTATATATATTTCCTTTCCAAGATTTTGTCTTTTTTATTTTTTTTATATTCATTAAATAATTTGTTCTTTTTAGCTTTTTTTAATAATTTTATGTAATTTATTAATAATTTTATTTGTATCTTGATTGTAGTTGCTTTTTATTTGAAAAGTAAGCTCACATACTTTTTTGTTGAAGAAGTCATCATCAATTGAATAATTGTAGATCATGCTTCTATTTATTATTCTGTCACATAGGTGATCATTAGATTTATTTATTTCAAATATTATACCAAAATGGTCAGAGATATCCCATTTAATTATTATAGCCATTGTTCTAGTATTTTTAATGTCCGAGAAACAGTGATCTATACATGATTCGGAGTATGTAGTTTTAGTATTAGCAATTCTTTTAGGTTTGTTTATATGATTAATAAAACCAAAATTGTAAAAAATTGGCAAATAATTTAAAGTTCGGTTATTTAAAAATATCAATGTTTGCATATCCAATATAAATTGTATTAGAACTAGTTTTATTTTTTAATTCTTCATTAAATAAAAGTTTATTTGTATGAGGAGGTTTGTAAATTACATGAACTATTAATTGAGAGCCTGCGGAGGTATCTTCATTATATTTACATGTAATATTTTCATATGTGGTGGAATTACATTCAATTGTAGTTACATTTAAATTTGTCCTATAGAATATAATAATTCCACCTCCTCTTTTTCCTGTTCTGAGTTTATAAATTTTCAAGAAGCCTAGAATGTCAAACATAAATAATTCCTCTTGCTTAATATTTACTTCTACTAAAATTATGAAGTTTAATTTATTAATTTTCCTTTGTACATTTGCAATTAAATATGAAAAATTTGTTTTTAAACTTCTAATATTTAGGTAAAGTAAATTATGTTTATTATTATCAGGATTCCAGTCCTTAATATTTTCTATTATTTTGAGTTTTCCTAATTCTGTTTGATTTATTGTTTCCATTTTATTTTATTTTTCTACATATTAATCAATTTTTTCAATATCTTCTTCGGTTTGTATATTAATAATTTTTGAATTTTCATTTTTTCTAAACAAAATTTTAGAATTTTTTATCCATACAAATTTATATTGTTTATTTCTAGCTTCCATTTTTGTCTGCCGGAATAGGTTTTTTCTTGTTTTAATGTTAAATTTTCATTAATATATATTTTCTCTTGGTTATTATTCTTAAAAATATTATTATTTGTTAGATTTCTTAATTGTTTAAATTTTGAAAGCCAAAGATCTCTTATCTTTTCTGTTTACAAATTTTACAATTATTGGTCTTCCTTTATTTTTATTAAATTTACCATATCTGTGGTAAGCCTCAATTTTCTCTGGATGTAATGGAAATGTATTTCCATTTTTTTTGCTATCTTTTGTATAGTATTGAATATATTTTCATTGTAATGTTCTTCTACTCCAATAATTTTGATATTATTTTTTCTCTGTTGTGTCTCCAGTCTTTCAACTGTGACTTGCAATTGTTTTATACTTTCCTTCTGTAATTTCATTTTCAATTTTTTTCATGTTTTCCTTTTTGTCCCTTTGATTTTCTTGATATTTGTTTAGTTGTGTTAGTATTTCTTCATATTGTTTGTTAATGAAGTTTATAGATTCCCTGATCTCAGTTATTTCTTTTAAAATGGTATGTCCTAATTCTCGATTTTATTTCCTTGTTGATTGAATCCATTTCTTCTGTGTGGGTGATAGGTGGTTGGAAATGTTCTTGCTGAATACTGTTTATACTTGTTTCTTCCTCTTTATTATTATCCAATCTTCTATTTCTAGTTGTTATTTTTTTACATTTTTACACTTCCAAAGTTTTCTTTTTGATGGAGTATTAACTTCCATTGTCTCACTATCCCTCACACACACCATATGCTGTTCTGCACCACATGTCATACATCGGAGTTCTTCATTTGTCATTTTTGTGTTGCAGGTAGAGCATTTTATTTTCAACCTACTATATTCACTCATTTTATTTTCTTTCTTTAAAGGTTAAAACCCTTTCTCCTTGTTTGCAATCTTACTGTAGTCTTTAGAAATTTATTAGTTTTAGTATATTTTAGTGGAACCCTTTCAATATAAAAATGATTAATTGGGGAGTGATAAAACTGCACGTCCTACCTGTTCGATGCTTGCGCTCCAAAAAAGATCAAAAATTTCCTTTGATATTTAGATTACTTTACTACATACCATCATTTATCATAAACACAAACAACATAGTCATTTTGGGTTATTTGATTAAAATCAATTGGTGTTTGTGATCCGTCAACTCTGAACTGCACATGTTTAGTATGAAATGATGATGATGATCTACTTATCAGAAGAGTAGATGAATCCATGGGGACGTAGCAGTGGTGATCCCTTGTACCATCAAATCTCTGGTACTTGTTGAAGCGGTCCTTGAGATACTCTTGTTCTTTCTTGATGTCGTCTTCGGTCAATAAGACAAAGTTTATGCTTGAATATTTTCCATACAAAACTCAAGCATGCCCTTAGGGGTAAGGATGTGGTCCTCAGTTGGTTGCTAAAGACTTGCCTTTGTGACAAGTCTCTTCACTGTCCCAACAATCCCATCACAGGGACCCTTGCCGTGACTTGTGGCAAAGAAATGCCACTTGACATCAACACCAAAGTCCTGTTTATGCTTACACAAGTTATAAAAATTCTTTCTATTCTTGTATTGTCCTCTTTATCCATCCGAGAAATAATAGATCTTCTTCAGATTGAGTATGAATTTCTGGATAAATGGAATCAGCTGCTTTTGGAATGCATAAACAGCAGTTGTATTATACTCCATGCAATCACTTATAATACAAACGCTTTTGTATTGATGTATGCTCCTCTTTAAATTTTTGGTATAATTCTCTCAAGTTAGACACAACCTTTTCTGTTTTAATTCTTTGCTCCCATCTTCCAAACGAACAGACTTCATATCTTTCATTCCTGGAAACACTCTACTAACTTCATCACTATTGTAAACATTTACAACCAAGTCCTTAGTTTTGTTTCTCATTCTTCTCCCCAATTTCAATAAATTCACTTCAGGAATGATTGCATGTTTTTCCACAAGAGCCTCTGTTTTCTTCACCAAGTACTTGCTTACACCTAGTTCCTGTGCTGTTTTATTATTTGACCAGCTCTTGGGAGCTACACTGATAACTTTAATTCTTTCACTATTTGATGTGCAACTTTTTATTCTTTCTTTTAAACTTTTGACTAAATACTGTATGTCCTTGTTCTTCAATAATCTTCTTTCTTTCCATCTCAAAATTGTTAGACAAAAAAATAAAATCTTCAACACATCACTCAAGAATTTAAATTATTTAAATACTGAAAGCAGCAAATTTTCGAGAAGCATTCATCTTCTCTTTAATAAGCCAGAAAACAATGATTAGAATAAAATAACAAACACGGAATGGTAATAAACATTCCACTGTATTAAAAGCATGAAATGTCAACAAAAGCAATTGTTTTTTACAAAGATATGCTAACTCAAATGAATATCAATTGTGAAAATAAAAAATTAGCATCAATTTTTTTAATTATTCAATCAAAATATACTATTAAAAATTTAAAACATCAATATTTAAAAATTCCTTTATTAACATAATGGTATTTGGATCTACTGAGGCTTTTTCGTATCTACTAAAATTTTCACTTTTAGTATTTTTAATTACACAACTTTCCAAAATTTTCCTTAATTTTAAGTCTGTTTCTTTATAAGAATTTTTACATCCTTTTCCATGAAATGTCTTTTTTTCAAACAATTGTAAGCAATGTCAGAAGTTTCCAAATTCTTATTTTTTAGAGCTCTTCCGTGTTCAGAAACCCGCTCTACTAGGGTCCTTCTCATCTTTCCTACGCAGAACATTCCTTAAGTTTTACAATCAATTTTGTAACCTAAACCCATTTCATTCTGATTTTCATGATGATTAGTTTTTTTGCAAAGTAAATTTTTGATTTTATTTTTGTATCTAAAACCAATATTAATGTTGAATGAATTACATGATTTTTTTAACAAAATACTATTCTCATTAAGATAAGGGATGAAAATTTTGTTTTCAAATTTCTTTATTTCTTTGATTTTGAACATACTGTATCGTTTAATTTGGTCTTTTATGAACATATCTGGATAATTATTTTTCTTTAAAAATACAGTCATGTCATTAATTTTTTCTTTGAAAACAACTTCTTTACTGGTGTTTCTATCTAAGCTTCTTAAATAATTTTCTATAATATTCGTTTTGATATGAACTCTATGACCTGAACAATAATTTAAAATATGATCACTTTGATAGGGGAAGGTGTTGTACCTTTGACCAGTTTTCACTAAATGAATTTTCTAATTTTTTGTACTCAAGTAAATCCTTACCTGAATGGATACATGTGATCTTCACTCATCTTGCCATCAACTGCATGTGTTTTATATGTTATATTTTGAGTATAAGTATTTTAATTTTATTTTACAAAAAAACTCTATCTTATGGTCAAAGGTACAACTGCGTGGTACCTTTGACCAGGTGGTAATTGAAACTGGCAGTTAGGTACAAGTTATTTAATTAACATTTTTATTCAGAAATGTATACATTTGGCAAATATATGCAATTCAAAGTAGAATAATAAAACATGAAATAAATTCTAATGGCTTAAGTAGCCTACTTCTGCCCGTTTACTCTACATTATACAATGAAAAATCAACTCCAAAAGATAAGATATTCTTTTAGTCGAGCTGGGTGTGACGCCAGCTGTGGTTGGATTTGGTAGCTTGGCCACAATATCTTGTAGTTCTACGTCGTAGAGCTGGTTGTTTTCTTGGATGAATTTTGCCATCTTCGGTAGTTTTTTTAAATATTTAACTTAAAATAATCACATGCTGCTTCCTTTATTTGGGCCAGAAAGTATTTCTTGTTTTGTTTTTTTGTTGTTGTTGTCAGCTTGACAAGGACATAACTTTCTTCAACTAAATCTTCTTTTTCAAAGTTTAATTCTTTCTCCAACTCATGGCATTCATCTGAAAGATCGAAAACACTTTCCCC
>JAFIDM010009631.1:287101014-287117464 GCA_023159025.1 Thereuonema tuberculata | reverse complement strand
TGTCTGTATGTCCTATATGTTTGTGCCGTCCCTGATGAAGGAATATGCACAGTATTCCGAAACTGTCGGATTATTACCATATATAATTATCTCAACTATTTGTAAGTAAGTGCGTTTTATTTATTTCTATTTTTCTTTATTTCATTCCATGCACGTTAAGCCTTCTTTGTAACCACAAAATGAAACTTACAGGTTTTCTTAAGTACTAGAAAGAGTATTCAAATTTTTGCTTTTGATATATTTGACCTTGAAATTCATACTTTTTAAAAATTGTCCAGAAAAATTGGCAAAATTGGCAAAAAAAAATGTCAGGAAGCTCTTCTAATCCAGGCTTTCTTTTACTATTTCTGGAAACACTTTCAGTCATAGTTCTTGTATAAAAATTACCATCCTATGGCTTCAAGCTTTTTTCATTTTTACAGACATTTAAAACAGCAAAATTCCTCATTTCGATTGCAAACTTTAAGGTCTTTAAGTCCAACTTATCAAAGACATATCTTCCATTTAGAAACAGTTTATGAAAGGCCAGGATCTCTGCTTTAAGACAGTGCAAACCAGAACTTTCTATCTTATATAGAAACAACATAGCAGCCTTTCTTCTATACCATTGCAAACCCTTATTTTTGCTTGTCGCACTGACGAAAAATGAGCCTAAATCAAAGATGGTGGCAGATAAAAATAAAACAAAAATACTTTTGAGCAAGTTACTAGTAAGGGCACCTGTGGTGAAAATATAAAAAAATAATAAGATGGTCAAGCAACCACCTTGGTTAATTTCACATGGAATGATCCAGAGGTTAATTAAAGTTGACATCAGACGATAGTGCTACTAAAACATTTCGAGTTATACAGGTTCAACTGTATATATATATATATCAAAGCTTCACTTTTGAGTTTTATTTTTAACTAGCTGTACCCGGCATGCGTTGCAATGCCACTCAAAGAAAGAAAGGGCTCGTTGAGAAGGGGCCGTAAATATAAGGTCCCGGTGTCGATCGGGTGTGGGACACTTATGCCGTTGTGTCGCCATTGCCCCACCAGTGTGTGGTGTCCCTGCCCCCCACAGGAGAGAGAGTTTTTCCCTTTTTACAATTGACTTCGGGGGCCGAGAAGGGGCCCTAAATATAAGGTCCCGGTGTCGATCGAGGGTGGGACACTTAAGCCCTTGTGTCGCATCCCCCCCCCACCCAAGTGTGGTGTCCCTGCCCCCCATAGGAAAGCGAATTTTTCCTTGTTTGCAATTGACTTGGGGGGCCCGAGTAGGGGCCCTAAATATAAGGTCCCGGTGTCGGTCGGGGGTGGGACACTTCAGCCTTTGTGTTGGCTTCCTCCCAGCGAAGTGTGGTGTCCCTGCCCCAAATAGAGCGGATTTTTCCCTTATTTGCAATTGACTTGGGGGGCCCGAGAAGGGGCCCTAAATATAAGATCCCGGTGTCGGTCGGGGGTGGGCCACTTAGGCCCTTGGGAGGCCATCCCCCCACCCGAGTGGCGTGTCCCTGCCCCCCATAGGAGAGCGAATTTTTCCTTATTTGCAATTGACTTGGGGGCCCGAGAAGGGGCCCTAAATATAAGGACCCGGTGTCGGTCGGGGTGGGACACTTCAGCCTTTGTGTTGGCTTCCTCCCTCCCAAGTGTGGTGTCCCTGCTCCCCATAGGAGAGCAAATTTTTCCTTATTTGCAATTGACTTGGGGTGGCCCGAGAAGGGGCCCTAAATATAAGATCCCGTTGTCGGTCGGGGTGGGACACTTCAGCCTTTGTGTTGGCTTCCTCCCACCCAAGTATGGTGTCCCTGCCCCCCATAGGAGAGCGAATTTTTCCTTATTTGCAATTGACTTGGGGGCCCGAGGAGGGGCCCTAATATAAGGTCCGGTGTCGGTCGGGGGTGGGACACTTAGGCCCTTGTGTTGCCATCCCCCCACCCGAGTGGAGTGTCCCTGCCCCCCATAGGAGAGCGAATTTTTTTTTATTTGCAATTGACTTGGGTGAAATCTTCTAATCTTCTAATTAGGAGAGAGAATTTTTCACTTTACACAATATTTGTGTAGTTCTCATTTTCTCCACCAGGTGGATATTGGGTTTTTCAGGGGTTTTACCCCTTTTCAACCCCTTGGGGGGGGGGGTTCTAAGGTAGCCTATCTTTTCCGCAGTGTCCTAAAGAGTAATTCTGCAAAGTTTGGTCCAGATAGGTCAAAGGGCCTAGGAGTCTATAAAGGACAAAGAAAGAAAGATACATTCATTTTTATATATATAGATTATGTTCTTATTTTTTTTTTTAATTATTTTGGCAATAATGGCTCTTAACTTTCCCCTAAAAATAAAAACACTGTCAAGTTTGGAAAGACTTTTTCAGATTATTAGTATAAGTACCAATCTTAAACATTATTTGTTAAGATTAATCTCTAAATGTTTTTTGTTTTTTTTTTGTTTTTTTTTAATCAGACGTACCAGGTAGAGGAAGTGTTGTCATGGAAGAAGTGACCTTAGGTGTTGGCCTTGCTCTCATTGTGTTCATCATTCTCGTTAATATCGTCTGCTGCTGCTGCACACGCTACAAACATTACTGGAACGATCCAAAGACAGGCAACCGTTTTGTTTCTATTTGGATTCAGCCTAAACAACAAGATTTACCATTTTAAACCACACAAAATTTAAGTGAGTATCATATAATAATGTTTAATAATGCATAGCTAATATATAGCCTATTAAAATAGTATTCCATGGTATTTTTCTTGGTATGTTAGTTACATGATAAAAATTTAGGCATCTATGCATTGGTAAATCATAAAATCTAAACTAAAAGAAAAAAAATTCACAAACTTACAAATAAATGAGGAGAAGCTTTTAACAGTTTCAGTGAGCTTTGGACACTTCATCGTCGGGGCAAAAGATAGGAACAACACTAATATGGAGGACAACATAAAACATGCTGCTTTACAAGGATAGAAATTTAACAGTAAATTAAATTGTTTCTTGAACTTATATCTATTTTTCCATCTAATTTTATACAAATAAAGCTGTTCGATGTGACAAAGACTGTTTTTGTTAGACATTTGTATGATTGGATTTATATAACTTTTCATCTAGTGGGCACTATAATAAGGACTTTCCTGGTAAGATTGTCTGATGGAACCAAGCTTCATATCCCTAACAATTAAATGTGACACTGAAAAAGAATTGTTCATCGTAACTAGCTGAAAAGTTATATAGATTTAAATTTAGCAAGTATAAGTTAATATTAAAAAAAAAAAAGTTTTATTGTATAAATGCTAATCATTTCAGATGAATTAAACAAGTACAATATTATATCCAAAAAAATATACTGTTATGCACTACAACGAGACTGGGTACCCCCCCCCTACAACTTTTGCTGCTGAACCCCTTTCCTACCACAATAAACTTTCCCACCGGCTCTTAGCTGAATCCTTCGACATAATCGGGCTTAAGGCATACAACCCTGTCACCGGCGGGCAAAATGTCCATCACTATTGCTAAACTTCCCCAATCCTTTCACTTCCCTCACTCTCACTATGAATTCCCACCTTGTGTTGTCTTAAATATTTTTTTGTCGTCCCTGATGATGAAATATGCGGAGTATTCCGAAACTGTAGGTTTATTGCCATCTTTTTTTATTCTCTTTTCATCATGTTTGTAAGTAAGTGCATTTTATTTATTTCCACTTTCTCTTTATTGCCATAAGTCTGTGTGGTTGCAAGATAGAAATCACTATTTACTATATGAACCTTAATGCAATATTAGCATGTCTAAATCCTAAAATGAGAAGTACTGGTTTTTAATGAACGAGAAGTATTTTTGTCATTTTTCAATAAAAATACTTTTTTCTTTGTGCTTATTTTTTATATATTTAGTTAAGAAACATATTTTTGAAGTAACCACATTCAGCTTTATTTAATTTTTTGGGAACCTAACCCTACATTTTGAAGGAGTTCTTAGCCTCAGTTAGCATTGTTTTCATCACAGAGGTTTTTGCACAATCATACTGTCATGTTATTTGAGGGTTGCACATATTATAGATTTAATGACATGTCCATCATCAGTTCGAATGACTTTAAATCTCTCAGATCATAATTCAAGTGCTGTGTGTCTTGAAAGTTATTGGAGTACGTTTTGAATATGAATTTAGTAAATTCAAGTGATTTATTTATTATTATTTCCTAGTATAGATAAAATTTACTTTTGTTTGCTGTTACTGATGAGGATTTCTTTTTATTTCTAGTATGGCATTCGATCATCCTGCGTACTGGGGAGCTTATGTAGCTCTGGCTCTCCTTGCACTGTTGGTTTTAACAGTAGTGGTAATTCTTGGCAAAATTTGGAAGTATGACCCTTTTTCAAGGCGTAAAGAAGTATTTTTACCTGAAAGTCATTTTGAAGAAATTGCATTACAAGAAAAGCCAATGCATCTACCGTCCAGAAGTGCAGATGTATAGATCAACAGAAAGTGATAAAAAAATGCAGATTCATTTACCTCATTACTCCGTCCAAAAAATGTAGAATTTCTTAACTTTTACTTTAAATAGATTTTTTTTTTTTAAATAAGCCTTAACAAGGCAAATGTTTTAGATAGATTTTATTTTAAAACTTTATAATTTTATTCCAGAACACAACACTTTTACAAGTATTTACTTTTATAATGTTAATAAGTTAATCTCACACCTTTTAACTAAATTAACATCCCAAACTTTTTTGCATTTTTCATTGTATTTCATTATTTTATTACTTTTTTATTTTCATTTCCAATTAGTAATATTAAAAAGAAATATGTCAACCAAGAATCTCATTTTTTCTTTTCTACAGAAAAGATTCTATTTTTGTAACATTATTCAGATAACTTTTTATTATTAAATGTTTTCATTATTTTTATAATTAAAATTTTATATTGTATGTATCAGTTAGTTCATACCATGCAATATTTACTTAATTCTATGTTGTAACAATGAAAATTTGTTTTCATTGCTTTATTTGGTTAAAAATAAAATATTATATTTAAATAATTTAATAGTTTAATTGATCTTTCTTGTTAGTACAGAAAATTACATATTCAACCATTTTTATTACGAATATTTATTTTATTTTTTACTGCATATTTAGAAACTGCTTATTATTAAGTATATTTTTTTTTCTCTCTAATAATGTTAATATGATTATAATTAAAAAGAAAATGTCTGCAAAATCAAAATGCATTTTTCTGTGTTAAAACCAGTTAATTAAGTTAAATTTTACTTCAAATGAAAAATGATTAGAGGTCAACAATAAACTTTCTACTTTCATTAACTGCATCTGGATGCTATATTTTGTTTCAAAAAGGAAGGACTTTCAGGAATTCACTATTTTCTGTAATGCAGCAGATAAAATAGTCCCAATTCAGAGCTATTATCAGTTGTTATTCATGGATTTATATCATCCTAAATGTTTTGTTTGTATTTTTATCAGTCACGGAATACCAATCTAATTTTCTTTATTGGCAACCTGTACACAAAAAGTGGAAAGGGGGAAGCTCTTACATTCCTTCTGTTGGTCTGTTGATCTGTCACCATTTCTACAGCCCAAAAACACAAATCGGACAAACTTGAGTATTACCTTATTAGAACCCTTATAACTTGTAGAGATGGAGAAAAAAATACGAGTTCCAGTCTCGTGGAAAAATATTCTCCACACCTTACAGGCATTCTGAGTGGTTTTATTCAACTCTTGTTCACAGCTGTGATCGTATAGTGGTTAGTACATTGCATTATGGCTGCCATAACTCAGGTTCGAATCCTGGTCACGGCAATGCTTGCATAGCCATATCAAGCCACAAGAAGGTCTTTTCTTCTTTTAATGTCTTCAAAAATGTTACAAACAATTAAAATCTCCACCATACATAATTAAATGTAAATAAGTTTCTTGCCAAGTCTTTTTCTCTATAATCTCATAAAGAGCCTTTACTAGTTTTGAAATGGATATTAATAAATGGCAAAAAATAAAATCGTATGATATAAAATGAAGCATTGGTGATCCAAAACTTTAAGTAAACTATATCTTCAAGGCAGGGGTTGGCAAGCCAAAACTGAGTTACAATAACTGATTTGCGAGATGATTCTGTGGCTTCTAGTATGAAGTGATTTTGATTTCTTCAGTTTGCTGTTAATGTTTATCATTGTGTAAGTTGACTTATCCGAACGGAATTAGAATTGATATATTCACAAGTACGATTTTTCAGCTAATTTGACAATAATCTTTTTGCTTATAGAAAATAGTTATTCAAGAAGAATCTGAAACACTGCACTTCAGTTCTTTTTCTGTTTAAGATAACTTTTCCAATGATATTCTGAATTTTTTTTCTCTACCAACACCACGTACATCCAGTTCTGCTAAGATTTTAAAGATAGACTAAAACAGGTGAACTATTCATGTTTATATGTACAATTTCAATTTCATTTCTTGGCATTTTAGTGTCAAGAAATAAAAGTATCATTTCAGAGGTAAAGCTCTGCAAAAAAAAAAAAAAAAAAAAAAAAAAATAGACTTCAGCCAAACAAACTGAAAATGGTAGAACTTTAATAAAAGTATTAACAACAAAATAAACAACTTAACCTAAAGTGTACCCCCAGTTATAAAAAAGAAAGGTCTTCATTTGCTATGGCCATTACCACTGGACAGAAGAAAAAGTGATCATATGGTCTTAAGAATATAGAGGAAACGTTGGTAGTCTGCAGAATATGGTACCCTCCAATGGCACTATTTTGAAGACTGCGGATAATGTGAAACATACAATTAACTAGTAAAAAGTAGAATGTTTATTTCAAAATGGTTTTGTACGATCTTTTACTAGAAAAACCAAGCCTCAACTGGCTAACTGCGATCTTGAGATAACAGTATGCACCACAGCGGGCAGCTATTGGGGGTACCATATTCTACAGTCTAGCCCTTTACAGCAAATATCCTTGTTTTTCTTTCTTTCTTTCTTTCTTTAAATTCAGGAACAAATCCCCCATAAAGCATAAACGTTACCTGGGCTTCACCAATGCATTGTCACTCTCGAACACTCAATGTCCCATCACTGGTTGCTTATTTCTGGCACATACTTTATAAGCCTCTTCATGAATCAAATGATTATTCTAGCCTGATAATCATTAATACTATTGAAGCACTGATTGATGTATAACTTTCACTGGATTCATAATGATAAATTCATTACATACACTTAATGTTGCATTTTCATTTATGCCTAAACCCTGGGATAGGTTTTTCTGCACTTAACATCTTTTGTAGCATACACTTCGATCAAAAACGTACTTATTCTGATGTGCACTATGAGCATATATCTGCTGCAGCTCTTTGTTATGCCCGCTTTAACATCTATCACTAACTTTTATTTTAATTTCAATTTAATTCTTTGCATATGTGATAAATTAATCAGTTCATAATTTACCCACATAATGGTAGCACGTATTCAGTAAAATAAAACAGAAAATACTCTTTATAACTTAATTAACTACATCTAGAACTTATTTCAGAGAATTAACAATATTTCTAACTTTTCTATAAGCATTCATTACTCAACCGACAATTTCAAAAATTTTAAAACATTTTAGGTAATAAATATTATAATGAGAACTTGTATAGGCTTGGCTTTGCAACCTTTTTGCTTCACGGCACACTTTTGTATTAGCAGAAATCGCATAGCACACCAGCCTTGTTCCTAAAATTCTGCAACACACCAAACTATTTCAATATTTGTTTATTGTACTATCACAGAATCCTTTAAAAAATATCTACAGTCTATTTTTAAATAAAAGAAATCCTGAAATATTTTTTAAGCCGATTTGAATGAGAATTAATAATTTATTAACCTTAACTGTTAGAATGAAACAGAATGTAGTTCATATTTCTGTTATTTGATGTTTAGATTTTATTAGCGACCCATTTGGGAGCTATTGCGCTTGTCCTGTCCGTCCGTGTCTATCCACCCCTAACAACTCCCGAACGGAAGGTCGGATCGACAAACGGATTTCACCATCCTGTTCAGAGGCCCGAACACTGAGGAATGGGGTATTTTCAGGGGCCAACGCCCCCCCCTCCCCATGTTTGAGATATTTGGCATTGTTTTCAATGGATTTCCGCTGTTAGCTTAAATGTAAGAGATGCAACCATTTTTTTTCAGTTATCAGCAATAGCATGATGCTTAAGGTCTTGCACTCGTAAGCTGAAGATAGTAGGTTCGAATCCATAGTTTGTTTTGGGTTTTTTTTTCTTATTTTAGTATCGTTTTTTTTTATTTTTTTCCTAACTTTTTTTAAATTTTCCTTACGTTAATGCACTTCTTTTTTTATTATTATGGGTCGACCTTAAATTTATGCTTTAGCACAAAATTATATTCACTTGTTCTATATATGAATATCTGACTAGTATGAAACTAAATGTTGATATAGAATTTTCTCGCTGCACACGGTTCAGAAGTAAAGGCATAAACTATGTTAACAAAATTTGCAAATCTCTGTTTTTTTGTTTTGTTTTTTTGTCCATACATTTTGTCAAATTGAAAAGTGAAACTTCAAATTTCGATTCAGAAATCTGAAAACCAGTACTTTGAGATTTTAGGATGGGACAGGATTATAATAAAATACTTTGACGTAAATTGTCTGCAAATCCTTCAAAATAGTAACTAATTTCAAAATTGTTGGAAAAAAACAAAATATAGTTGGTGTACCAACTTCCTAATACTAGCATGGTAAAAAGATGTACACTAGTGGCCAAAATTGTCGAAACCTTTAGAAAATTTGTGTTTTTCAAATTTGCTGGCTCATAACCTCCATTTTTCTTGTAAAATGTTATAGTGTTATTCTGTCATTTGAAAAACGGTGTAACACATAATGCAATTCAATGCAATTTATGAAAAAAAATACAATTTAAAAAAATTATACAGTAAAACCAAGATGAAACATATTTCGTAAGTTCTCACCACTTCTGTTAGTACTTCATTGGGAAATCTTTTGCTGCAATTACAGCATCCCATGGAGTAAACCAAGGGTTTTAGTTCATCAGGTGTTGTAATATGGAACCAAGATTGAATTATAGCTTCTATTTAATTGTGTTTTATTCCTAGGTTGCTTCTGACTGACATGTTTCGTCAATATTCTCCACAAATTCTCTATAGTGTTTAAGTCAGGGCTATTACCTGGCCATTCTAGAAGTATTTCCCTTAAACCACTTTTACAGACAGCAGCAACATGGCAAGGAGCTGAGTCCTGCTGAAATATATAGGTCTCATTAAACTAAAAAAGATCAAGTGCCAAAGGCTTTAGTTTTGGCTCAAGTATTATTCTCGATGAATTTTGGCATTTAAAGTGCCATCAATTACACAAATTCTGCCTATACCTTTAGCTGTCATGGAACCCCAGATCATGACACTAATGGCATGCTTCATAGTAGGTATAGTGCACTCAGATAACAAATCTTCTCCAATTCTCCTCCTTACATATTTTATTCCATCTCTGCAAAATATGGATATTCTCATCGCTCCAAATTACTTATCCCATTGTTCTTTTGACCAATTAACACATTTTTTTGCCCATTCTAATCTCTTCAAATTTTGTTTGGTAGATAGAAGTGGCTTTTTCCTTGGATTTCTGGAATTTGAAGCGAAGTCTATGAGTCTGCGTCGAATACTCCTTGCACTCACATGTAACCCACATTCTGATAATTCATTTTTAATTGAATTAGATGATTTTTCTTGTTTCAATTAAGCTCAGTCTTTTAATTCTCCTGTCATCAACAGCTGTTGTACACCTTTTCCTGCCTTTACCAGGTGCGTTGTGAACGGATTGAGTCTCTTGATATCTCTTGCATAGCTTCGAAATCCCACCTTTGGTTTTATTTCCACCAATTTTTTTAATGATTTCCTCATAGGTGTATCCTTCTTTGTGCAAAGTTAGTATTTTAGTTCTTTTCCTAGGTGACCAGTCATACCATTTTAATCTGTCATCATACAGTACTCTTAAACTTTGAACCAAAAAAAAAGTACGACCAACTTGATTACACTCTTGACAACTGAATAGGACTGCTAATACGAACTGAAATGGGAGGCAATTCATACTAGCACCTTATGTGTTCCTTGTTGTATCATAATAGCACGTGATTGGCTTTCAGAACAATCACTCTCATTGGCCGGTTTTCACTTTAAGAAAATCCACTTCTTTTTACTGAAGCAGTTGTGTTTTCTTTTTTTTGCGGGGGGGGGGGGTTATTTGGCTATAACTTTTGACAGAATAGTGATAATTCAATACAGTTTAGTTCATTACATTCTGCATTAAATTATGTTTCTAATGATGTATAATATTATAATATTGTTTTAAAAGCAGTTAATGTTTAGAGCCAGGAAACCTCCAAAACACAAATTTTCTAAAAGGTTTCCACAATTTTGGCCACTAGTGTAAAAGTCGTTAAAGAAAAAAAATAATAATAACAGTTGTTCCTTCATTTACTTTTACCCTAGCCCTTTCCTAATGTTCCGATTTTTACCAAATTTAATTGGGATCTTTGATATAATCCTTGTACAAAAGTTTGAGCCTTCTAGGACAAAAGTATTTTCTTGATCACAGACGGACTGCACAGCATGACGGTTTTGGGTCCCTGGCTTCTTACCTATAAATTAAAATCTGTACTATATTGGGATCTTTCTTAGTGTAACAGCCAGCTATCTCCAAAATTTCATCTTTTTGGTATATATAGTGTTTAAATTATGGTGACCACGGACGGACATATATATTTGGTTTACTTTTATTTTCTTCAAAAACAACATTTGGAAATGTTAGAAATATTTATACCAAGTCTAATAATACTCTGTGATAGCTAACTGCTATGCAGACATATTGAACAGTCATCATGCATTTTAAATATATTGATCATGTACAAAATATATATACTAGCAGAAAGACCCGTTCTTCGCTCTGGTTAAAAAAAAATGTCCTGATACGGATGATAAAGAAATTGTAATTGTGAGATCATTTCGAAAATTTCCCGTTTGGGAACAAGAAAAATAAAATAACTCAAAAGATCTGATCTCATTACAAATCTATATCCCGTTTTTTCCGCAGGGTCCTAAAGAGTAATTCTACAGAGTTTGGTCCAGATAGGTCAAAGGGCCTAGGAGTGTATAGCGAACAAACAAACAAACATCCTGCTTTATATATATGTTAACTTTCTCAACTTGTTCGGCAGAATTCGATAATAGATAGCAGGATCCTTTAAAACAGAAAATAAGTTGCATGTGTATATTTTCGTTTGTCAGCATACTAATCAAGGCTTGGTAAAAGTAGTACATTATTGGTAATATATCTACATATATCCTGTCACAAAAACTTCAAAGCACCATGAGGGAAGAGTTAACATATAGACTATGATGAAACATTGAATTTCACCAATTAAAGCTTCATTTCCTTCTTAATTTTCACATAAATTTCCCCTTTTCCAATATTTTTAATTTCTCTTCATTTCTATTATTTTTTAGAAAAATTTCATCACTTGTGGTATTTTTCCTTACAATTTTTGCCTTAGTAGTGGTACTTTCTCAGTTACAGATAATAATCTAATTTCAAATTTGCCGCCAGATGGGTTTCTCACTCGAATCCTTACAGTGACTTAATAACCAATCAATTACATAATTAAGATACTGTAATAACAGTGCTATAGGCCCGGCCCTAGGGGGTGCGGACCCCATCCGAGCTAGAAGTGCGGGGCCTCTTTCTTTAATATACTGTCCTGATCCCCCCTCCCCTGTCCAACTTCCCTTAAACCTCCTTACAGACACTTTCTAAAACTACATATTTTTTTGGCAAAGATAATATATCAAGGTACTTTGTTGTTTTTTGGTAATTTTGTATTGTAAGACTGCTATCGTAATAAATTTATTACTGCCAACGAAATATAAGAAAGCTTTACCTTTCGTTTTCCTTTTTTTTTTTTTTAGGGGGGGGGGGGGGGGGGGAAGAGTTTAAGATTGTAATGGTCATAAGAAGAGAAGAACAAAATAGACGAAAAGTATGATAACAAAAATATACACATATTGTATTAGTCTAAGAAAATATTGGAAAAGTAACTTTAAATCCATATCACCTTAAATTACAACTGGTCTGTAAAGAAAAAGTGTACGCGTTAAAGATATCAAAATTGATTCGTCACTATCTATTTATGAAACCACTTTCCTGACCTTCCTGTTTGCAGTCTTTTATTATGTCCATATTTTCAAGACTTCGGGTCCCTTCTTTCTCAATAGAAATAATAGGTAAGCCATTCAATGAATGGCTCATACTTGATCTTAGATAGTTTATTTATTTATTTATTTATTTATTTATTTATTTATTTATTTATTTTTTAAGTTTAGAGAAACTTTCTCTCACCAGATGCAGCTGTCATAGGAATTCACAACAGAATCCGGCAACACTAAATCTTTGGACAATACATCGGAAGCGCAGTAGTGCCTCAAAGGAAAAAATAACTCACCAATGAAAAAACCAGTGAGAAAGTCCATTTGCCATACTAGCCTCAGTACGGAGACCTTGTTGTTTACTGTGACTTCTCCTGGCTAATGATCGCCAACGATCGTGAAACAGCTGTTCCAGGATGTCACTTGTGAATAATTTGGTCTCATCCATTGTTGTTTACTAAATCTTTGGAGTGATTCAATTTCAGTATCTCCAAAGTAGTCTTCGTTTCTTAGGGTATTACTTATTCTCTAAGAAGTTTGAGGATATTTTAAAGAAATGCATCTATTATTTTTTATTGGGATGTCAATATTAGGAAAGATTACACTGTACAACATGAAAAATGTCCTTTGGATGAAAATACGTGTTTCTTATATATTTATGACAGGAAATAATGAATCTGTACTCAGTTTTTGTCTAACACGTACCATTTTCCCAAAAATCCACAATTTAGTGTTTAGCGCTAATTTTTCTATGTTTTCCTAATTTAATTTAATTTTGGAATATCCTGCTTATTCTATTCAACATTTTCACAGCAGGGATAGATTTACACACATTTAGCAATATATATCTATATCAAACATTCACTGCCATCTTGATCATTCCACAATTCCAGCATTTTAACTATAAATTTTGTTTCAATTCTGACGTTTCCATTCATCGTGTGATACTGCTCATTGAATTGGTGCTGTATTTCTAGTGACGTTAAGTGTGAAGTGTACAAATGTTTTAAGGTCTGAGGACAAGGTACATTACGTTCAGTACATTATGTCTGAAAAAATAAGCGGACTTATTTTGTTATGTGTGTGGCAAACTTACATTCAAGACTCAACAATGTAGCTTGTTGCCGTTGGTTAGAAAGGCGTATGAATTGTATTTTGGATGTAGAGTTAAAGACAAGGATAAGTCTTAAGCTCCGAATACAAGCTACAATTCATGTTCAGGAATCTGAGAAACTGGTTACAAGGAAAACGTAGTACAATGAAATTTGGTGTACCTATGGTTTTGCGTGAACCAAAAGACCACGTAACAGATTGTTACTTTTGTTTGACAGATGTGAAGGGATTCTTGTCCAAATCCAAACATTCTATTCGGTATCCAAACCTACCCTCTGCTATGCATCCAGTTTCTCATTCTGCGGACCTTCCTGTACTTATAGCTCCAGATAAATATACTGTTGATTCAGAGGAAGACACCTCCGATGTCCCAAGTGGTCAAGATCCCGAATTTCAACTCTCTATATCTATGACATGTTCACATCATGAAATCAACGGAGCGCTTAACGATCCTGTACGGGACTTAAACCTCGTCAAATAGACGCAGAATTACTGGATTCTAGGCTTCAAGGTTGGAATCTGTTAGATAAAAATGAAAAATAACTTCATTTAGAAGACGACAAAGTCATTTTGCAGACTATTTTGCGGAGAAAGAAGACACTGTATATTGCTATAATGTGAATGGCTTATTTCAGGCGTTGGGACATGAACATAATGTAGCAGACTGGCGCCTGTTTATTGATTCATCCAAGTATAGACTAAAGGCAGTGCTCCTCCATATAGGCAATGTTTATCCCCCTGTTCATGTAGCATATAATGCTGTAAATACATAGGAAACATATGAGGTAATGAGTGCTATACTGAAGTTTATTGACTAAACTTCATTCCAATGGCACATTTGTGGCGACTTGAAAGTCATTGGGATATTAACAGGCATGCAACAACGATATACTAAATTCTGCTGCTTGCTATGTGAATGGGATAGCGTGACAGAAAAAAAAAATCACTAAATTCAAGAAAAAACTAAATTTCTGGCACCAAAAACATATCACAAGAAACACTTGTGAATCCGCAATGTGTCTTTCTTCCACCATTGCACATTAAACTTCGTTTAATGAACATTTTTGTAAAAGCACTGGACAGAGAAAGATTGTCTTTCTTGCATCTCAGAAACAAATTCAAAAATTTAAGTGAGGCAAAGGTAAAAGAAGGGGTTTTTATTGGCCCACAAATTAAAGCAGTATTTTATGACGAAGATTTCGAAAATAAACTGTTAGAAGGAGAATTTGCAGCCTGGTGGGCATTTAAATCTGAATGCTCAAGTTTTCTTGGAAATGAGAAAGCAGAAAACTATGAAGATCTTGTTTGTGACATGGTGAAATGCTTTCATGTTATAGGCTGCAAGATATCCTTAAAACTACACTTTCGTATCTGGACTCGTATCTGGATTTTTTTTCTCAAAACCTCGGCGCAGTTAGCGATCAGCATGGGGAAAAGGTTCCACTAGGACATTGCTATGTTTGAAAAGCGCTTCAGTGGACGATGGAATTGAAGTATGCTTGCTGAATATTATTGGCCTACTCTCAGGGACATTCCAACAGATGCCTACAAGCGGAATCGGTCAAAAAATCATTTTAGTGTATTTGTTTTCCGTAATTAGTGTCTCTCTTACATTTCTCTCTCACCACTTTGTATAAATATGAAAAATGGGTCTCCTAAAAAAAACGGGACATGGTGGAATATTTTGGTTTTCAGATATGAATCAAGCACCCTTTGTTTATACAGAATCACATAGTTTCATCTAAAGGACAGAAAAAAAGTTCAAATTTGTTGTACAGTGTTATTACAATATTTATTGTCAGGGTCTATGTAGCCAAAGGCGGGTTTGGTTAAATCCTTTTCGATCCAATATGAATCCTTTCCGCAAGGATCTACAAATAGTGATAAAGAAAACCAGATTCACTTTCATTTTCGTACTCGGGAGGTTGTGGATGGAGGTGGGACGAAAAGTATTTTCATTAAAAACTCTGTATGTAAATGTTGATCGATCGCAATATAATGTTTCATTTAGATGGTCATGTGAAAAAGGCTAAATGTATATATTAAATGAGGGTGATCATTAAGATATAATTTATTCTTTAAAAAGTTTCCATTTTTAAAATAGATATCAATCCCAGGCACAAAGCTAAAGTTAGGATTCGCACTTCGAGTTGTCATCGGGAAGAGACTGGGACGGAGCGTTTCGTCCTCATTAGGACTCCTCAGCCAGCCAAACTCCTCCGATGACAACCCAGAAAGTGCGCAAGGTGTTAATATCCCGGTTCTCGCACCAGAGAATGGGACCTCCCACCGAAGAAATCCTAACCAAAAATTAAACAAGATATAAAATACAAAAGTTCCTTGTCCTGCACTCCGGCAGGCACAAAAGGAATTTAACGGTGGCATAAATTAAGTAAAAAAGCCATATGCTTATAAATAAAAGAAGTTTAAAGTGCCGAAATAATTCAAAATAGATATCAATCCCAGGCACAAAGCTAAAGTTAGGATTCGCACCTTGAGTTTCCATTTTTTTCAATCAGGAAATTTGTGCAGTCCATTCAAAAGCCTTACTTCCTACATTGCCTAATTAAATCTTGCTAGCTTTTCGTTCCGCGAATTCTTCTAAAAATCTCGTAGAAAATTTAAAGATGTTTAGCTTCTTTGCCTTCAGTTGATATTATTGTTAAAGAATTAAGTATGTCTTGTATCATTGTTTTTAGCTTAGAAACCCTCAGCACTTCTGCAGCAACAGTCACTCGAATTGTTAGATATATCCAAAGAGAGACAAAAAAGTTCGAAAGGCAATACTTCTCTCGTTCTTTGCAAGAAAATGTAGAATTTTGGGATCAAGATTGAACGGTCAAATAAAACGCGATTGAATTACCATTGCAGTCAAGTACCTGCAAAGAAAATTTGCAGACTTGGAATATCTAGGGCAATATGGCTCTCCGCAGTCTTGTGGAACAAATTTTTGGTAATATTTTCCGAAATCTCATTTGCATATTTAATAATACACACTTTAAGTTATCTTATTATAGATTAAATAAAAGAAAAACAATTTATTATCATATAAAGAAATTAATAGGTAACAATGAAGTTGAGTAAAAGTTTAGGATATGTAATATGAGGCTGAACTTAAACTTACAATGTTA
>JAFIDM010009631.1:287085561-287096014 GCA_023159025.1 Thereuonema tuberculata | reverse complement strand
TTATTTCTATTTTCCATTCTCACAGAAAATTGCGCCGGACAGACAGAGAAATAAAAGATTTTAGTAATACAGATTGTCACTTTTCAGTGGCGTTTCAATTACAAATATTGATGGTTTTTCAGTAACAAATAGTGATTTTTTCGGTATTCCACCTCAAAAAAAGAGTGCTTCTTTCTTTCTTGACTGTTTTCTTTACTCCAACATCTGCCGTGTACACGCACTTATTTTTCAATATCACATAGAATTTGGTTAAGTAAGAATATTTAAAATATTGCAACGTTTCGGGAATTATAGGTCTAATTGTCAGTTCCGAATTACAAATAAACAGATGGATGGGAAATAAATAAACAATCTTGAGATTAAAAAAAAAAGATTGAATACATTCCTTATTGATTGGGGAAGGGAAAGGAGAGATAAGTCAAAAAACAATATGTAGAGAGTTGTAGTCCCTATGGCCTATTGGATAAGACGTCTGACTTCGGATCAGAAAGTTGCAGGTTCGATTCCTGGCGCGGATGTTTCGTTGTAAAATTTATTTCTATTTTCCATTCTCACAGAAAATTGCGCCGGACAGACAGACAGAGAAATAAAAGATTTTAGTAATATAGATTATTAAATTCTATACACTATTCCTTGCAAAAAGAGTCCAAACACGGTGCAATTCTGATACTTTTAACGTTCTAAGCATTTTAATGGTCAGTGGGTTAAAAAATATAAACGACCATTAAAAAGCTTACAAGGGAACCTCTCCAACCTTATAATCGCAGATTTTAATGAAACTTTGCAGAATGAATCATTAAATTGTGTTTATAAAATGAAATAAATCTTAGATGTGGAATCGACCGCGAAGGACCACTTTTTTTGGGCCAAAAATGTGCGAATATAGGCCGTTTTATCTCTGAAACACCAGACGGCGCTAATGATTTGTTGCTAACGTCTATATCTAGTAGTTTCCTATACATTCTAATAGCTAAGTTAAGTGGCGCCATCTGTTGTTGACTCGTGATATAAACTTATTCAAAGTCTTTATTTTGTTTTAAATTTAAAGTTTTCAAATTCGGAAAGATTCTTAAACGTGAATTAGAAAGAATCAGATATAAGAGAAAACCTTCTACATTAATTGGTTATGATGTATAACAGTGGTGGCCAACCTTAAGCATACCATGCGCCAATTTTTTCACAGACGAGTTCAGTTGCACCATACAACTCAGTTTTAACAACCAATAAAAAAAAAAACGACAATCCTATTTTAACAACCAAAAGGATGCAATGGGCCACTTGTTATCATCCAATGCGCCACGGTTTGGCCACCCCTGATGTATAATATATTGATAAATCAATTTCCTTTACAACTCTGTCAATTTCATCGGCGTCAAAAACACAGCGTGCGTGGAATCTAACGAATTTCAATGCATTTTTATGAATTAAAAGTACTGATGATTTACTTCAATAAAATATTTTATGCATTGGGTCCTTTATTAAACAGTCTCCTCCTTTGATTTGGCATTAATTTTTTTTAATAGCTTAAAAATGAGAGGTGCGTAGAAGGTTCTATTTGTAGTCCAGTGCATATCATTGAGAGCTTATAACTTCCAGTCACAAATCGGTCGGAAGATTTTATTATTTTAATAAGTATTATTTTTCTCATATTTTCTTCTTTTTCCTAATAGTAAGTTCTTTTTTATTTCTTTTCTTTTCTTTATCTTAACATAAAGATAAAGGGAAAAAAATAGTCTTATGTGATTAATTTAGTGAAAAAAGAAATGTAAGCAAAAATTAAGACAATAAAAACACTTAAATTTGAAATAGTAATACTTATTAAAAAAATTACATCCTTTTCACGGATTTGACTCTCGAAATTATAAACTCTCAATGTACTTGACTACTTCAGACACCTTCTACGCACCTCTCATTTTAAGCTATTAAAAAAAAATTAATGCCAAATCAAATATAGAGGAGACTGTTTAATAAAGGACCCAATGCACAAAATATTTTATTGAAGTAAATCATCAGTACTTTTAATTCATAAAAATGCATTGAAATTCGTTAGATTCAACGCACGCTGTGTTTTTGATGCCGATGAAATTGACAGAGTTGTAAATGAAATTGATTTATCAATATATTATACATCATGTTGTTGTTGTCGTGTCCCCGGATCACTGGTCATAGACACTCTATGATGGGGATTTTATTGCCTTATTGTCGTTGGGATATAATTATCCAGGAGGCACCCTAAGGTGACAATCGGACTTCTGCCTCCTAGGAAGAGAAACAATGACAGAAGAAGAAACGGACAACACAGAAGAAAGGAAAGTGAAACACCCATGCCACTGCCGGGATTCGAACCCAGGAACTGGTGCATTGGACGCAACGGCTGGCCGCCACCGAGACCGCACGACCACGCCAGCACGGCATTATACATCATAACCAACTAATGTAGAAGGTTTCCTCTTATATCTGATTCTTTCTAATTTACGTTTAAGAATCTTTCCGAATTTGAAAACTTTAAATTTAAAACAAAATAAAGACTTTGAATAAGTTTATATCACGAGTTAACAACAGATGGCGCCACTTAACTTAGCTATTAGAATGTATAGGAAACTACTAGATATAGACGTTAGCAACAAATCATTAGCGCCGTCTGGTGTTTCAGAGGTAAAACGACCTATATTCGCACATTTTTGGCCCAAAAAAAGTGGTCCTTCGCGGTCGATTCCGCATTTAAGATTTATTTCATTTTATAAACACAATCTAATGATTCATTCTGCAAAGTTTCATTAAAATCTGCGATTATAAGGTTGGAGAGGTTCCCTTGTTAGAAGTATCACAATTGCACCGTGTTTGGACTCTTTTTCCAAGGAATAATATATAGAATTTAATAATTGTAATAAAAATTAAGTAAAAGATAACAGTTTAAAAAAACGTAGTTTTGTAGAAAAAGGCCCAGTAGATGAAAAAGAAAGAAGAATTGCCGACAGTAGGATGGGCGGTCGAGTGATTGCTTGTGGGCGTGGCGGTGCGAGGAGGCGATGATTTGTTCAGGGGCCACGATTCTTTGGACAGATTATGAGATATATATTTACATAAACATAAACGCACTTGCTTGATCATCTGATAAATTAACTATTCAGCCCAATAATAACATTTTTAGATAATAATAGTTCCTATTTCAGTAATTTATTAAATTTTATTGTATTAATATTGTAAGTTTAGAGTTTAGCCTCATATTACATATCCTAAACTTGAACTCAACTTAATTGTTACCTATTAATTTCTTTTTATGATAAGAAATTGTTTTTCTTTTATTTAATCTATAATAAGATAATTTAAAGTGTGTATTATTAAATATGAAAAATACGGCCAATATACATATGCAAAAGTTAAAAGAGATTTAGACAAATTACATGAACCCTTTCAAAACGTGCTACTTTCGTTTGACAAGGGAAAGTATCACGTTTCCAAAGTGTCCATGTAATTTTAAATTGTCTAAATCTTTTTTAACTTTTGCATATGTGTGTTGGTCGTAATTTTTAATATTTTATTTAATCTGTTTGCCAAAATCTTATTTGCATGAGTTTATCAGATTTTTCTTTCTTTTTCTTTACCTAGCCCATTTATCCTTTTTATGATTTCTTTATTGGTAATTATTACCAGAACACTATTTAAATTACCTCGAAAGTCACAAAATAAATATGTCATGTTTCAAGAAGATCTGTTTTCTATTCAAAAGTTGTTAGGGAGGATGTGGGGATACCGACACGCTTTGTCTGACTAATTGATGAGCCTTACTTTCCTCGGAAAATAGGTTAAAAAAAAAATAAAGAAATACAGTGAAACTTGGATAATTCGAAGCTGAAGGGACCAGAGAAAAAGTTCGAATTACATATATTCTCTCAAACAGAAGAGATAATTAAAAAAAGATTAACTCCACGATCAAAGATTTAACACATAAACTTTATCTAAGAATACTGCTACATTTTTTTCATTAAATCAAACTTTTTTTACTAGTTTAATTATTCATCACTTTCAAAAAAAAAAAAAAGGCAGATATTTTTAATTGTTTTATTGAATGCAATCTTTGTGTCCTAGCACATGATTCCAACCTCTGGGTTGCCAGGTCCTCTCGTTCTTTTTCTATTTTTTCCATTGCAATTTTTGCTGTTTAAGATTTTATCATTGTTCTTCAAATATGTCGATAACGTGTTGGATGGGATTCCAAATTTCTTGGAAATCACCGATTTCTTTTTAAGGCCTTTTTCCACTTCCTTAATCCCCGCTACCTTTTCAGCTAATGTTAATGACTTATAAGGAGCTTAAGCTTTTGAGAATGCCATATAGTAATAGCATAGAAACAATACTTAAAGCACAAGCACAAAAACTAAAAATGTATACAAACACATTGAATCATTCACAGGAAGCGCATTTACTCCAAGACCGAAGGGGTGTGGCCAAGTCTTTTCTCGGAAAATGCAGACAGGCTTTGCCTGTTTTACCGTAATATTTTTTATTAATTATTTTAATATTAATTTATGTATAAATATTATTTTATTTTATTATTTTTAATAATTTTTACCGTAATATTTTAAGGACAATCATACGAAAAATTCGAATTATCCACGATTTTTTAACATTATTTTAATACAGAATTCTAGGGACCGAGCAAAAAATTCGAATTATACAGAATTTCGAATTAAACAAGTTCGAATTATCCAAGTTTTACTGTACTTTTTTTTTTACCTGATAACAATTTTTCTTAAAATGATTTCCAAACTCAATGAATTTCACAATTCATGATTAATTTTCTCGAAAACAAATTATAAAAATACTGATAAATTAAGAAATTTGTATTACTTTTTTTATAGAATTAAGAAATATAACTGAAAAAATTAATTGCCATTTATAGGTGACAATTCACTGATCTCCCATTTTCTCTGTTGTTCCAGAGCCCAACGTTACTACGGTGTGAGCATATCTTTATGACGTCACTTCCTCTAAAACCCTGTGGACGTGACCGAGGAGGATTTTTCTCTATAGTACTCCACTACTTTACACTCAAGAAAATGGCTGTAAGTTCAAGTTCCTATTAAATAATTGAGATCGCAGCAAATTTCAAAGATTAGTAATAGTAAAGAGCGTAATTTTGTAGGATTTCTGGTTTTAATAAAAGTTTAAAGGTGTTTTTTAGCACCGGCTTGGAATTTAAGCCTAACTCAATGACTTGCTCTTCACCAAATATAGAATTACAGAAAGGAAAATTATGTGGATTTCGAAGTCGTAATTTATTAGACATTATTTTAAAAACAGAAGCATAAAATCCAAGCACTTTAAGTGTATTTATATCTAAAAGGAAATCAATAGTGCCTTAAAAAATATAAATCACGAGGAAAAATATATTAATAATAATGGAAGAGATCTGACTAATATTTGAAATGGATCGATTTTAGCTCGCAACTCTCTTAAAATCCTGGAGAATAAGATTTTCTTTAATTATTTTATAGGAGCACAGTAAATTAAAGCAAATCAAAGAAATGATCAAGTAATGTTGATTTCTCAGTTTATTTAAATAGGTGGTTATGTGTTCCTGTAATAATTACCTGAGAACAGTTGAATAGAGTTTATTTATTATCAAGGAAGTATGTTTGGTGTTGCAACGAAACAAAGTATTTCAAATGGACACTTGCTACATCCTTTAGGGAAACGTGAAATGAAAAATTTTTTGTGGTTGATGATTAGTGGTTTAGATGTTGATGACTATGAGAAGAAAGTGTAAAATACAATTAAAAATATTAAAGAAGTTGATACTATTTATGATGGCTTGAATGGAGGTGTTTTGCATGTCAAAGTAAATAATAATTTGGGATGTATGCATAAGAATTTAAATGAAATGAAAGATTCTTTGTATCCAATCATTGTAAGTTGGGTATATATGCAAATTATGGAAGTGAATGATCAACAAATATTGTAATAATAATATTTGTATCCTATTTAAAAAAAAAAAATCATAATTGGATTTGTTTTGTTTTTTGTTTTTTTTTATTTTTCTATATTCGGTTAAGTTTATAAATTCAATTTATAAACTTTGTCAATTTTTCGTTTCAGAAAAACAATAATTCCAGATTACGTTGCCTGCTGTCTAATATCGTATAGCCATACCTCAGTGTCTTTTTTTTGTACAATGTGTTATAAAAATTGTTCATATTGTTTCGATTGTTTTGTGAGACATATTTAGGAAAAAATACTACAAAAAGGCATTGACAATTTTATAGTATGCCCATTAGATAATGATATATATATGAATCTACATCAGAAAAAACATGTATTTATTTTTAAAGATTTTTTTTTCCTAATGATAATATTCTAATAGGGAACATTCTTATTTTTATACTAAAAAAATATTTAATTTTTTTCTTGTTGTCTTACATAATAAACTACGGGTGAGAACCAGATTAACACAAGAAGAAGTAAAATTGGCTACTTCAGTAGTATTGGATTCTACAGATTGTCTTGAATGTATGAAAGAAAATAAAGAAGAATTACGATCTCAAGTTCTTTTATATTGTAAATAGATTAGATATTAGTATTGTGTAAGATATTATTTTCGTTGTTTGTATGTGACTAAGTAATAAATTATATTAAAGTTCAATTTCATTTTTATTATTATTAACAATTTCGTTTATAACATTTACAAATATTAATTTCTCTGCATTTTTACAAAATAAATATAGAAAAAAACAATTGCCTATTTTACATCGTTTTAATAGTTTTTTACTTTTTTTAGAAATAAAATGTCTACATTATTGATAGCTTAATAAAAAGGAACGATAAGATGAACACGTAATAATTAATATACGGTATAAAAACATAAGCCACTTAGAATGGATAATCTCAGAAATCAGTACCAAATAATTACATAAATTTTTTCATATAAGATATTAATAGGTAAAAGACGTAAGAAATCGTAATTTGTAATAGTTCCCGAATAATCGCATTTTTTAAAAACACATTTAGTAATATAATTAAAGTTTACATTTTGAAATAAAGTATTCAAGTAGTATAGTTGTAATATGACAATGAAAAAATTTAACGTTTTGCAAAATAAATAAGTAAAAAAATAAAACTGATGAGTATTGAAATGTTTCTCGATATATTCTGCAACAAAAGAATGTTTTTGATCGTTTTCTTGATATGAAACTTATATTAGAAAATTTATTTGTTGGTTTTCTATTTTCAACCTTAGACAATATGGTATGTGAAATAAAAATGCCTGTAGTAATAAAATTAACCAAATCCATTGGTAATACGAATGATAAGTAATTTCGGTTTCTTTTGGAATGTGTGTTGATTCATGGTGTTGATTCCATGATATGTAAAATTTTTACTTTGATTATTAGTAACCGAAATGTTGCATGTGTATCCAACAAAATGTGTTTATGAATGAATGAGGAATAATAATATTTGTATTAGAACCTGTACAAATTATAGGATCGCCAAACTGTTGTCGACTAGTTACTAACAAACTACATATGATTAGAAAACAGTTACTTTAGAATATAATAAAAATAAATAGTTTGTAATCCATATACTATTACGTTTAATAATTTCTTGAATAAACCGTAAAAAGTAAATCATGTTTAATTATAATAGCTTTTCTTTTTAAAATTATTTATAAAAGAAAGAAAAACTAATAAAGCATAATTATAAAGAAATTGAAACATTTAGATGTAATATTTTCTTCTTTAATCTTTTCAATTACAACTTCGTCTATCAATGTAACTGCTTTTTTTTAGAACTTTAATATTCAAATGCAAGAAGGAAGCATCGAATTTCAATTTTAATGATAAAAGATTTGTTAATGCATCGTAATTTAATTATTCAATAATACTTTTCTTTGTGTGATAACATTTAAATTTGGAGATGGTAAAAAAAAAGAAGAAAGAAGCGGTCTTAGTCCAAACCACTTAACGTTGGTTTGAATGGAATTTTTAGATAAATTTGCAATTTGATTTTTTTTTTTTTTATTTCTAATTTTTAAACAATACAGTTCTGCTAAGTTTTCATTAGAAATCCTGTGGTGCAGGTGCTGATTTAAATACAAATATTAACAATTATGTATATTCAAAATTAGTGAGTCAAAGATAATTACATTAGTAGTATGAAAATTAACATACATATTCTAATTTTTAAAAAAAAATGAAGTAACAGTTTATAAATATCATTCGTTACAATAGATATTTAAGGTTGCCAAATTATTTTTTTTATTTATTATGCCACTTACAATTTCTCTTTTTAAATGTTTATATGTATTAATATGAAAAACTTCTAAATCTAATTGTTTAAAGATTTTAAATAACAATCTATTTTTGTCTCTCAAACCAAAATTATTTTTTGGAGGATCAAAACAAATTAGATAATTCCAAGCATTTCTAGTATTTCATACATTTACAATATTTTTTAACTTATTTGACATGTAATAGAAGTTCTTTAAGATAATAATATACATAATTTTTTCATTAGGTAACATATTATTATAAAAAATTCTAATATCTTTTTTTTTTTGTTTATCAGTATAAAACTTATAATTGGTGAAATTTTGATTTAGTATTTTTTCTATTAATCTATTTATATTTTCTAATTGTATTTTGCTTAAATATATCCAACATTCAATTCCATTGCAAAGAAAAGATTCAATAAAAGCTTTATAAATCATAATTTTTTGTTTTACAGGAAAAATATATGTAATATGGTTAAACATAAATAAAAATGAATTCATCTTTTTTACAATTGCTTGATAATGACTGTTCCAACTTAAGTATTCATCAAGATAGATACCTAGGTATTTTTGTACCTGTACTTTTTCAATTTTTTTGCAATTACATAGTTGATTGGAGTTATATATTCCTTTACATTTGACATCATGCAGAATAATTTCTACATTTTCAATTAACGGTTTATTTTTTGTTTTGAATATTATCAGTTTAAGATTTATTGTCATTTTGTTTGCAATCGACCAAGAAATAATAGAGTTTAAATCAGTCTGTATTTGGTTTCGTGCATTTGTTAAATTTTCATTATCATTAAGCAATAAGACATCATCTGCATAAGAATAGATTTTAGAATGTGATATATTGTCAAACATTGAATTTGTATGTAAAATGAAAAGCAGCGGTCCTAAATTTGATCCCTGCGGAACCCCTCTTTTTAAATTAAAGAGCTTACCATAAGTATTTTCAGTTTTAATTCTAAATTTTCTATTTTGTAAATAGTTTTCTATTAATTTTAAAAAATTGCCTCTAATGCCAATGTTATCAAGTTTCTGTATTAATAATTTGTGATCATTACTATCAAATGTTTTAGTGAAATCTATGAAAATTATTAAATTAATAATACTTTTTTTAAGGTTTTTATTTAATTTGTTAGTAAATTTATTTAATAATAATAAAGTACTTTTATTTTTTTGATAAGCAAATTGATTTTCGTTAAGTATATTTTTATTAATTACATATTGATAAATAGAATTTGCAAGATATTTTTCAACAATTTTCGAGACATTAGAAAGAATGGATTTATTTAAAGTCTGTAATTATTAAAATTTTCTATATTACCACTTTTGGGTAATGGACTAATCTTGGCAATTTTCCAAGAATTTGGAAACCTACCTAAATTTAACATTAATTCAAGTACTACAGAAATTAAAGAAGCGAAGTGTTCATTGTAATTTTTTATTTCAATAATTTTAATATAGTCTAAACCATAAGATTTTTTGTTGTTTAAATTTTTGATTATTTTTTTGATTTCATTCAAATTTGGAAGAAAGTGTACCATTGAATTCATATGAGATGATTTCTCGTTATTTGATACGGAGATATTACCCATTTTTTTAAAATAATTTTTTATAAAACTTAATTTTTAGGTTTTTAAAAATTTCTTCAATTTTATATTTTGTTGTTAATTTTTGAAAACAATTTTTTCCCTTATGTTATTTTTAAATTTAATTTCATTATTAATAATATTCCAAATTGCTTTTGTTCCATTTTTATTTTCATTTAGTTTATTATTATAGTATTTATTTTTGATTTTGTTAATATAATTTTTTAGCCAATTTCTTTTATTTTTATACTCATAATTTTTATTTGTTTTATTATTTTTATAGTTGATATACAATTTATCTTTTATTTAATATGTTCTAATATATCTTGATTCATCCATAATTGTTTATAACAATCTTGCTGTTTTTATTATTTTGCAATAAAATGTTATTTTGTTTTTTTTTTGTTTTTTTTTTTTCATTTTTAAAAATTTTTTTGATTTCAATTTTTTTGAAATTTGAAATTATTTTGTTTGGTTTATTAATAATCTTGCTTTGATCTTGTAAATTATTTAACCCATAGGGGCCATCCATTAATTAAGTGAGGTGTTTTTTAAAAAATTTGGACCCCCCCCCCCCCCCCCCCCC
>JAFIDM010009631.1:287048930-287064024 GCA_023159025.1 Thereuonema tuberculata | reverse complement strand
TTTTTTTTTTTTTTTGTTTTGCTGTTGAACCTGGAGATTCCGTTTTTTTTTTTTTTTTTTTGGCTGTTGAACCTGGAGATTCCGTTTTTTTGTTTTTCTTTCCGGTCTTCCCCCCCAGTCAATGGTGTCCCGCTTTGCCAATGTAAAAATCTGGTCACCCTATTTTAACCTAACTGGCATGTATTGTTGAAGCCGTGAGCGATAATGATTCTCCGGCGGTGGAAAACAAAATGCAACATTTAGATACCCCAGTATTTACCAGTGTTTTCATTTGCGATCCAGCAGGTTTGGTTTTCATAAGGACCGAATAGGCATTGCCCAGACTGATCATTTTTTGAGGCGGTAAAAAGAAATTTAAAAAAAAAATCATCAATAATATTATGAACATATAAGATAAAAATTATAACGTTGAAATATAACATCATAATTAAAAAGATGAAATTTAATTTTATGTCTCAATAAATCATTTCACTTGAAATTTTGAATGTGGGTGTGGGCGATGATAAGCATTTTAAGAAGCCATCCAACCAAAGAAAATAGTGTGGAAATGTTGCATTTCTTTCTATTCGGATATAGAGGAGGGGTTGTCCTTTTAACTCCCATCTCTGCACGTCAGTGAAGGTTTGCACCTGTTTATTGAAAGCATTGCTGTAAATATAGCTTCATTGTATCTTACGTACCATTATTTTTATATATTATTTATACAGTACTTAAATTTACGATTTTTATAATACTGTTTTCAGGAAAAATAATAACATTTTTTTTTTCCGCCTCCATATTAAAATATCGAATACTCATTTTTTAAAAAAGCAGCAAAATCAGTTCTGCCCAGAGCGATATAGTATTAAATGTTATAGCGATTTTAAGAAGAACCAGCTCTAGGACTTCTGGCATCCCTCTGCAACGTGCAAATTTCCATACTTCTCCCTCACTTTAGGCGCTGAACGACAAAATTTTTACGTCAAATTGTGATTTTTGTGAACTTTGTAAAATATTTAGAATTTAACAAAATTGATAGGCTTTTGATATAAAGGTATTACGATTAGTCAAACGTTTTATTCCAGATACTTAAAATGTTACGACAGCAGTTAGAAAATTTAAAAGGAACACCTAATAGCCTTTTACGCTCTAGTAGAAACGCAAGACTGTGTGCTATTAGTATTTTGGTAGCAGAAGCACTCAACCAATACCGAATTCCACGCCGAAAAAAGTGCGATTCACGAAGAACATTAACAGCAGGAAAGCGGTGAAGCAGGCGAAGATGGCGCTATTGTGAAGGATATTGTCGTCCAGGCGACAGTCTATAAGTGGAAGCCATCTTGAATACGAACTGAAACACACACTCGTTTCATTTCGACAGGGAATATAGCAACCAAAGAAGAAACAAGAAATTCGAAGAACTTAAAGCCTACTTTCCTTAAAATATGATTCTTAAAGTTTATTGATTTATTTATTTACTCGTGAAAAAGGACAAAAACGAAAAGCCTACGTTTACTCTTCAAATTTTAATATCTGCTCAATACAAACAGAACAGATTTTGATTTAATTTTAAAGGAAGAAAGAAAAAAATACATTTATAACATTTAGCAAGTACGTAAAATAAATAATTAGCATTAAATTAGTTTAAAAACAGATCTAAGACTGCATTCCGTTCTACATAAAATAATAATTTGTCATTTGTTCTCCACATCAACACTTAACACACGAGAAGTAGTTGGAAAATTAATACTGTTTATTATGTAATCATGAATTTAGCCACAACATGAATTATTTTAAAAGGCACAAACGATATTTAAAATATAATTCATTGAATTTGTCAGTCACATCGCCATACCTTTTCTTCAGTGTTTTTTTTAGCTGGATTTTTCTTGCTGAATATTAAAATTTGATGAATCTGTAATTGTTTTCATAATCTTTTTTAAATGTGTGTTCCTGTAAAAATTAACAAAGCTAATGAAAAAAATAATAACAATAATAATAATAATAGCGTCGATCGTGGAAATCCAAGGTTTGAAACTTTTGCATAAAAATAATAATAATAATTTTGTTAATTGAATCCGCATTTCTTACGGGTTCGAAGTTGGATTCATTTTAATCACATCAAACCGCGGGCTAATTTAATGGATTAGGTAATTAAAATTCATTGCTTAAACAGTGAAATATTAATAGAAATAGAATAGAAATCCATTGTTTAGATTCCAATGCGTTTCTATGGGAAATTTTTGTCGTCTTTTTGTGCTAATTTTTGACTAGGACCCACTTGACTTGTTTTTTCGATTTCAAACATAAAAGATAGATTGTCACTAGACATTGAATATGTGTAGTCAGTTTCGATAAGATCCATGTAGCGATTCAGGAGTTGTTAGAGCGATCACATGACCAAAGAAATACATGTATATTTCTTTGGTGTTGTGTTATGTTTATATATCTTTGGCAAGGCTGCGTGAACTGATAAGCCTCGCTTTCCTACGAAAATAAGCTAAAAAGCACGAATGACCCAGATACGGAGCAAAAGCGTGCTGCCACCTGCTGGCAAATGAATGAAATGTGAGGTATCATCATTTTGATTTTATAATTTCCCGTTTTCGTAATGTAATAACGTTGTCTAAATTACAGGAGCGTACTATGATTTGTCATGGCGCGTCAGCAAATAGTATTTTATTAAACAATTATTTAATAATAATGAATGTTTTTTTAATAACTTATGACGTGGAGAGAAAATTGATATTTACTACATAATCCTGTATTTGAATGTTACAAATATTTCTCTTATATCCAATTTAAAATAAAGTATTATTACGCAGTATTACTGAATGGAAATGTTTAGTCAGTGGCGAATATAGAATATATTTTTTTGGGGGGTGGGGGTGGGGGCAAGATTAATGTAAGGGCCTCGGGCAAGATGAATTTTAACAACCAAAAAAAAAAAAGGCATTCCTATTTTAACAACCAAAAAAAAAAAAAAGGAAAATCCTATTCTATTTACTTATTCTTTTCTTTATATTCATTATTTCGGGGGGCCCGGGCCCCCTCGGCCCCACCCTTATATTCGCCCTTGTGTTTAGTTAAGGATTATTTTCATACATGATACGCCTCTGTAAATCAGAATTTTTCTCAGTAATCATTAAAAAAAAACTACTGAAAAAAAACAATTCCTTGTAATTAGATCCTAAGCCTTAATGATCTTAGTTTTATGTTGTCTGGCGAGTCCAGAAATCCATGTCTTTCGAGTGCAAATTTTAAGAGACTTTAAGCGCTCTAAGTGAATGGAAAGTAGGTGAAACATTGAATCTGAAGCATTTATGACGGGTGTAAGCTTTCGTAGATTTACATTATCAACGGAGATGGAACTATGGGCAATTTTCAGCGCTCTATGTGCATAGAGATGAGTGAAAAGAGGCAGGTTTGAGTGAAGTAATATAATGTAGAAAAAGAGAAATGGATGTAGAATTGAGCTACATTCGCAATAGAGTTGCAGTATCCAGTCTATCTGGAAATAAACTTTCATGAAAAAGAAATTTTTTTTTTTCGATTTTCAGAGAAAACTGGAAAAAAATTTTTATGGAAATTTTTTTATGAAAAAAGAAATTCCAAAAACATCTAGAAAGTTCCTTGGAACATTTGACATTTCAAGAAAATCGGTCCAAAAGGAAAAAAAAAGACGACAATATTATTTTGAAACAAAGTCTTTTATTTTAAAACATTTACGCCATCCATTCCGTACTATCATTCGAAAGTTAAGACGCCAATTATATTTTCCTTTTTAAAATAAGAAAATAGTTGAGAAGGTGATTTCTGTGAAATCCACTGATAATTTTAATCCACATTTGAATCCCATTCTCATTACTTTCCAATTTCAAATTCTTATTTTATTAGGGAAAACGCGATTTTATTTAATTAAATTTAACTCAGATTAAAGGTCGAAGAACGGAGTTCCAAAAATGTAAGCCCTAAAGCATTCAGTAACAAATTTTCTTTGAATTCCCTTTTTATTTGCTGTCATCTCATCCACTTCCTCCGCTATTCCGTTTTCCTTCGCAGCTGCTAGACTAGAAAAATACGTTATTGAGAGACAATAAGCAGCAGAACCGGATATTCCCTTTCACTGTTCTATTCGCTAGATTTTTCATCACCACCATTCGCCCCTTACATCCGCTGCTTCGGGCCTCCATGCTACGTGAGCACGTGACCTTGTCGCGTGGCATCGCATTTAAAAAAAAAAAATTCTAAACTGTGTTTGTATATATTTGCCGCAATCATCATTATCAATTGCTGTTAGGAAGGCGAGCTTTTTTTTAGCCTTCCATTAGATCTTCGATTTATAATATCTTATTACCATTTTTTTTTGTTTCGTTTCTTTATAGCGCTGTAAAAGGGAAAATTTTAAATACAAATCTTCCGGTTTATCTAATCTAAGCAAAGAAACAGATTATTTTTATTTATTTACTTGTTTTAAATCGATATCGTTATATTATTTGATAACATGACCTGTATATTTAATAAAAACAAGAGTTCTTTAAAATACTTTTCGTATAATGCAGTTTATTCCTTTCAGTACATGGGAAATCATTTGTTAGTTTATTTCCAAAGTGCGGCTCATTAAATATGTGTATGTGGATTTGTCCCCTTCTCCTCAGTAACTTTTATGCCGCCGAATGGATTTTCTTGAAACTTGGAACAGTAGACACTCGCTTATCCGGCACGTTCGGGACTTCGGTAGTGCCGGATTACCGAAAATGCCGGATTACTGAGCGCCGTCTAAAAATAGCCGTTATTGCGAGGATAGCGGAAATACCGCTAAAATAGAGAGTCAAAATGGCTATTAATAGGTACCAGGCCATTTTTCCGTGTTCTATTGTGATTTCTTCCGCTACAGGTTCTTCTTTGTCAATGATTATCCATTCGCAAACTTCATCTCTCGGCAAATTACGTACAATTTCATTTTCTGCATTATCCAACAGGTTCAATACGGCATTATTTTCGATTGGAACTGGTGAGTCTGTTTCATCCGGAAGGCTTATTCAGTGTAAAAAAAAAAAACCCCTTATACCGATGCCGGAATATTGAATGTGCCGGATTATTGGATGCCGGATTAGCGGGGTTTTACTGTATGGGTATTCGAGGAGTAGGGTAGATCTAACTATTGTATATGAAATCATCGAGAGAAGGCATTGAAAGCGAGCCACGATAGTATTAGAATCTTAAACAATGGACTTCTATCTCATGCTAATACCTCAGTGTCTTAAACAATGAATATTGAATCTTAGTCAATCCATTGAGCGCGGTTTGATACGATTAAAATTAATCCGATTTAGACAATTTAAATAAATATTACAGATTTAATTCATTTTCAGAAAATGGAAAATTTATACTGTTTCTATTCAATAGATATTACACTCTGAAAATAAATTTCGTCGTTTTCACGACTTGAAAAAGAAAAGAAAATAAAGAAATTTTAAGAACTCACAGTGTTAGAACAGTAGTCCTTTCTGTTATTATAAACAGATCTTTAAATATACTTAAGAGGTCGCCATCCATGTAATTTTAGGTATCTGAAAGACGCCTTATATCCGCGGTTTATCTGTCTATGGACACACATCCCACAGTGTTTCACAACGGCTTCTGTTAGCTCAGTTGTAGGTGGCCTGAATGTTGAATGTTGTAGGTGGCCTGTTAGCTCAGTTGGTTAGAGCGTCGTGCTAATAACGCGAAGATCGTGAGTTCGATCCCCTCATTAACTTAAGTTTTTTTTAAATCATTATTAGGAATTCATTGTATTAACAAGGTTCGAGTTAAGAATGACGATTATTCCATATAAATAGGGGTGGGTAAGATAGCAAACAGACTCGCGCGAGCATTTTCTAGACCACCCCGGCGCAGTCTATTCTAAAGGTGACTCAGAAGCCGTTTCGAAGCACTGTGATTGGTTTACTAATCACTATCCCTACCTTGTTTATTTTTTTTAAATTTTTTTTTTGAAGAGCTTCTTTCAGATAAAACTTAAAAATTTCAGATATTTTTTTTAAAGCTTTTATCGATGTAATGAATATTGGAGTCTTAATTGCAGTCTGAGCTAAGGTCTCCACTATCTCTCGATTTCACTGGTTCAAAAGGTACTGGAAGAACACATACACTATACACTTTTTTATCCGATCGCGTTTATCCGAAAATCTGGTTTATCCGATCGCGTTTATCCGAAAATCTGGTTTATCCGAAACGATTTTTAAAATATTTTAAAAATACACAAAAAAAAATTTCCGTCTCTAGAATCAATATTTAATAGCGTACACAAGCGATTAAGTAATTGTAACTATATCTGTAACTCTAGTAATAACATTAATGTACAGTAATTAATGTAGGATAATTAATATTAATAACATGTATAGTACATATAAAAAACATCACCAACACTTCAAATTAAATTATACGAAAGATATTTACTTCATCTCTTCTACAAAATAACGCAATATTTCGGAGAACTTTATCAGCTTCTCCTTCCTCAAGCGTTTTACAAAATAAAATAAAAATAATAATCAAAAAATTAACAATAAAACGCTTATATATATATTTTATATATTTTATGTAATGATGATGTTATAATGGTGATGTTTTTTATATAATTAAGACTAGAAGGGTCTTTGGTGCAGTGAAGAGGATTTATTTTATGTATAGTACATGTTCAATACAGTATATTCCGGATTATCCGAAACGGGCTCGGTCCCATCAAATTCGGAAAAACGAATTTTTGTGTATATACACATGTTATAAGGTTCTCTTTCCTTTGAAAGTGGGCTAAGAAAATGTACAAAACAAATTTTATTCCAACGCTCAGACCTTGAAATATCATTGTTTTGGAAGTGCATCATTCGGAATAGTGGAGGCTATTTTGTTGAAGAAATCTTCTTTCGGGATACAGCACAGGTGAGACACACTATGTTATGTCCGCCCGAAGAAACAAACACAGAAAAAAAGAAAGTGAAATATTTTTGCAGGATCTGGGAATCAAACAGGGGTCCAGATGTGTTAGCAGGTCTGCCTTCAAAATTACGGAAAGGGAAAAAAAAGCAAACCCTAAAGACAGATAAACTCTGAAGTAAAATCTATATATATAAAAATGAATGTATCTTTGTTTCTTTCTTTCTTTGTCCTTTATAGACTCCTAGGCCCTTTGACCTATCTGGACCAAACTTTGCAGAATTACTCTTTAGGATCTTGCGCAAAAGATAGGCTACCTTAGAACCCGGACCCACCCCCCAAAAGGGGTTGAAAAGGGGTAAAATCCGTGAAGTAGGCAAATATTCACCTAGTGGTGAAAATGCGAACTACACAAATATTTTGTAAAGTGAAAAATTCGCTCTCCTATGGGGGCAGGGACACCACGCTTGAGTGGGGGGAAGGCGACACAAGGGTTTAAGTGTCCCACACCCGACCGACACCGGGACTTATATTTAGGGCCCCTTCTCGGGCCCCCCAAGTCAATTGCAAATAAGGAAAAATTCGCTTTCCTATGAGTGGCAGGGACACCACACTTTGGTGGGGGGATGGCGACACAAGGGCCTAAGTGTTCCACCACCGATCGACACCGGGACCTTATATTTAGGGCCCCTTCTCGGGCCCCCTATGTCAATTGCAAAAAGGGAAAAATTCGTTCTCCTATGGGGGGCAGGGACACCACACTTGGGTGGGAGGAAGGCAACACAGAGGCTGAAGTGTCCCACTCCCGACCGACACCGGGACCTTATATTTAGGACCCCTTCTCGGGCCCCCTAAGTCAATTGCAAAAAGGGAAAAATTCGTTCTCCTATGGGGGGCAGGGACACCACACTTGGGTGGGAGGAAGGCAACACAGAGGCTGAAGTCTCCCACCCCCGACCGACACCGGGACCTTATATTTAGGGCCCCTTCTCAGGCCCCCTAAGTCAATTGCAAAAAGGGAAAAATTCATTCTCCTATGGGGGGCAGGGACACCACACTTGGGTGGGAGGAAGGCAACACAGAGGCTGAAGTGTCCCACTCCCGACCGACACCGGGGCCTTATATTTAGGGCCCTTCTCGGGCCCCCTAAGTCAATTGCAAATAAGGAAAAATTCTCTCTCCTAAATGGGGCAGGGACACCACACTTGGGTGGGGGGATGGTGACACAAGAGCCTAAGTGTCCCACCCCCGATCGAGACCGGGACCTTATATTTACGGCCCCTTCTCACCGAGTCCTTTCTTTCTTTGAGTGGCATTGCAACGCATGCCGGGTACAGCTATAGTCTTTTATAAAAACAAGAAAAAAAAATGGTTTCCAATTGTAAATGAGCCATAGCGACCACGTACATGTTTCGTTTTCGGTCACTTCTCGTAAGACAGGAAGTGACTGCAGACCGGAACTCGTATTTTTCCCCACTTCTATAAGTCAAATGCATTACAATAAAGCATCGCTCATGTCTGTGTGACTTGTAGTTTGGGCTGTAGAAATGGCGACGGATGGACAGACAGAACCACCTCAAAAGCTCTCACGCTTTACACTTTGTCTACAGGGTCGAATTAAAAAAAACAAAGACAAATTACCGTTAATAGATGAACTGCATCCATATTATATTATATTATATTATATTATATTATATTATATTATATTATATTATATTATATTATAGGTTTTTTTAAAACCCATATATTCCATGACTTTCCATTAATTTTTGGAAAGCAGTTTCATTGTCTGAATTAAATTTTACATTCACTTCATTTGTAGAAGGGATATTTATTAATGTAAGTTGAAGTCATTGATTTGTATTTGATTTAGTGATCTGAATAATTGGAAATAATAACTCTATTATTCTACACGTGCTTTACATATTAGTTTATTTATTATTAGGAATTGATGTAGTTTACAGTGCAATGAAATTATTTATTTATTTATTTATTTGAGAGCGTGCTTCATTCTGATTAGATCATGCAACACCCTTGCGTGTAAATATATCATGAAAATGTTTGTTTACATCGATTTACGAACAGTTAATTACTTGGATAATGACCGGATTTTACAATTATCGATTCTTTAAAAAAAAAAAAAAAAAAAATCATTAGTTCACAATTATTCTGTTCAAAAAAAATTATCTCATATCAAATCTACTGTTTTGTTTTTTGGGGTTTTTTTTTTTCCCCTTTTAAATTGCGTGTTAATGACATATTCATCATCTTTTGGTCCGTAAATTTATAACTACTAAAACGTAAAACTAAAACATATATTTCACTGATGTAGACACACAAGGGTTATAATAGAAATTCTCTTAATGAAAGCAAATTTAACGTCTGTACTAATTCCAAAACAGAGAGAAAAATCAACCGGACAACAAATATGCCTTCGCACATTGAGCCAACATCAACGGGAATTCTGAACAGCTGTTTCATCCTTATTAGGAATCATCAGCAGAATTTACCCTTGATGTTTGGCTGAGTTGCGCGAAAGCTTTACGTAAAAGCCTTCTCGATCCCGGGAATGGGCCGCCGAGATAAAAAACAATAAAATAAAAAATGATCGTGAAAAATCCAAAGTGTTAACCCCTTGTCCTTTCACTGAAAGGCATTTGTTGTCCGGTTGATTTTTCTCTCTATTTTTAAATCCCTTCTCTTGTTTTGAGTTTTTCAAAGGATCCAGTTTTCTGAAGGGCCTATACTTCTTTCCAGGTTAAAAAAAAAAAAAAATACTGGATGTGCTAAAAGCTACAATTCTCTATCAGCAGTTGTTCAAATTATAATTTTGTGTTTTCATTATTTTGGGACGTATTTAGTTTTCCTAAATACAACACCCACAAAGCAAATGTTTCCAATAGAAAAGTTAAATCGTCTTTTGTTTTTAAATAGGCATACTAAGTTTCAAGATGACCTCACTTTCCAAGAAAGTTGGTTAATAAAACAAGTTTATTGTAAGCCTAATTGAAGAAAGGAATAAATAGAAATAGAAATGGCGAAAATTTTGGGGCGTTGACCCTTTTCTCAGAATTCAATATTCGCTTTCGTTGAGGTCTGGTGATCTGGGTGGCCAAGACTTCTGCAAATAACGGCATCTGATGATTCCTTCCTCTGAAAAGTACAGCTCTTGAACTCAGCCGAATTAATAGTGCTGTGATATTATTTACAGCGAAGGAGACAATGTGTAACACCCAAATATGTGTAAATTATGGTCTTGCGCCACCTGGTGGCATGTTTTATAGTCACCTGATTTTTTTTGTAATAAATGCCTTCTCCATCGCTTGGAGCGCCTGTTTTCCATATCCCACTTAATTGCGAGCCTTACTCTCCCACTCCATGGGCCCTGTGAAGGGATACTTTAATTACAACTATCCTGTACTTCTTTTTACTGTATTATCTCAATTTTCTCAGTCTCTAGTGAATCCCTATTGAGTTTTCTGAGATTTCATTTTAACTTAATCCCCCAACCTTAGGAATCAACAGCTTACTTTTTTCATCTCATTCTTTCCCACCTACGATTTCGAAAGGTGAAATCGACTTACGAAATGGATTCTCGTGATTTCTGAAAACAGCCTAAAATATGACGTCATTTCCGTTTTGTTTCAACATGTAAGGAGATTGAAAAAAAAAAAATAAGTCCGTATTGGATTCATGGTAATATGAGGCTTCTGCGTTATAGGACAGCTACCATAACAACCCCCGATTAGACGCCTACATCCAATGACGCCACTACCAACATTTGAAATCCCAAGTTAAATTCACTTTCGCAATGAATTGTGGTTTCGAATGATTTAATCCAAGCGTATTTTTTCTGAAAAATGCCTGAGTTCACACCCTGAGAAAGCGGATAGGAACAAATCCTTGTATTCGTGTTGAGATTGTGATGAAATTTTACGAAATATCGAAAACCAAGAAATTCGAAAGAACTTTGCTTAATAAAAAAAGCTACTATGTTATTTCCTAAAATGTCTTTATTTTTTTTCTTTGTTCTTTTTTTTATTTTTTTTAGAGAAAAGACGAAAAGCTGACACTTCTATTCCATTTCTAATATAGCTTGTACTGAATACAAACAGTTCAAATTTTTTCATTTTATCGTATAAAAAATGAATTAAATCCGCATCAAACCATGTGCAATTTTTAGGTAAAATGATTTAATATTCATTGTTTAAGACAATAGAGATACAAACAAAAATACGATAGAAATCCATTGTTTAGATTACAATGTTTTTCCATGGGAGTTTTTATCGCATTCTTGTGCTATTTTCTCGACAAAGACCTGTTCGGAAAAAAGTTTAAATATAAAAGTTTTATCGTCCCCAGTCCTCAAATATGCAAGAAATTTCAAAAAGAGCAGTTATTGGGGGACATACACGTACACAAAACTGATTGGTTCGATAAAGCTCATTTTCCTCTGAAAAACAGGTTAAAAAAAAGTACTTATTAATATCGAATTCAAGGAATATTGGAAAGCAGGTTTATTTGTTTGTTTGTTTTTTCTATTTTATTCTGTTTTCCAGTTCTGTTCAATTTGTTAGTAATGACGGTAATTATTTCAAATTTTATGAGAATAATAAATTTATTTTTAGATTAGATGTAATTCGATAAAGGAAAATTGTGACCGAATTTATTAGCAAAATTAAAATCGTTATTTTAAGAACAAATACAAGGGGGTGAATATATGAATAAAATATGGAAACCAAATGTAGAGAGAATAATATTAAAAGATTGCTTATAATCGAAGAAAAATAAGAAAGAATTTAAAACCTACTTTCCTTAAAATGTATTTTTTTTTTCTTTTTCTTTTTCATATTTAAAGCATTGAAAATTTACACAACCATTTTTATAAATTATTATCTAATGAAAACAAACAGTACAAATTTTCTATTTCTGAAAAAAATAATAAATCCCAGTTATTTACATGAAATTGTCGAAAGTTGATTAATTTTAATCATATCAAACTAGGCGCAAATTAATGGAGTAGTAAAAAGGACTAATACCCATTGTTTACTTTTTATTTTAAAATTTTGTTAAGATTGTGGTCTTAATGATAACAATTCATTTTGAATATCTTACAAAATATTGTTGAGATCAACAGTGATATTAATGTATGCTTTGTATTATTAGAGCACTTTGGTAATGAATTTTACATCGTACAGTTTATTATTATGATGATGCAGTCGAATGAGCCTCATTGTTAGTAATGTAATAATGGTCGCAAGATATTTTGAACGGACTTCAATAATTGCGATATTCCATCTACATCAGGGGCGTATATAAGGGGGGGGGGGCCGAGGGGGCCCGGGCCCCTCCCGAAATAATGAAGATATGTCCTCCGAACGTTTTTTTTGGTTGAACAGATAGATTTTCATTGTTTTTTTTGTTTAGTTGAATAGATTTTTTGGCCCGGGCCCCCCCCCCCCCCTCACCCCCCCAGCCAGACCGACCCCACTCCACACAACCACGCCAGGTCTCGCTGGGGCGTCACGCCCCCCCGAAAATATATTCTATATACGCCACTGATCTACATTATTATAAGGCATCCTATGTAATGACGCTTATCTCTACATCACGTGACTGATTTCTGTTAAATTCCAACTGTAAATTAGAACTTCGTATTTATTTCATTTGATAGCTGAAACCAAAGGAAAATTTCGATGAGACTGAAGTTTTTCAAAATTAATAATTACTTAATTTTATGTTGAATTATTAGAAATGATCCTATATTTTTTCCTTTGAAAATTAATTTTTGTCAAAATTTGAGTGAATTTGAGTGATCTAAGAAGTTCAGACTTAGCAAGAAACTTTGCATCGCGGAATGTTTTCACTTCAATATCTTAATCTCTGGTTCATAAAATGTCCAAATATTAGAAATTTCAAGTTTATATTCCTAGAATACATTAAGTTTTTAGATAGATCAGACACAATATATGGATGTATTATTGAATTTTGTGGCGTTATAACTCAAAAATAAACATAATTAAAATAATTTTATTTATAAATCCGATTGATTTTGGTTTTTGTAGATTTAAATTTTCTGAACCACTTAATTACATAAGGATTAAAAAAATGAAACTTTAGTCTAATGATACTGCTAAATCCCATTTTATCTTTTTGGCTACTTTATAATATTGTAGAGTCAATTGGTGTATGTAATTGATTAGCATTTCCATTACTTGTGCATTACTATTGATTACATTAACAGTAAATGGAACATTTGTAAATGTGTTAAAATCTATTCACTAAATAATTCAACAAAAATGACTCGTCTACAGCAAATTTGATAATTTTAAGAATTTAGACTTATAAATTCTATTTAGATTTTGGTGTTTGAAGGCTGTTAATGAACACATTAGCAAAAACAGTACTTATTCTTTATATTTAAATATGTCTTCATGTCTAGGACTAATGTGATTTTAATCTACAAACATTATTTCGCAACATATGCCAAATTATATTGACCTGAACTCATTCGCTAATATTTTAGAATTTAGTACAATAGTTTGAAATATTAAATTAAATATTTTAAATTTGGACCAAATTACTATTAAAGGAATAGTAAATTTATTTATAATTAAATCTGAGTTTAATCTTATCTTAAAATATTTGATTTAATATATGAAACTATTATACTTAATTCTTTATTATACTACATACAGTAATTCCTCGTTTATCGCGGTTAATGGGGACCAGAGCCCCCCGCGATAGGTGAAAATCCGCGAAGTAGGATTGACCCCCCCCCCCCCCCTAGGAATTTCCGTATGTGTGTATGGTTACCAGAATGTTTAAAATATGTATATTTATACTTTATATAGTATAAACTGAAGCCGCGAGACTTGAAGCGCGAAATAGCGAGGGATCACTGTATTATATTTTATTATATTAAATATTAGCGAATGAGTTCAGGTCACTGTAATTTGGCACATGTTGCGAAATAGCTTTTGTGGATTAAAATCTTATTACTCCTAGACATGAAGACATATGTAAATAAAAAGGCTAAGTACTGTTTTTGCTAGTGTTAACGGCAATTTAATGTAAAGAAGGTATGGATGAATGCCTGTGTTAACCACATAACAAGATCTAAAAAAGAATAAATCTGATTGTAGGGATCTTTGTGCCCTTTTGTAGTTCAATAATAAGATATTTACAGGATTTACATATAGAATTTTAAATTGTCTAAATGGTTAGTTTAATATGTTAATTAATGATAAGAACGATCTTTCTTACGTCTGACTCTTTGGTTGAAAAACTAAAACAATCTTGTCCTGAAACTTTGAAAGTATGAAGGTCTTGCAGTGGCTGCATTGTTAAATACAGTTCCGTAACAAGAACCCATAGTGAAATGCACCCAGACCTCCTTCAATTCACAACCCTTGAAACCATAGATAATAGCCAGGTGTTTATTGGAAAAAGTGTTTGGGTGAATTTTTACTTAAAAACGAGCAACAATTACAAAATACTTTGTTAATCAGTATAAATATTTTCCTTTAGATCACAATGGCAAGCAACTCCAGTGCTTCCTCCCCTCAAGAAATTGCGGATGACTCTCGATCAAATCTTCCAATTCAAGAGGTTCCAGAAGAGGTTCCCCTCCCGCTTAAGGGACAGCGTGTGTCTAAGATCAGTAAGTTAGTAAATGACGCCATTCTGCAACAGAAGAAACGTAAAGGTTCCACCTTGGATGAGATCCAAACTGACATCGTGAACAAAAGTCAGATGGAAACCTCTTCTGCAAGAAAAAATATACAAGCGTATTTGAAGCGAGCGGTGGACAAAGGAATTATCTTAATAACTGGAGGAGAAGGTAGCAGCAGAACTTACAAGTTGGCACCGTCCACCAGGTCTGAGATGCTCAAAGGAAACCGAGCATCCCCAGCAAAAAGAGGCCGACCGTCAGCTATGTCTGCAGGCACCACCAACACCCTTCAGAAAACTCCAAGTGTCCCTGCCAGGAAAGCCCCAACGATTGCTGGGAAAAGAGGAGCTTCCTCGGTCAATTCAGGTCCCTCTAAAAGGATGAAAACGCTGTCGAATGGGGTTGGTTTGGCCAAACAGTGTGGAAAGGTAGTCAACCCTCCACGCAAAATTGGACAGTGTGGAAGGGCAGTCAACCCTCCACGCAAAATTGGACAGTGTGGAA
>JAFIDM010009631.1:287005328-287042397 GCA_023159025.1 Thereuonema tuberculata | reverse complement strand
TCATGACTAGCTAGTCATGTACATCGTTGTCCTGTACTAAGAAAATTGAATAAAGTATTTCTAATATTCTTCGATTTTTTATTTTTTTAATAGAAAAATTTGAACTTATCTAGAACATGTATAAAACCATAAATATAAACATATGTACATGTATTTATAGACTTTTCGTTTCAGCGCTAGTGTTTGTTTGTTGGTTTGTTTATTTTTTTCCATGTTTTCATGTTTAGGTAACGTCTCCTAGAATTAGCACTAGATGGCGTTAAATCCCGCTCTCTGTTGTTTTGACATAGTTGTAATTGTTGTTTACAACAAATCAGCCGTAGCAAGTGTTATCATTAGAAAATATTTACTCAATTTATTTTATATCATATATAAAATATCGTATATCATATGATGTATATTTTACATCATATTTCATATATACGTAATAATTATTACACCTGTTTATTCAAAATTAATGTAATATTTACTTGTTCTTTTCATGAGTTATATGTATATATAGTTTTCTTTTCTTGCGCATTTTCGAGGTACGGCAAAGCTATCAGATCGGAACATGTTCGTAAGTCGGAATTACTTGTCATTGTTTTCAAGCAGAATTAATTGTAGTGCAGATTTCTGAAGATTATCTTATCTTCACTAAAGGATCAGTGAGTTGTTTTTTTATTTGTTTGGTTTTTTTTTTTTATGTGAGAGGGGTGTAGCGTTATTATTATCGTCTGGAGTGAAATTTTTTATTTTGAATGATTAGGGATTCATTAGAAGATTGAGTTAGGTAAATTACAAACATCTATTAAATAGGTGTTTTTTTTAATTTGTTTTTCTCTAACGCAAAATCTCTAGGACCTTCATCAAGTATAAGGAGAACAAAGTTCAAGAAGGAATGATACGTAGATTAGAAATTTACTTCGGTAAGAGCAAAGGCCTATTCCAGTAGCTCTTAAACTTTTTTCACTTCTTCCCTTTCGATAAGTGTAGAAAATTTTAGGCTTTCCCCTATTGTATTAAAAAAAAATGAAGTTGAAAGCAATGAAATTTTTCCCTTTTTTAGTAGGACGACTTTATTTTTTGTTTATTATTACAAAGCTATTGAACTTTTATTGAATTGAATTCAACTTTACTTATTAGCTATTCTAGTTTTTATTATAAACTGTAAATTGTATGTAATATTTTAACGAGTAATTGTTAATTGAAAATTAAGAGAAATTAAAAAAAATAATATTAAAATACACATATAAACTTTAAAAAGATGTATTAAAAAAAATTCAAGTCGGCTACTAGAGTTGGCGCGTTTGAACTCTGATGCATCCCCTTTAAAGGCCACTTTAGACGTGCCATTTGAGTAGGCTATATCGACGGTAATGTCAGAGTAGATTGTCAGTCAATAAAAAGCTTTAAAACTCTTGTCTTACATGTTCCATATCGCCTTCCATCACACGGTAAATTTACACTTCTCAATTGTCATCATTCCTAAGTTTTATTGACGAAAAATTGGCATTGATTTATATAAAAATCATTTTTTCAATGCATCGAATTGGCGAAAGAATGTTTTTAAATAATTAAAATAGGAAGTATTCATTTTTTTCTAAAACATTCTTTTGTATTTTTTTGTTTTCAGTTTCGATATTTCTAGTTAAATATCGACCAACGACGATATGTTTGCGAGATTCAATCGCTCGTTGATTCAAATTTTCAGGCCGAAATTCTGTATTGATTTTGGTTAATATAGGGTGACCAGACGTCCCGATTTTTAACAATTTGTCCCGCGTCCCGCGGCATTTTAAAAAAGTCCCGATTTTTTTTTTTTGGTTATGGAATTCCTTTTTTTGTTTGATTGTCGAACTGGAGTTCCTTTTTTTTTTGGTTGTTGAACGTGGAGATTCCGTGTTTTGTTTTTGTTTTTTTTGGTTGTTGAACCTGGAGATTCCGGTTTTTTTTTTCTTTCCGGTCTCCCCCCCCCCCCCCGGTCAATGGTGTCCCGCTTTGCCAATGTAAAAATCTGGTCACCCTAGTTAATAATGTACCTTTTTTCTAGAAGCCACCACGAACACATAACGAAAAGATGACCTCCGTTCGTGCATATCATTTTTGTAACGGGATGGAAAGCACATTGCCCTTTTAGAACGTGTTCTAATTTCAAAGAGATGGCATGCCATCTCTAAGGAGCCATCTGACATAAGCGCTACTGGTGGCGAATTGTAGAACTTGAAGTTTAATCGATTTGTATCTATTTACTCGAAATTACCGATTACAAAAATGATATGCACGAACGGAGATCATCTTTTCCTTATGTTTTCACGGATGCTTCCAGAAAAAAAACACTACTTTATTAACCAAAATCATTTAAGAATTTCGGTCTGAAAATTTGAATCGACGAGCGATAGGAATCTCGAAAACATATCGTGGTTGGTCGAGATTTAACGAGAAATATCGAATTGAAAACAAAGAAATACAAAAAGATGAAAAAATGAAATACTTCCTGTTTTAATTAATTAAAAACATTCTTTTTCTTATTCGATGCATTGAACAAACGATCTTTTATACAAAACAATGTTTATTTTCGTAAATAAAACGTGGATATGATAGTAATTGCCAAGTGTAAATTTTCCGTTTGATGGAAGGCGATATGGAACATGTAAGACAGAGTTTTAAAGCTTTTTATTCACTGGCAATCTATTCTGATTTTTGCCATCGATATAACCTACTGAAATGGCACGTCTAAAACGGCCTTTACGATTCTCAGTCTGTTTATGTGAATCCTTTCTAATAACTCTTAAAATACTAAATGGATTTTCTTCGAAACTTGATGAGATGGTTAGATACGATTAAAATTTATCCAGTTTAATCAATTCAAGTAAATAATGTGGATTTAATTTTTTTTCTTCTGAAAATGGGAAATTTGTATTATTTGTATTTAGTAGGTATAAATTGAATATAAATATAAATGTAGTCTTTTCGCTTATATCGTTTTCACGATTTAAAAAAAATAAATAATAAGAAATAACATTTTGAGGAAAATAGGTTTTAAGTTCTTTCGAACCCAAGTAAGCAAGATATTCAGACTAATTTTTAGTCAGATTAGTTAGTCTACGGTAACATCTGCCCCCCCCCCTTCCCCCAATCAGAGAGAAAATGTGGGTTATAACAAAGAAGCTTTATTATCTTGTTCTTCAGTGAATAAGATAACTAAATATATAAATATATACTCTAGAAAGCTGAAATTTTATCGTAAATGAAGGTTATGTTGTTAACAGGAAGGTACTATTGATTTTGTAACTTATCCTACCAACAGCTAAAGAGGTAGTGAGAAAGAAGAAGAAAATAAAAACAAATTTCCATAAAGTCATACATATAAAGGTTGATTTTTTTATAGAAATTAGAATCACGGGGACTCAAACTCCCAATAAACGAGTCTTTAAAGCGCCATTGTAACGATAAACATACACAATAATTACTTAGGAGAACTGAAACTGTAAAATTTTTACCGATTTTATTCAGCAGATATTAGAATTGGAATTATACTGTAGTCTTTACAACTTAAAATAAATAAATAAATAAATAAATAAATAAATTTTAAAAAATAATAGCAAAATAATAAACTTGCCGACGGCTCGCAAGCGAGCTGAAACTGTAGTATTTTAATTGTTCTAATGTGTTAAAAAATTTTAATCTTTAATATGTGTGTTGGCGTCATTATATTTTTTAAAAATTATAAAATACAGCTTGAAAACACAACTGGTTAAAATTTGGTTAATTAAAGTTATATTATTATTCTTTATAAATTACAATTATAAAAAGAAATTTAGAGTTATTGAAACAAATGTGATTTTTACTTAAAAAAAAAAAAAAGTTATTCCTCTCTGCGTCAGAAGTTTTGTTTGAAAGAATCCTCAGTCATTTAAAATAAAATTTAAGTGATGGCAAAAGTACTGCAATGTATATCGTACAGCATTTTCTATTGGAAACACTAACGATTTTTTTAAGAAAATAAAAACATTACGAATCTTGATTTTGTTGTTGTTGGATTACTACTTGGAATAAGATAAAAAAAAAAAAAACTAAGGTTCCCGAATCAAGAAACATTTGAGATTTTGTGATCTAATAAATAATTTTAGAAAGTTTATCTGTTTGTCTGTACAGGATACATTTCAGTAGCACCAAATCCATTACCTCAAATTGCTTTTCAAGAGGTAGGACCGTCGATAGCTTGAAATAAAACGTTTCACCTCGATTCGATGTTTACGACCTGAGTTTTGCTCTAATTTTAATTTACAAAAAGAGCAAAATTTTGTTGTGGTTTTTTTGTTTTTTGTTTTTTGTTTTTTTTCTAAGAACACTTCTTGAAGTTCGACGGTTCGAGTGTTTTTTTGAAACGAAAGTGTAGTCAGAGTTTTACAAAGAAAGGCAATGATCGCTTCAGTCTTCTTGAAATAGCCGTGCTGGCGTGGTCGTGCGGTCTCGGCGGCGGCCAGCCGTGGCGTCCAATGCGCCAGTACCTGGGTTCGAATCCCGGTCGTGGCATGGTTGTTTCTTTCGTCTTCTTCTGTGTGTTGTGTCCGCTGGGGACCCGAAATCTGCTCTGTAGGTAGTGGTCCCCATTTGTCTTCTATATGTTACAGGCTATAGTCTTCTTGAAATTGCTTTATTTCCAAATTAGTGTAATGAATTCTAGTGGCGGATTAACCATCGGATGTGTAGGCTATTAGTAGGCTTAAGCCTAGGGACCCCTAAGGGAGGGGGCCCATGAACAAAAATGTTTTAAGTTAATGTGTGCGTGAGAATTTTGGATGATATTTCAGTGCTTTTGTAAATATTTTACGGGAGGAGGGGGGCAAGGTTAGCCTAGGGGCAATCCATCACTGATGAACTCATTACAACTCGTATTGCATGTAATAAATCCATTTCCTTTTGACAGAAATAATTCTGTGGACACTAAAATCCTTTTACTGAACAGAAAATGCTCTTCTTACTACAGAAGAGAGTGAGTTCTTTATTTTTAATTTAATCTTGATGTAGGACTAAAGCGCCGCAGAGCGTGAGAAATTGAAACTATAGTTTTCGTAATCCAAACGGAAGAAGAGGTGAGAACTTCTGACAAACAACTGGAACTACTTTCTTTATAAGATTCCAAATGATTTTGAGAGCTTTTTCTAAAGCCAGTCAATTGTTTTCCAGTCTCGTATATGGAAACTTATGAGTGTTAACTTATCATCTATTAATTATTTTAATCTCACAAATTTAACGAATTTCCTGTCGCTGGCCCTGTATAAATTCTATTCTTAAAGGAAAAGTTCTTCAAATATGAAGGAAAGAAAATAAATATGCATTTATATTTAAAATAAAATAAGAAAATAAATCTTAACCATAAATATATTTCTCGGATTTAGAAAGATAAGTTCACTGTTCAAAAGATATTGAATATCTCATCATTTTACAGAATTACTTTACATCCTATCTGTTAATTATATTGATATTTACATTTTAACCTAACGATAAGAATAAAAAAAAAAAAATCTTGAAAAATTATGAGTTATTTCTATTAAGTATTGAAGCTATAATTCTATATAAAATCCTATATTTATATTTTTTATGCAGATAAAATTCCAGCACCCTCAGTCCGAAAGACGACAATTGTGCCTATCTCGGGAGAGAATTGATAACCAGTGGATTTGAGCTCTGATTTATTCATTTATTTTTTTATTTTTAATTTCTGAAGCTTTTTCAATCTTGAAACGGATGTGAAATTAGGCTGTGAGTAATCAGAGTCATTCGAATTCCGTTTTGTACATTCTATTGTTATCTCGTCATTGTTGACTATTGAAAATGTTATTCCATGTTTCTTCCCTTATCACATTAAATTTGATGTTCGTCGTATTAATATTCCGCCATTGTTGACAGACTACATGCTAGTTAATTTTATTGATACAACTGATTCGAAAAAGGTTTTATTATTATTATTATTATTATTATTATTATTATTATTATGATAAAGAAGCTTTGACTTTTTGTTTGTTTTTATCTTGTTTTCCAACATGAAAGTGAGGCTCATCAAAACACACTACCTTCCTTATAACTTTTGAACCCTTGTATGGATGTTCTTGAAACTCGACATGAACGATATTAGACAAGAGACGGTCTAACTTTAAAAAAAAAAAAAACTGTACCGCTACAGGCCATGGGTGCGCGGGAGGTATAGCTCTTATCGATTCTCGACCAGCGGGACTAGTTGAGGTCAGTCGGACGCCCGCCCGCCTTTAACCCCTGAGTAAGAAACCCGGTATTCATTCGACAGAAGGCTGGGTGAATCTTAGGGCCCGTCTGGAGAAAGAAATAACCGTGGACTCGGGCTCCTCCAGACCAACTTTTACATTTGAAATTTTTCCCGTGTAGATTATTTTTTTGACAGTTAATAGCGTGAAGGTGAGAAAAAAAAAAATCCCATAGAAAAAGCATCAGAATTGGAAACATTGGATTTTTTTTTTCTCATGATTTTAAAAAAAAAATTTAAAAAAATTGGACAAAATGAAAGTGAGCTTTGAGTTCTTTATAACCTTTTTTTTTTTTGCTTATTTTATTTATTTAATTTTTTTTCTTCTTCTAACAGTTTATCAATAAATTCATTTTATCTGTTTCTTTTTCATTCTTTTACCCTGTAATTTCATATATCTTTTATCGTGTTCCAGAAAGTGATTATCTTATGACATGTTTATTAGTTAAATCTTTCGGTTTCACTTGTTATCGTTCCACAAATACTGATTAGCTGTAGAAGTAACGGCATTCTTTAGACGAAGTTAACGGAACTGGAAATACTGACTCGTTTGTATGAAAAGTGGGGAAATAAAAGAATACACATTGGTTTGCTTTCACGCCTTGAGTCATCATCGACGGGAATCCGGGACAGCTGTTTTGTTCTTGTTAGGACTCATCAGCCAGATTTACCTTCGATGAAAAGCTCATTTTTAATCTACTTTCCTGAGAAAGTGAGGCTCATCAAATCAATGAGTGAATGGTTGTATTTGTGTGTTCCATTAATTACTTTTGAGCCACTGCGCTGATTGGATCTTTTTATAAATTTGGCATGCTAGTGGTGATCTGATTTTTATTTTTGATATTTGTCTTGTGGGTCCTTGCGGAGAAATATGCAAGTGAAGGTGACAAAAAAAAAAAAAGAGAAAAAAAATCCCCAAAAAAAACATTCGAAGCGAAACAATGGATTCCTATCGATATCTTACACAATAATCTTAAGGCAGGTATCAATCCGCCTTGTAATCTTCTTAATATTTGCGCGTATGTAAGTATAATTAAAATTAATTGGCTTTAAACAATATAATTAAATAATGGGGATTTAATTAATCTTATATAAAATCTTTTATTTCTCTGTCTGTCTGTCCGGCGCAGTACAACAATGGAAAACGGTTGTTGCGAGGAAGTCGACAAATGCAAAAGGTGCAATTGTTGTGATTGTTGTAATTTTCAATATTCACAATGGTAGTGCAACAATAGAAAATGGTTTTACATTGTTCATTGTTGCGAGGAAATCGACAGATTCAAAATGAGCATTGTTGAACTTCAAAATTTTCAGAAATTTTACAACAATGACAAATGTTGCGTTCTCTCCGTCAACAATGGCGCGCTAACAATTAATGAGTTCATGCAAAAAGGAACAAAATATTACGTTTTGCTCAACTATTCAACAAATCATATCCGCTTTCATTGGAATCGATCTAATAATTCATCAAATAACATCAAAACATCTCGTTTTCTTTCGAGTTAGCAAAATTAAAATGTTTACAACTGCAGCCTTCATAATGAATAATCTGCCAGAGTGAAACCATCCTCTCCTATCCCATCTCTCCCGGCTTTCATGTCTCTCCTGAAACATAATCGGGAAAGCGAAGTACACGAATAATGAGAACAATAAATATCGAACTGTCAGATGTAAGTATCCTTATAGAAAACTTACTTTAATTAACGTATTTTCAAAATATACCAACATTCTCCAGTCAATTGAAGGTTATCTTAGTTACTTTTGTTAGCCAAAGAATAAACAAATGGCAATACAATTTAGGTAATGAAAATAATAACTTTCACTCTAATTATAATAAATTAATCCAATTGCAGTTTATGTATACTCACAATTTTTTCAAAATTTTATTCTTAGATAGCAAAACATTTTTTTATTTTAAAAAGACTAGACTTTGTTTCCTAAAAAAAAGAAAGAAAGAAAGAAACATTCATCTCAACATATCTCTTCTTCAAAAATCTATATTGATCAAACTATACACGGGGGATGGCCTAGTGGTTTCAGAAAATGAAAAATTTCTACTGTTTGTATTCAGCAGACATAATAACTTAAAAATAAACGGGGATTTGTTGGTTGTATTTTTTTTTCATTATTTAAAAAAAAAAAAAAAAATTCCACGATTTAAAGAAAGAAGGACTTAAGTTCTTTCAGAAACTTATTGTTTTAATTTTTTTTTTTTTTTTTTTTTTTAAGTGAAACTCGAGTAAAAATAATTATTGATGTATCCTGACTATGTTATTTTGTAATACTCCAATAAATAAACTATAACTATGATATAGGAAACACAAATTCTTCTTCAAACATTCTTATATTTCCCTGAAAGTAACTTATCCTCCTTCTTCAGGCATAACTTATCTTCTAATTTCGTACAAAGCGATTTAAACAGATATAGGTAATTTAAACAAACAAATACAGGCAATATTTACAATTATCGAAATGCATTCATTATTTTGACAATGTTTCTTGAACATTGTAACTCTAACAAAAATGGACTTATTTCCACACCTTTTTGTTTATTAAAAAAAAATTATTTAAAAAAATATATTTCAGGATCTCTCTAAATGTTTAAAACAGATTATTGAATTCATTTTTAAATCGTAGTCATTTGCCGAGTGGTCAGGGCGCTTGGTTGGAGGTTAGAGGTGGCAGGTTCAATTCCCGGCCTCGGCAGAGGGCGGGGATTTTTCCACGCTCCTTTCACCTCAAAACGGGTCCTAGGATCTACCCAGCCCTCTGTGGAATAGGTACCAGGTTTCTTTCCCTGGAGTTAAAGGCGGGCGGGCGTCAGGCTGACCACCCGACCTCAACTTCGTCCCGTTGGTCACGAAACGCTGGGAGCCTGACCTTCCGCGCCCCAATGGCCTGTCCAGGCCTGTAGAGGGACACTTTAACTGTAACATTTTGTTTAAGATATAAAATTTCATAAAAAATTCTTTTTTGACTTCGATATTCCAATTTTCTTTGTATAACTCAGGAGTTCTCAACCGGGGTCCATGTAATATTCTTCGGGGTCCACAGGCAAGAAATAACAAATTGGGGGTCCATAGTGATATTTTGGTGGTCAATGGGGCAATTCCACTTCAGAACGGTTGTTATTACTCAAAATAAAATTTTTGCTGTAATTTACCCCATATTGAAATAAGTAGAGAATATATATGAATGGTTCTTTCTAACTTTATTTATTTTATATTTCTTTTTCGCCTATCTACTCAACCATCGGTCAGTACTTATCAGCAGGGCCGTCGCGTGCTTTGTTGGCGCCCAGGGCAAGATTTCGTCAGACGCCCTACACTTGATATTTGTGCCTCCCCCACTATTTTTTTTATTTTTGCCGTGCCGCGGCACCCAGGGCGATCGCCCCGGTCGCCCCGCTCACGCGACGGCTCTGCTTATCAGATATATTTGAAAAATTAAATTTACTTGATAAACAGCTCCAAGGAAAAGATTCTGATCTCATATCAAGTAAAGGTGCTGTTACTGCTTTTCTGAGAAAATTACAGTTGTACAAAAAATAATATCAGGCGCTGTGCATTTGAACAGTTTCCTTGTTTGGCTTCGATTAGCAGCGATTTGCACGATGAAGACCTTGTATTATATAGCGAATATTTGGAAAATATGCACGAAGGTATGCAAACTCGGTTTAGTGACCTACTCATGATGGATATACCAACTTGGGTGACAATTCCTTTCGAAGTTAATGTTGCCGATATAGACATTTCTTTGCAAGAGCCGCTCATTGAATTACACAGTAATGAAATAATGCGTGCAAAATTCAAAGATGGGAAGTATAATACATGGAAAACAAATAATATTGCTACAAAATACCCATTACTCTGGGATAAAGCACAGCTCTACGTTATTGCTTTTCCATCATCTTACCTTGTTGAATCAGGATTTAGTCGTGTTTCTCACTTATCAAAAGTTCGCAATAGATTTGACATTGTGAAAAGACGTGATCTTCGAATATCGTTAACATCGATGGAACCAGATATAAAGAAACTCGCTGAGCAGCATCAACCACAGGGATCTCATTGAATCGCATATTTTAACTATAGAATAATTTATTTGCATTAAATTAGTTTTCATTCACAATAAAGCATAATCATTTACCATTTCTTTGATTATTAATATAATCCCTTTACTTTTTATTAGTGAAAAATGGAATAAGCTTTTCTTTTATCGAATAGCTATGAGGGGGTCCACCAAAAAAAAAGGGGGGGGGGAAAGGGGTCCATGGGTAAAAAAAGGTTGAGAAACCCTGGTATAACTCAACTCCAGTATTTATTTTATGCCTAAATAGTTATAAAATAATTTGTTAATAATTCATGCATAATAAATTAATAAAAATATTTTAATCGTTTCTGAAATGAAGAAAATATTGATAGTCTACTTTATTTTTTGTGAGTATTTGTTAAATTGTTTCAAATGCAATTTACTTTGAAATGCAATTGCTACAATTGTAGCAATTTGATTCTTAATTTAATTTAATTATGCAATTTAATTCTTAATTATCCCAGCATTTGTGGTTGTAGTACAGAATCTTAGCTTTTTCAATTTGATAACTATTATTGAGGATGAATCAGTGATATTTTAATGTTTGTTCTTGAATGTTTAATTAATTATCATGAGTCCAGTGTTATATTTATAGATTTTTTGCATTTAATATATATATATATTTATCTGTAGTTTAAATCTTTTCATTTTAAAAAAAGATTGAAACAAATATATTCAACATATGGATTTTACACTTTTTTTTAATTGTTGTGTCCAGCGAAATGCGGTTTACAGTTTTGTGGTTGTTTTTCTATTTTATAAATAACTGATAATTTAATTGCTATATTAAAACAGTTTTAATTTTAAATGTTGTTTAGCAATTTTTACATTTTTACTAAACTAATAATAATAATAATAATAATAATCGTTGAGTAATTGTTATAATATTATTTCCTTAGAAATAACGTTAACATACATTTAATTTTATTTAGATCCGCATTCACATGAAGTACTTATAACTTCTAATAATTTGTTGATTTTTTTCATTATTGAAAGGCCTGTTCTTCCTAGTGTGTTACATTGTAATTTTTTTGAAGCAATTTTGCATCTTAATATCTTTAAGCTTTCATAATAGCTTTCACTATTTTAATTTATTTACGTTGTCAAATAATATTTCGTGTAATGTCACATACAAAATCACTTTTCAGATCTTTCCTATTTTACTCTGAATAAGAACTGAAGCAATAACAAATTAATTTATTTTAGCCAAATTATAATTAAAATATTAATAAATTTTCTAACAATAAATACAAGTCCAAAAATATATAAAATAAAAGTTCAATAAATTAATAATGAAATTAATTCTCAGTGAAGATATTTTTACTGAAATTAAAAGTAAATGAATTACAAGAAACTTCCAAAACCGTAGTTGTTGTTTTTATCGGCTGTAACCCCGAAAGCAGAATGTTTTTTATCTTTCTGCGACGATTGATGCTAAGACGAAAAACTTTCTGCAGGTGCAGAAAAAAAAACAACGAACCTTCAAATCGACAACCAAAAAAAAAACCTAATCTCCGAATCGACAACCCAAAAAAAAAAAATAAAAACGAATCTTCAAATCGACAACCAAAAAAAAAAAAAAAAAAACCCTGTTCTATACGATATCTTTCTGCAGCCCTCACTTCCTCACTTTCGTTCTGCGACATTGTCGCCCCGTCGCTCGATATTCTGCTTTGGGGGCTGTAACATTTGAAATGAATTTGAAAATGGCTACAGGGGTAAAAAAATAATATTTTACAATTTATTTTATGTGCATTAACATTTTTTCTAATTATATGTATGTAGACTCGTTCCTAGATAGAAAAGGAATTATAGAAAAGAAATGACAAAAATACATTTCAATCTTCTAATAAAACGTTATTATCTCCATCTGATTTTTTTTTTTAGTCTAGCTTTTTTGTATAAAAAAAGATAAATACTATCCAGAAAAGTGCGTTTATTTCAAAAAGCAAATTCTTTATTTGTTTTGTTTACGTAGTGTTCTCGGCTTTCGAAATTACATAACCGTGTTAATGCTTGCATAACGGAAGTTGAAAGTCATTCAATAAACTTGAAATTTTAAGCTTCGTAATTAGAAGAAGATTCGCAGTCTCTTAAATGAAAGGAAAAGTGAGCGAATATTTGTGAAAGTAGGTTACTAGATGACTAGTAACAGTTATTTCCTTAACGTAAAAACAAGGTCACGAAGATGAGAATTAGCGCTCAGTCACATTGACCTACATTTTTGCCAATTGATCCCAAGGGCGTGGCGAGAAATGGACTTTCTCTGAGAAAACATTAGGAATTCCGAGCGAGAAATGGAAAGCTCTAGAAAAGAGTTTCTGAACGCTCGAAGTTTGTAGGAAATTTTCGGGGGAACAGTGAATGAGCGATTAGATCTACAGCAATGAGCGGTTGTTGACGGAATGACGTCAATGATTTAGCTGCCAAAAATGCATGACGTCGAACACCGCTGTGTGTACAAGATGGCGGCAACTGGGTGCATGGAAGGTAATAGCTGTGAGGGAGAAGGCGAAGAATTCCCTTGTCAGAAGGCTCTGGAAATGTTTGCTATTGCCCGCAACAACAGCATGAGCAACGGCTTCATGTTCGACGACGACTCGGAGCTGCTGTGCGGCTCGGAGGACGGCGGGCGACTGCAGGGCGGCGCGAGGCCTATGACTACAGGGGCTGCGGTAGGCGATTCCCCTTCGGTATCTCCCGTGTCCTCCGACGAAATGGACTCGAGCCCTGGACGGAAACGTCGGAGGACGCTCCGATTCGACAGTTCCGAGAGCTCAGACAGGTACGTGGAACGCGCTCTTTTTATTATTTTTTTTTTATATTTTTTTTTCCCTTCCGCCGCCTTGTTTTTCTTCCCACTCCCCCTTGCCTGCGACCCTGACAAAGGAGATGGTCGGAGCGATTTAAATCCTCTCTCTCCCACTGATGGCCGTGACTCCTCTCTCGACAGACTGTCCGTCGTCTTCTTCAGGTCGGCATTCGTCTTGTTTTGGGCACTTTTGGCGGTTTCCTAGCGGTTAACCAGCGTATATAAATCGCCGAGTTCTGCTCCATACTCGAGTCAAGGCAACTATCTATCCGTCGATCGATAATTTGAGGGGTGGACGAAAGGCAGTTTGGGTTGGTGATTTTCTGTGTCTTGCGAGAGGTGGAGTAGACAAACCAAGTATGGATGTTAGAAGACGTGGTGGAGAAAACCTCGGGAAAATAAAAAAATCATCAAACACACCCCAACAACAACAACTCATTTGTCCAGTATCGCCGTTCCGAGGTCATTTGGAATGAACTCCAGAAGTGGGCTTTTGATATGAAAGGTCATTTCACTGACATATGGCACACTTCTCGAACCCATTAATACTACATTTCTAAAACCTATTAAATTAATCTCAGTTGATGCCTCTTTGTTCTGTAAGACCTAATTAGTCGGATACTTATTTCAGATCGGGAAATATAGTTTCTATTTAAACTTGTTGAATGATGATATAAGTTCGTCATGATCGTTTGTTTTTGTTTGACTCGTTCACCAATTAAGAGAATCAGATATATATATATATATAAAAAATAATAACAACACGTAACATCTTCACGGAATATCGTAAATAATAACAACCTACATTCCGTCATTTTGTTTTATTGAACTTCACGCGTTGTATTTCATTTTGAGTCTCAAAATTTGATTTGCTAAATATTATTCGTCTTAAGTTAATGATTTTATATATTGATTAATGATTTATTTAATGTTAAGGTCTTCTCTATGAAATTATTCTATGCTTTTTGTTATCCGTATACGACCCCATTTTCCGAATAGTCTGACGAACTGTGTTTGTGCAGCTGTTTTGTTTTTCCATGTGGAACTAAAAAAAATTTAACGATTGTGATAAACAGAAAGTTCTTGTGATTATACCACCTGCTTTGTGTCGTCTGTCACTAATTTTTATCGCAGGTTTTTTAGGCACCTCAGATCGAATTCTTGTCAATCATGGTTAATTGGAGGGAAAAAAAAAATCTTCCCATGTTGTCCTTTGTTTTTATCATAATTGCCTATAAAATTTATAAAGAAAACTCTTCTGTATTTAAAATGATTAATTGATATAACATAATAATAACTGCAGTACATTTCATTTTTATACTTTTTTGATAAGCACCAATAAAAAAAAAATTCAAGACAGAGGAATCACCCCCGCGTTGAGCAATTCGAGAAATTCCAAATATGCCACTTGCCTAATTACTGTCTTAGTGATTGGCTAAGCAGATTAAGATTATGCCAGTGAAAATGCACTTCTTTAGATATGTGCAACTCCCACACAGAACCCACAAACTCTTCCCCCAATATTTACGTCCAAGTGTCATGGCGTCTCCTTGTTCGAGTTTTCTCTCCCCAGCAGTTTTTCGTGAGGGGGAAATCGGCGAGGAACACTTTTCTTCCTCTCCGTCACGCTGCCCTTTGCGAACGAACCAGATCCGTTGCAGTGTTTCAGAACCTAATTGGGGAACTTTGGAACTGATATTTGGAGAATTTGCAGAATTCTAAGCTTAAAAGTGCATTGACGAAGCAGCTGTTATATCACGAATATCGTAATATCATATAAACGACTTCTCGAACATCCTCAAAACGGCTCTGTACTGCATTACAAGTTTATTGAGACTTTGCACGTGGCTTACTAGCTATGCAAAGGATACAGTGCAGATGGATTATCCAATAATAATAATTAGCCTCATTCACCTCACTTTTCAGCAGTTAAAAAAATGCCATTTTTTTTTTTTATACGATAACGAGTAACATTATTACAAATTATAAAAATCTTGGTATATATATTCCTAAACATTCAGCTTTCAATGAAATTAAATCGTCCTGAGTTGAATCTGATTAATATTGCTCTAAGTTTCAACTCCTGAGAAACTATAATAAATATATTAATCATATAAACTTTAATTTATCCATTCTAGAGAGTAATAATAAAATTAGGCTTAAAACTAAATTGTGAATTACAGATTAATTGTAAATGAAAAATGAAATTATAATCGAATTTATTATTTTATTAATTAAAAGTAAAATTACAACGAAATGAAATTTAATTCTTAATATTATAAGCAGGCTGTCAGTGTTTTTTTTTATTTCATCTTAAATAATGTGAGAAATAAAATGTGAATATTTTTAACTGAGAATAAACAAAATGACGTTAAGATTTAGAAGAAAAAAATCAGTTGCAAAATTCAATTTTAATGAAAAACAAAATTTCTTTTAATACTAAATTTGTTTTGTTTTTTCCTCCTTAAACTTTTAGTTTACTTTGAAAACCTGGTTTTCATAAAAAAAAAAAAAAAGAATCCTGATTTGTAAAATGATAACTACGTTTACTTTTTTAGATTAAAATAAAACTAAGTTTACTATTATCTTTATTATCGTAATAAACTATAAATAGAATACTAGGAGATGGTTTGTCTGATTATAGAACAGTAAAATATCATTCTCTTTAATTTAAACTTAACGAAATAACTAGTACTGAAGATTTAACCTCGTAAAAGTACTTCTCTGAAGCTATTTTGAAAACTAATCATTTTAATTTTAATAAAATGATACCCTAACGATAAGAGTTACTAAGAATGCTTTGGTAAATGAATTGCTAAATGCATCAAAAAATAGTTTACGTAAATATTACGAATTCGTTATAGCTGAACTAGCTGAACGAGTTTAGTTCAGTTTAGTAGTTCTTCGGATTGTTAAAACTATCAGCTTTTGCAATTGTATAAAACTTTTGCAGTTACTGAATTTTATGTCAGAATAAGTTGATGTTTTTCGTTGTTGTAACAAAGTCGACAGTTTTGTTCATTTCCTTAATAACCAAAAGCTTAATAATATCGATAATGTAATTTTTAGATAATACAATCTCCTCGATCCATTGTTTCAGGAAAACTGAATCACTTATTAATCTTTACAAATTATTCTAGATGAAATAATTTGTTTTATTTTTTAAAGTCAATGGAAGAAACTGTTTGACAATTTTGGAGAGTACTGCTAATATGTTGAATTCGTTATAGCAGAACTAGTTTAGTTCAGGTGACCAGTTTTTCAGATTGCTAAAACTTCTTTTTTTTTGCAATTGTATAGAACTTTGTAGTTACTAAATTTACTCCAAAGAAAAGTTGATACTTTTTGTTGTTATAACAAATTTGACAATTTTCATTTATTTCTTTTATAACCTAAAGTCTAATGCTATCTGTAGTGTAATGTTAGGTATACCAATCAACTTGTTTAAGAATTTCATACAAACCGAATCACAGAAAGCCTTTACAAATTATTATAGATGAAATAAGTTGTTTTATCTTTTTTAAAGTCGTTGGGAGAAACTGTTGAGAATTTTCGAGAGTAAGAAATAATAGTTTTAAATTATCTTAACCTAACTTAAGCAGTCATAACAGCAATCTATTACGACTGCTTAAGGTAGGTTAAGATAATTTAAAACTATTATTCAAAATAAACAAATTAAAAAATGTAAGCGTTTATTTGATATTTATAAATTATCTTAAAATTTTATTGCACATTGAAAATTTAGATATTAAATTAAAATAAATAATTTGATTTCAGTACAAACACTTTAACACGATGCTCATACAGAACCTAAAAACAGAAATAAAATGTATATGATTTGAAGGCTAATAAATAATTGCAAACTTTGAATTTCACTGAATTTTATTTTACTGAAAACTTAAAATTAAAAATTTAACTAATAAAACTAGAACCATAAGTTTAACATATATTTATGAAGCTAAAAATAAACTTAAGGTTTCCTGAATATATCTGACTTTAAAGAACATTATACAACGTATATGTATGTTTCTTAAAGAGTCGTAATGTACATTAAAGTTTAGTTTTAATTTATTCTCCATATATATGTTTAAAACTAGTGTCTTTTTAGTTATATTAGTCACCTTGCAGTTCAGTGCACAGACGTAAAATATAGGTTGTGAAAACGTTAAACTGTAGTCCTTTGTTTTTTTTCTTTTCATCTATACAAAGAGCGAATAATGATTATTATTTCCACAGCAATATTTAATTGTTTAGATGTTGTTATGAAGTAGTAGTATTTTTAATAAATGGATATGGAATGTTTATGTAAGTGTATGTTGTCTATTTTTAAAAAAGCCATTTGTGGTAACGAAAAGTATGTACAGAAAGAAAATAAGTTATTAGAAATTAGTTCTTCTTTCTAGTATGTCGGGAGTTTTAAATAAACATCGGCAAAATTCCTTTTATAAACTGGAAGAAGTTGTTTCAGACACACAAACTATTGAGTTGTATCAGACATAAGTCTTGTTATTTAGAACATTTTTAACAATTCATGGATTTATTTCACTGAAAGTTATTAAATTAAGTTTTAGTAACTTTCTTCCGTGATTCCTTGCTGACTTTCTTGTGCTTTTCAGCTTGCATTTCTTCACTTTTTGTTATATGAGCCAGTTGTAGAACCTCTGTCTCTTTTCCGCCCTGTTGACTTAAATGCTAGGCAACACATGTACGAGTTAATAAATTTTAATGACAGGAGGAGAGGGAAAAAAGAAAACAGTATTAGAATATTAAAAAAGATTATAGTTTATTTTAAATTAATATATTAACAATTACAAGGTCAGTTTCGTAAAATTAAAGACTTCGTTATTAATTCTTACTCAGCAATTCATAAAATTGATTTAACTGTATGCTGTTTAATATTAACTGAGAATGCGGTGAAGGAAAACTGCAAATCGAATGTAAATTCCCAAATACTCCGTATAAATACAAACGTAATCAAAATTCAGTGAATTAAAGATTTTCATTTTCATAATCAATTTTACGAATTGTATGCAATTCTAAGCGAATTTGAGAAACTATTAACGAAAATTAAATTTCAAATTCAAAGACTGTATACATACAAATATTTTTGATAGATTTTTGATTTGCTATTTTTATTGGATGTATTCAGTGTTTCAATGATTTGTAAATAAGAAAATTAAACATAACAAAAATATTAAAAAGAATATAAAAGTAAGTAAAGGCAATGTATATATTCCTATTTATGTATTGTTTACAAGCCCTATTTTCATCAGTAAAATTCTTACATTTCTTAAAATTGATTCGAGTTATAATCTAGCACAAGTGAAATTATACTTGAAATTGAATGCGTTACGTGTCCAACATTGGAATAATTTCCAAAACATCACTAATTTGATAACACGCTGTCTCAAAACCGTCCTGAACTTCGAATAGTTAACCAGACAGTTTTAAGAATTCAACATGGTTTATTTGTCAACGAAAATCTAATTATTATCATACAATAAAATTAATACACATCAATTAAAAATGTTGTTACGTCATCGATTTAAAATTGGTATTCAGAGTAATAAGGAAAACTATAAATATCCTCCATTCCACATCTTTCGATATTCGAAAAAAATACGAAAAATTGAATGAAACTCGTCAAGGTCTTTTTCAATATATGAATGTGAAAAATCGCGGAAAATATTAAAAAAAAATCTTAATTTATTAGTTAACTCCAGTTAACTAGAAATGGATGATTTATTTTTAAATAATGAACATGATATCCTCTGAAAACGTATTTTCTTTAATCTCTGTATTAGTAATTTTATTGTTGGTTTTATTTTCATTTAACTAGTTAATAAAGGCTGCTGAATAAACTGTCAGTATTTGGTTACGTTGCTCTTTATCTTGTTTATTTAAAAAACTAAAAGTAACAAACTTTTTTTCTTTCAAAATGATGATAGTAATTTTTTTTTTTAAGTATATTTTGTCTGTATGTTTCTTATCTTTTTCGTATATATTTTTATAATTGAATTTTAAAGAAAAAAAATCATCCCACCTTTCACCCCCCCCCCCCTCATGAAGATAGAACTGTTAATAAGCATAAATAATAATAAAAAAAGAAGTATATACTGCAAAATGTATTGTAAACTAAAGAATTTATTTTCTAAGCGTTTGCAATACAATACAATCCCATCCATAATATTAACCTACTACGTGGCAAATGATAATTGTGATTCTCTTTATGTAAATATAATCTATCATGTTGTATGAAATCGCAGTACATAAATGTATATATTTATGTAATTCGTTAAACAATTATATCAATCAACTAAATTACATGATTGTAAAGTTTAAATATAAGTTGTAATTCATATATATAGTATATTAAGTATATAAAGTCAAATAATACTTGTATTAAATAGTAACCTATAATTATAATGTCAGCAAATAACATAATAACTTGAAATAACAAATTTATGCAATATACACGTAGATAAAGAGACGAAATTGGTAATAATCAATGTAGCCTATATATTCTTTTTATGTTTACTTAGCGCTGCAGAGAAATGAGTAAAATATGAGTTTTTTAATGAGAAAATATGAAATCACAAACTTGAAGTAAGTGACGTTATAAGAATTTTCTGGGAAAAAAAAATCTTGATTCAGTTATTTGTATCTTAATACTCTATTATTAGAATTTTGCTGCATTTAAGGTTTTTCTTAATATTAGGGTTTGCCGATAACTGTGTTACGAGTAATTTCGTTATCTCGTGGTTTTCGTTCCTTCCTTCTGTTGTGCTTTTGTTTTCCTCTCTTTTCGTGTGAAAAAAAAATTAAGCCTATCTCGTAGTGTAATCTCACGAATTCTTGTCCTTCAGTGTTGCATAAAACTCCAAGTACAATGTGAAACCGTCGCTCATGGCAGAAGATGAAACCCAATACATTTTTTGGTCAATTCGAATCTGGTTGCCCCTTGTGATTACCCACAGCTCGAGTTTCAAGTGAAGGGAAGAAAGAAGCGAATGCCACGCCGTTTGATTCAGTTCTACAAATGAAGGCCTCGGAACCGCAACAGAACTGATTGAAAAGTCAATCACAATGAAACACTAGTTCCGACGTTTTTAACAATGAACGTGCGGTAATTTAAGAAAATTAACAGTGAAACGATCCAAAGAAATTCCGAACTGCATAATTGATATTAAGCAAGTAGATTTAGCAAGAAGTTCGAAAGCACATAGAGCCTACTTAAGCTAGAATATTGTTTCTTAACATTATTTTATTTATTTGTTAATTTATTTATTTATTTATTTTTTTTTTCAAAGTCGTAAAAACGATAAAAACAAAAAGCATATATTTATATTCAAATTGTAACACATCCTGAATACAAAGCAGTATCAATTTTTCGTTTACTGAAAAAAAGAAGAAGAATTAAATCCGCATTATTTACTTAGCTTATTGTTAAGATTTTTATTTTAATCGTATCAAGCCATGCGCAAGAGATTAAGGATTTAATATTTATTATTTAAGACAATGAAATACTGAAAGGAATCCATTGTTTCGATTCCAGTGCTTTGATTTTAGTCGCGTTCTCGCGCTAACGTTTACACAGGGACCCCTTTGGAAAATATTTCCATTACAAAATGGAAATCATCTCTTGTTCTGTATGTATACTTACATTTCAAGATGATCCAACTAGCCATTCAAAACGTATTGGGGGAGGGGGGGGGTAATGTACGTATACAGATTGACTATTGGTCAAAGTAGGCCAAAAATTCATCAAAAAAAGATATATTTGAGATTTTAACAAAGTCTACATTTTGTTTGGCAAAAAAAACTTGCAGATATTCATTAGTTTATGTGAACAAAACAGATCAAAGTTCCTAATAGAACTGTTATTCGTGCAATTAAAACTTTTTGGTTGTTTTTTTGGTTTTATAATTTTATTTTATTTTTTTTTTTTTTTTTTATTAATCAAAAATGGTAATTTACTTTGTTTTTAATTAGATAACGAAATCCTGGATTTTGTTTTCCGCCAGTCACAGGATCGAGTTCATTTCATTTACGTATCTCGAGTACAAAAAGGAAGCGAAGCAATCTACTTAATAATGAATGAGCAATAATTAAACCATATTCCTGAAAATTTAATATTTTCAATTTAATACCTGTTTCGTAAATGTATAATCAAAACAAATTTTAATTTATAAACACACGAATAACAATACAACAATTACAATGGATATATATATACAAGATTAGGATAGAAATTTGTGGTCATAAATTTATGTAGAAGCCATTGGAACAAATTAAAAATAACGTGTTCAGTGTGTACACGATTGGAAATTCCAGTAATTAGTGAAATTTATAATTAGCTTCTGGTTTTGTCGTAATTTCATATAAATCTTGCATTTAAGCATTGTTGTCTTGTGAATCTTTATAATTATTCATTGAATTATATGTTTTTCCTTTCTGTTATAGTCGTATGTTTATAATTTGGAATTCGTTGTTATACATGAGATAATGCGAAGTTTATAAATAATTGATAAGTGTTTTCAATTCATCAGAATTCGAAATTTAGATTTATATTAATATTATTATTTGTGAAAAGCTTACAAACTCACTTCCGTACTTTTTGCTGAAAGTAGGGATAAAAATCACCAATAATTCTTAAGTTGATATTTTCAGTATGCTGAAAGTTAATTAAATTACTCAAAATAAATTGCTCCAATCGATTTGAATCACATCCAAACACGCGAAAATTGCAAATGGAAAAGATGCGTTGTTGGACGAGAGTTAATTGTTTCACTTCCTGCGCTCGCTCTTTGGGAATTTCCTAAAACATTCACGTGCAAATCTCCTCACGTGAATTCATGCGAAAAAATTTTCAAAAGCAAAAGATACATTTCATCTTATCCGTTTGATGAAATAAATATACACGCGGAGCTACAAGCAAACCCATTCACTCGTTCAAAAGTTATTAAGAAGGATATACAATAAACAGACATAAACCTTTCCCTTAGAAAACCGGCCAAAAAATAAAAACATTCATGACAGTTATTTTTTAATTGAACACAGTTACGCCTCGTTTTTTTTTTTTGCCTGAGATTCAAAAGTTTTATTCGCAATCTCTTTTTCAGGCATATCTAAACTTAAATAAAAAAACCAAGTTAGATTTTTTTTTTTTTAATGTTCACCAGTCCTATTAGGTGTAATTACAAAATTACTCCTGTATTATAGATACTGGAAAGTTTAATGTGTGTCTAAAGAAATCAAGTCCAATATATAGACTATTTTATATTAATAAAATATTTATCTGTAGTGAATTAGAAATTTTAATAATATTATTATATATAATAGTATATACTATAATATTTAAATATTACAGTATTAAAATGTGAAATGTTAATAAAATATTTATCTTTAGTAAATTAGAAATTTTTAACAATATTTTGATTTATAAGATCATGTACTAATTGGTTTTTTTTATTGCTTTAAAATTGTTGCTATTTAAATTATCCCAAATTAGTAATTTAAACTGTATATTTGAATTTAATTTCTTAGTTTTAGTTTTGGTCATCATAATCTTTGTTTTCTTTTGGTTAATTTTCATTTTATTCTCAAAGGCCCAATTTGAAATATTGTTTAGATCTTGCTGAAGATTTGTAATGGCAAGATTTTGATCGTAAGAAGTATTACATCATCTGCATAAATGTAACTACTACAATGTTTAACTGAATCACAAATAGAAATTTATTAACAATATGAAAAACAAAGGTCCCAAATTAGATCCTTAGGGAACGCCACACTTAATATTGTAAGTTTTACTTATAAAATTATTAATTTTAATTTTAAATTTTCTATTTTTGAAATAGTTTTTAATGAAAATATGTAAATCACCTCTTATATATTAATTTTCTTAATAATAAATTATGGTTTATACTATCAAATGCTTTACTTAAATCTATGAAGGCTATGTAAACCAGTTGACTGTTATTTAAATTTTTATTTATAGCATTATTTAAATTATTAAGTAGGTCATTTGTGCCTTTATTTATTTGATATGCATATTGCTCTTTTATTAAAATATTTGATCTTATAAGAAAATAACCTTCCTTAAATAACTTTCTATTATCTTTGAAAGGTTAGATAATATAGATATTGGCCTGTAATTTTTATATTCTTCTGAATTTCCACCTTTGAAAATGGGAATTATATAGACAATTTTCCATAAGTTTAGATAAATGTTAGTTTGATATATATTTTTGAAAAGTTCTACAATGAAAAGGGAAAAAATCTCATTATTATTTTTTATATCTTCTGTGGTGATGTTATCCAAACCAGTGGAATTTGTATTTTTTAATTTTTTAATCTTCTATATTACAAAAATCTTTTATTTCTCTGTCTGTCCTGCGCAATTGTTAATTTCCTGTGAAAAAATTACTACAATGAAACGTTCGCGACGGGAATCGAACCTGCAACCTTTTGATCCAAAGTCAGACGTCTTATCCATTAGACCACGGGTACTACATTCAAATTATTGTTTCTTATCACTCCCTTTGTGTGTGTGTGGCGCAATGAGAGAAGAGCCAGAGAAAAAAGAAAATAACTCATTAATTTTAGCCTAAAGATTAAAATTTAAATTTCAATGTTCATTTTTTTCCAGCGACTACCTGAAGAATTGTTAGAGACATTTCTCGACATGAATGAAGAAATTACAAATGACGAGCGTAAATACTCTATCTCAACTAAAAGCCGTCACATTGTTATCCCGTCATTGTTGACGAGGCGTTTATATTATCACTAGTTATATTTAAAATATCATTTTGATTTGGTATGAAAAAGGCAATGGAGTTTAAATTTTTATAAGGTTCCATAAATTTCTATTATTAACATTATTGTTATTTGACAAAAAATTATTTATATATTGGTTTTTAGTTTTGTTAATGTAATTTTTTAACCAATTTCTTTTCTTTTTTTAATTATTTTCATAAATTTTATTATTTTTATACTTTCGAAATAAAATACCTTTCTCTTTAATATGTTTCATTATGTCTTTATTCATCCAAGGTTGCTTAAACATTTGATATTTATTTCTCTTATTGTAATTTTTATCAATATTTTCTTCTTCATTTTTGTAATTAATTTTTTTTTTTTAGATTTGGGGATAATTGTTGTCAACTTTTTATGTAAATATTAGGATTTTTATTGTAATCTCTTTGAATTTCTTCGGTTAGATTAGGTAGTTTAGCATTTAAATAATCTGTGTTTATTAAAAATTTAGTTTTGACCTTTTTTTTATTGATATGATGGATGGAATTTTCTTGCTTTTCAATTTTAATTAGGATTCCAAAATAGTTTGAGATATCCCATTGAATTATAGAAGATTTTTTAATGCTGTAATTATTCATATGGGTGAAACAATGGTCAATACATGTTTTGGAAGTACATGAATTAGTTGTAGCGTTTCTTGTACTTTTATATATTTGATTTATATAACCTAGGTTAAAAAAAAATTCTAAATACTGATTAATGAGATTACTAGATTTATTATTTATATTGATGTCAATATTAAAATCGCCTATACACATACAATTATAATATATGTTATTTTCATTTTTTATTTCTAACAAATTCTTTTTTAATTCTAAAACAAAGAGATTTTTGTTGTTTAATGGAGGTTTATATATATTATGTAAAAAATAAAATCTTCATTTGTAGATATATGTCCAAGCGATAAAGCCACTTGCCAACGGCTCGCGGTGTCGAGTTGAAACTGTAGTTTATCTTTTTAATGTTTTAGCTTTTTATCTTTTAATATGTGCGTTGGCCACATTAAATTTTAGCATTAGATATATGTCTAATATTACATTGTAGATTTCCATATGAAATTGAGTCTTTTATAACATTATTTACCAAAAATTCAGTTTTGTAAAACATAATTATTCCTCTTCCACTGGAATGCTTCCTGAGTTTATAAATCTTATTAAAGCGTGGTATATTAAAATAACGGATCTCTTCATCTCTTATATTTACTTCAACAAGAATTATAAAGTCTAAGTTTTGAATTTTGTTATTCATGTTGGCAATTAAATAGTTAAAAATAGTTCTTAAACGACATATATTAAGAAATAAAACATTGCAATTAGGCTTTTTTTATTTGATAGTGTAGGATTCCACAAATTTATTTCCTCTAGTACATTTAGATCGCCTAATTCAATATTATTTAAAATATTTGAATTAGCCATTTTTTTTAAATAATCATTTTTCTTTTATTTAATTGGTCTTATTGTATTTTAGATTTTTTTTATTTCTTCTTCATTAGTAATTTTAATCACTTTTGAGGATTCGTTTTTCCTTATCAAGATATCTTGGGTTTTTTTTAATCCAAATATATTTAAATCCTTTCAATTTTGCTTCTTGTTTAGTTTTCCAAAATAAGTTTTTTTTTGGTTAAATTCTCATTGATATATATATCTTTGAATTATTATTATTTCCGAATAAATGGAAAAAATAACAAATTGACAATAATTTGAATGAAATAGACAGCGTTCAGCATGGATTTGCTTTCCAATAATTTAATGTCTTTGTTAACTGAGTTTAGAAATGTTTTTGTTGAATTTGAAAATTAAACGAATTCAAGAGTTCTTCTGCTTTCGACGTATGAATAAATGATCATTTATTTGTTAAGACAGTTTAAACATAGATGTCAAGTATAAAAAAGTATAAGAAAAGATAGTAAAAAATAAATGAAACAAGTTCGAAAGAAATTAATAAATTACATTCCTTAAATTTTATTTCTTGACATTTCTAATTTCTTTTTTTTTTTAAGTGTTAAAACGAGAAAAACATAAGAGTCTACATTTCTATTCCAATCTAATATCTACCGAATACAGATAGTACGAGTTTTCTATTTTCTAAAAAAAAAATAATTAAAACTGCATTATTTACTTGAATTATATAAATAGAATTAATTTTAATTTGAATCAAACCAAGCGCAACGAATTAACTAAAAGGATTCATTTCCATTGCTTTTCTTTGGGGATTTTGTCGCCTTCTCGCGCCGATTTCTCGATAATGAACCATTTAATAAAGATTTCAAAAATAAAAGTTAATTCATCCCTAGTCCTTGGATATGCATACTACGTTTCAAGAAGATTCCTCTAGTAGTTCAAAAGTGATTGGACGGTAGAAGAAATCAAATATATACAGACTGATCGATTTAGTGAATCTCACTTTCCTATTAGAAACTAGACTAATAAATAACAAGATGAAATACATTAGAAAAACAGAAATTTCTTAACATATGTAGACATCTAAAAGTTAAATCCTTTATTTTCGTTAATGATGCAAGAAAGGAACATTGCATTTTTAAAATTCAACGAAAAATTTCAACTGACAAGAAAAACATTCAATTTTTACAAATAACATCCAATACGTTCACCTAATTACTGTAACTTTTTATTATTCATCCATTTTCTTTTTCTTAGTTTGTGCTTTAAAAAAGAAAAGCCTGGGATTAAGAATTATTATTATTTAATAAATTTTTATTTATTTATTTTAGAAATTATCTTTTTTTTTTTTTTAAATGTTTTATATTACGTGATAGCAGGAAAGAATTATAAAAGTGTTTCATTTTAGTTCAAAGGCTAATTAATTAACAGAATTGTAATTTACAATCAGTCTAGGTTTTCCCCCAGATAAGATAATGCTTCAATTTCCTTATAATCAAACTATCAGAACTGATAATTGTCAGCTGGAAAGAATTGTCCCCGAACCAAGCAAGCTTATCAGAAACAGTGTTGAAAAAAAGCGGAATTTCCACACTTGCTATAGAAATACATTATTCAGATTTATTGATTATTGGCAATAATCATGCAGATTTTTCGCTGTGTAGTGAATCAGTCTTTGCGTTTGTGTAATAAGTTTTGAACTGATGGGTGGATCTTCTTGATCTTTGGTATGCATATTTAATAACTAGAGGTGATCTAATTTTTATATTTGAAGTCTTTTCCAAATGGGTCCTTGTCGAGAAATTAGGGCGAGAAGGCGACAAAAATTACCATAGAAAAGCATTGGAATCTAATCAACGGATTTCCTATCCTACTTCTCTTAAGATCCCATTGTCCATAGTATGAATATTAAATCCTTTTAGCTGATCCATTACGCAAGATTTAGACAAGTTACGTAATTTTCTTACTTTTTTTCAGAAAATGAAAATTTATAAAATACAGAAATTTACGTGTGCGCATAGTAATTAAAAAATTGCGGAGAGTCAGCACACAAGACTAGTTAAAAAAACAATTACGTACAATTAAAAAGGTTCACAACCGGTTTCGCCTCCAATACGAGGCTTTGACTGGAAATTTATACTGTTTATAATTTAACAGAAATTGTAATTTGAATGTAAATGTGTCTTTTCGTTTTTGTTGTTTTAACGAGTTTAAAAAATGAAAATTTAAGATATAATATTAGAAGGAAAGTAGACTTTCAGTTTTTGTTTTGTTCGCGTTTTGTATTGTTGACCTAATTTCATGTAACATTTTAATTGTGCATCATTACGTCTGATATCCGAAAAAATTATTCATTATTTGTAAAATATTGGTCAGTATTTTAAGATCTGTATTGATAACATTTAATTATGATTTTCGTGACTTCGTAGAAATGTATCCTTGACTTTTTTTATGAATTCTTTTTGATTCATGTTTATGATTTTATCGAATTTTTATAATTGTCTGACATCATAAATACTTTTGCTTAAAGTAGGAATTTAATAAACGAATGTTAAAAGAGCTTCAATGAATTTAAAGTGCAGATTTTCCTTTTTAAAGCTAACAGCACCGTAGTAAGATAATTTGATCGTTTGTAAACTTCAATCAATTCATTTATGAATTCTATTAACGCCGTCCCGAACGAAACGCCGTCATTCTAATTTACGGCGCTATCTACATTATCTACGTTAGTACATACTGTATGTTAATTGCGTAAAGTAAATACATAAATGAAGTTTTTTCTGAATATTTATAAAAATAGTTTAATGTTGTTATTATACTGTAAATTATTTCAGTTTTTAAAATAGGCCTTTTTATTAATCAATATTTAGCAATGTAAAAAAAAAAAACAACAACCTGTTAATGTACTAGTCGGAAGGGATAAATAAAAAATTCGTTGAAATTTCTGTTAGGTCTTAATAACTAGAAAACGGAAAGAAATAATTAAAATTATAATAAATATAAAATTTAGTAGAAAAATATTTTTGTCTAAGTCGGAATATTTAGCATTTGCTAATATTAATGTAGTACACTCTCCTGCTTACATAAACTATTTTTTATTTATAGCGATTACGGTGTTTTAGCGACAATGGACTTGGTAGGTTTTTGGCCTTAGGTCGTTGCCTATTCTTCAGATATGTATCAAAATCATTACGAAACGTCCTTGGACACTAATTTCTAAAATTTCAGCTAATTAGGATATGTAGGTTTAGCTTTATCGTGATCACAGATGCTTAGAGGGACATCTTATTTCAAACCTTCCTTTTCTTCTCTCCAATGCATTTTAAAGGACATCATAATCTACAGTATCCTATATTAATATATTATAAAACCTGTAAATATATATCTTGGGAATATATAAATATATAATAGACGTATTCAATTCTACGGAAATAAACTATTGATATTATTATTAAATTCTGTGATAGTTAGATGTTACGTGGCTATAAAAATACATCCATTTTCTTTTTAAAAAAAATTGTAAATTTAAATTTAGGAGACTTTATTTCAGTTTATATTTATTTTCAGCGATTTTGCATTGGACATCGGGAGAGAAAGAGTTGGGGAGTGGGGAGGTTTTGAAAAGAATTACCCACATAAATTAGTAACCAATTAAAAAGAAACAGATTAAAATTCTTGACTTACTCGCCACTGTACGATATCACAGAGTGCTGTTACTAATTCGAGAGGCGATAGAATATAAAACCAATGAGTTGATAAGACCCTCGACTGAGCCCCCGTATGGTTGGTTGCGCCCCCTAGGTTTTAGCGAGGTTCTTTTGTTTATCGGCCGACCGAAAGCAATGAATGAAATGACACATACAACAAGCATCTCATTCATAAAAATCACTGAGGAAGATCTGAATATGGCTATCCTGTATTAAGTAATACTTGGAGTATTTTTATTTTGATGGGGAAAATTATTGTTGAAACAAACAGCGCTCAATTATAATAACCGGAGCATTATTTAAAGAGGAGTGGTGGTGGTGGTGGTGGGGGGGATTCCGGACCTCCGTCGAAATCAAAGTCTGAGTAAGCGATTGCTTAAACAAAGCAATTTTAATTCATTGTTTGGACGCCATTTTCAGAGCAACGAATGAGTCTCGTTCAACGACAATAAAGTTTTTGAGGAATAAATATTTAGAGTAATCGTTTTTCAAGAACCGTAATCTATATTAATAAATTAGAAGTTCTTGAAAAAACATACATCCTATTTTCATTAAACGTTTTTCTAATTTATTTATTTATTAAGTCGTGAAAACGACACGAACGGAACTTCTGCATTTATTTTTAAATTGTAATATCTGCCGAATACAAACTGTAGAAATTCTCCATTTTCTAACTGAATTAATTAAATCAGCAGTATTTTACTTAAGCTTGTCAAATTCCGATTAGTTGTAAAAACGTCAAAGAGCGCGCGGATTCTTGGATTAGCTAAAAGGATCAGTGTAATACATGGTTAGAAAACAGTATTTCGGTTCCAATTGTGTTCTATGGGAATTTTGCATTTTCACGAGCTAATTTCTCAACAAGGAATCACATTGAAAAAAAATAAAAATAAATAAAAGAAATCAATAATAAGAATGTTAATAAAAGTGCTTAAATATATGTGCCTAGTTTCAATCCAGAGGTTCAGAAGTTAACAAGAAGGAACACATTATATCTTCCCCAGTGCACAACACATACATACATACAGACTGCGTGATTTGATGAGCCACACTTTCCTACGAAAGTAAGCTGTTAAGATGGGGCTGTTTGTCTGTTCCTTACTATGTTCCCACATCATTTGACCTATTGGGCTAAATTTTGCTCAGCGATTGCCTACGATCTTACGAATATCAAAGGGTTGTTATGGATTTTTTTTTTCTATAAGTAATGTTTGTTTGTTTTGCCTTTTTCTCCCCCAATCATATTTATAAGGAGCCATTTCTCTGTAAGACATGAACCTTTACAGAGAAGTCCATCCCAAGGCTTCTTAATAACTCGAGTAGAGGATGGAAGGAGAAAAGAGGGCATAGAACTTTGGAATTTTTTCTGAGCATCGTCTGATACGAAGACTTGTATAAAATAAAGATATAATTGTAAAAATTCATGTTTATTTCACATTCGTAAAATTAAAAAAATAAATAAATCAGTCTTTTATTTTTTTTTTTTTTTTTAATTTTATCAAATAAAGATAGCTTTTCAACATAATTCATCTTCGTATTTAGAATCTAATTGGTCAACCAGTTTATTTCGCGTCTCTTTATCGAACATTACATTGAAAATCTTATTTATTCAGTGTAAAAGTGACAATTTCAGAACGGCCTAGGGCGTCAGTAAACACACATCCGGCCCTGCACGGATTTGTTGGATAAATGCGGAATATGCTACTTAAGCGCTCAATTAGAATCATTACATATAAGAACAGATGTAGGGACTCTTTATTTTAATTAGTTCAGATGTAGTTTTTCATTCTAGAACATTTAACTTCGATTAGGAAGTGGTTATTACATGACCAAAATGCTAGCGGATATGAAGTCACAAGGCAGTTTTTTACAGTGAAGTAATTGTATAGCATTTTCCAGGTTATTTCTATAGAGATCCAAGAATCTTTTGAGAAGTGTATGAATCAGATGGATGGGTCATATCCAGGCGGTGGCATTTGTAGACTTGTTTTTTTTTTTTAATCTGAATCAGTGAATCTCGTGCAGTGCCTTTCCTTTCCACACGGAATATCAGTTGCGAAAATTCGTCTTCAGGCCCCTATTGACGGAATGGACTGAATAGTTTGTCGGGAAGTAAGTTTGGAATCCACATCCATCCATTTGAATAGGATATCTTTTCTTATTTCATAATAGAGAATTTTTATTTTTCAAATATCAGCAAAGATAACGGAATTGTTATTTTCATTAAAAAAATCAAACTGAATGAACTATTTTAAAGATGTTTATGAATAACACATCAAGTTTTGTCTGACCATTCCTACATTTTGAAATGTTACTGCATTGTATTGAAACGACAATACTTGGAAAATCATGTTTTGTTGTGGTTTTTCTTAAATTTATATCGTAATTTACTCATCATTTAAATAAATCCACTGGTTAATATAGTTAATAATTAAATAGTTTTAAAGCAGACTGTTTTTTGTTTTGTTTTTTGATGTATTTTATTATTCAACTGAAAGACATCACTAACTAATGCTGTTAAATTAATTATTTCACACGAGAAAGAGATCAGGAATAAAAATCAATAACACTGTAAAACACGGAACTGCATGTTTGATGTTTTAGTTTTATTATTATTAAATCTTACTTCTTTCGTGATCTATTTTATGATTCAGTGAACTCGCGATAGCAGAACAGAAAGTCAATGAGGAATTGTTAATATTCGTTGCAATTGTAAAAAAAAAGACGCTAATCAACAGACAAAAATGAGTTCCGATGGCATTCAGAGCTACTTAAAGAAATTTATGAGCGGCAAAATGGCTTCCTCGATGCCAAAGCAAGTAAATTGTCTCATATTTTTTCCCCCGTCTTTTTTGCAGCGTTACAGAGTAACTTTCTGTTTTATTTTATTTGAAATTTTTTTCTTTTTTTTTTTAGAGACATGTTTGCAGATGATGTGTTTGTTTTTACAATTGTATTTATTATTTATAGATACATTAGAACTTCGTCGATGGGTCAGGGTAAGGAACCGAAACCATGACGGATAACAGAATATGTACAACAAAAAAGTTATATATACAATAGATCGGCTCATCTAACTTGTTTATTTTATTGCATAATACATGACTTAGTGAAATTTAATTAAACTTTAATTAGGCCTATTATCATTATTATTGGGTCATAAAAAAAAATACAGATATTTACATACTTACTACGGTTTAGTAGGATTAAGTGACTGTTTACAGAGATTGACGGTTAATAGGGTGCCGGATAATTAAAATTCTGCTTGTTTTTATTTATTTATTTATTTATTTATTTATTTATTTATTTATTTATTATTTTTTCTATATACAACGGTCGTTCTTGTTGATGCATTCACGTCTAGACGATGGGAAGGAATTTCGATTGGAATTCTTATACTTGCTTGTTTGCTTTGGCTATCTTTTGATTATCCCTCTCTCCCGGTCCTTCGGGCCCTTCGGAAAGAAAGGGAATTCACTGTTCTGTAGTGGTGAATCAAGCATTATAAGCCGATGTCCTTGCAACCCAGTATTGTTGAAGAATTGGTACATTTTAATTACGTTATTATTATTATTATTATTTTAATTTACCGTCGATATCCATCGATCCTTAACTAATATATATAAATATATTATTGACGACTTAATTGGGTAGAAATGAGAATTAAAAAAGAGCTGTCAGTCATTCAGGTTAATGAATTTAGAAGTTTCTATTCAATGCCCATAAATACGTTGAGGTACCACAGCTTCAATTCGGCTCTTATATTATTAATTTTTTCTTTTCTTTTTTTTTTAATAAATTTAATATTTTTTAAAAATCAGGTTTCCTGTTAATGCTATTTATTCTTGCTACTTTATTTTTCTTTCAAACCCGTTTGAAATATCAATTTATAATTCTTGTTATTAAGATTTATACGAAGTAGGTATGTAGTTAATTAACTTTTGAATTCTGACATAACTCTTACTAAGACAACAAGTTTCTGAAAGAATAGGAAGCCTATTTTAAAATAGTTCTTCTTTGTTTTGAAATGGTGAAAAATAATATAAAGGAAACTCTACTGGTTTATTTTTTAATTGTAATATGACCTGAATACAAACATTACAAATTTTCCGTACAAATATTTCCTTGTCCATTTAATTTTAATATCAAAGAGCCAGCAAATTAGAGGATTACTCAAAGGAATTGAAATGCATTGTTAAGACATCAATAGAAATTCATTGTTTCAGGCAAAATGCTGTTCTACGGGATTATTTATAAGTCTCCTCGCGCTAATTTCTTAGCAAGGACCTAAAAAAAATTATCAAATAAAAAAGTTGGATCGTCCCTTTTGAGACAATCCGTACATAGGTTCAGTTATTAAAACTGAATTATTAATGATTATTAATCATTCAGCCAAACTGAATGATTGGCTGATTAGAAAAGCCTGGGTTTCGTAGGAAATTCGGACTTTATTTCCGAATCAAAAACCTTTTTATTAGTCTATGTAAATTATATATGTATTAACAGTGACTTGGTCATATTAATTTACCTCTCTTATATTAGAATAGGAATTAAATATGCTTAATATATTTTATTTGAGTATATCTTTGTAGTTGTAAGCAAATATTATGTGTGCTTCTTCTCTCCATTTTTTTTTTTTTTTTTTGCCGCCTTTTTGTTAGCATTGTTCTTTTGTTCGTTATAGCGCCGCCTGTTCTTCAACATATGCCATGACTTGCATTTCATATAGAAGAAGAGGGGGATTTTTTTTTTTAAGATAATTGAAATTTTTAATTTAATATTTGGTATTGTTTGGAAAATAGAATTTCACTGCGATTCATGTGTTTTTATTATTTTAAAACTGATGCAGTTTGAACAAATTTAATTTAAGGTAATAGATAAAACGTCATTTGCAAACGTCACGTCCTATCACATCCCAATAATATGATTTTCTTTCTTGTGTATGTGTATGTTAAAATTACAAAACTTTTAATAGGTGAGTTCCTACTCCTCCATAAACCAACTACAGTAACTCTTACCTCACAATTACATAAGCAAATGACAACACAATCACAACAACCAATTCAAAACATGTGTTACCGTATCCTACTAAATCTGGCCTGAAATTTCAAAAATGCCAAAGAGCTGCCTTAGACTTTTGGCTAAGTATTTTTTTTTTTTTATTATTATTTTGTTAAAAATTATCTATATTCAAAGTTATTCGTTTCCCATTTTTAATATCCTCTGAAACCAAAAAGACAAACAAACATTCATTTTTGTGTTTTTTTAGATATTAAATTTGTAAGTGGCTCATGATTAATAATATTGACGTCTTTAAAGAGTTTCAAACAGGTGATAATAAGTTTTTTTTTAGTAAATTTAATTAAAAAAACAGGAAATCTAACTTTAAAGTTTTAGTTGTTGTACGAGGTTGAAATTGTACTTATTTTTTTGATTGAATTAGTAATGTTTAAATGCTTACTATCACATTACGCAATTTTAAGGTGTTGTTTAAGGTTTTTTAATGTTTTTTATTTTAAACTTTTAAGATTTTTAGCTTTTCAAAAATCATAACATTATTTACGATAAGTAATAATGAAACTTGGCATGAATTTCTTAATTCGTGTTGGTTATGATATTAAAATGAATGTTTCAAGGTTCTTGTATCTCTGCAAAGCACATCATTAGTAGATTTGCTTTTTATATACTTTTTCATAACTTTTTTTGTCTCGTTTTTTCCCTTAAAGAACCTCCCCGTAGACATTTAATTAATGTCAAAAGTATTACAAGATGTATTTTCAGTTTGTATTTTAATTTTGATTTGGGGGTTGAGGGTTAGATTCCGTCGATGCGAAAGTTTTACATTTTCTTATATAAATACGCTTTAAAAAAACACAAAAACACAATATAACAACAAGAACAACGATGATATACAGTAATTAAACTGCAAACTATTACTTCGGTGGTGATGTCAGCGTTTCCATTCATCCAAAAACGTCCGGATATCCGCAAATTGGGTTGAACAGAGCACCGGCTACAAAATACGAATAAATTATAAACATAGTATATAAGTACTGTGGCTCACAAAAAAAGAAGAAAAGGTCAAAATCTTACTATCGATATTTCATTAAAATTTGAATTAATCCGATTTTTATAGCGTTATATTTCCAATTTTTCCTCAATAAAATTTGATGACAATAGTTAAAACCACGTTTTGAATTAATGTAGTAAAATCAAATTTTTATTACACTAATAAATATTCTGATAATAAATATTAAAAATACAGTTATTTAATACATGTTCAAAGAAAAGTAATCGGTTGCATGTTGCGTCGTATCTTGGTTATAACTGATAAAATACAGCATGACTCGTCGTCATCAGACATTATTAGAAACGTATTCTCGGTAACAGAAGAATATTTGAAGGTTTTCACAATATAACAATGTCTGAAATTAATCATTGACATTCAATATTTTTTTTTGTATGACTAATTAAATGGTGTTGTAATGACTAATAAAACAGATCTGAGTTCCCTGATGTTTTCCGTTGCATTACGTATACTAATTCAGTAGTATTAATGATTTATTGCTGTCGGTTTCAATATAACCTGTATATGAATAAATCATGATTTTTTTTTTTAATTAGTAATGAAAAACCAGGAGAAATATTAATGGTATTTGATAATCGGAAAAAAAAATGACTGGCATTCCTGTATTGTAAACCCTGGTATCAGAACGTGCTCAGAAATTTAGAAGGGGATGGGTTATATTTGGGGAGGGGGGGATTACAAAGAAAACGGTAGTTTCCAATCAAAAATAAGGTCTCTTAGTCAGTATTGAATTAATCAAAAAACGAGATTGATTTCTATTCAGTCCATTTTTTTTGTTTTTTTGTTAGAGTAATGGATTATATAGAAAGCACTCGTATTTTTTATTTTTCTTATTTGATTTTAACCTTATACTTTAGGATAAGTTAGTCTTCATCTCCCATTTGTTTTTCTTCTAATAAATATCCTTTTTTTTTTTCGCCTCATTTTCTTAAGATGGCCTTACACCTGATATTTTTCATTAGTTTCCAGTCAAAAAATAGTCGATTAATGAAAAATGGAAAGCCCCAAAAACTTCTTGTTTATACAAGCAAAAAGTAATTTTTAGTTGTAAAAAATTAGCAGAAAAAAATTGCTTATAAATATAAAAAAACGCATTTTGAAGTAATTAAGAAAAAGTTATGGGTAAATTGTATGTACAGTTACCATCGGGAAGAAAATATAAGAGAAATAGCCATAACTCTTAATCATGCCTGGAAATCCACTTGACACAAATATTTAAAATGTGAATAATACAAATCAAATAATAAGTGAAATTGATATTCAAAAAAATCAAAAGTTTATATTGAATTTACAATAATAAAATGATATAACGAATTACAATTATAAACAACATCGCATTATTTTTGCAGTCAATCATAAAATGCTTACGACAGTTCAGTTTTTCAATAATAGTTGGCGATGAGATGCCTGGAATGATTAATCCATTAGTAATTGCCATGCCGTTTCGTTAATCTTTCTTCACCTGAACTATAGTTCGTGCAGTGTTGATTTGCAACTGTTGAAAATCAGCTGTGGAGACTCTCAGAGTAGATTAATTGAAAAAAAAATCCTTCACAATTTTTTTTTTTTTTTATAATATCGCGCAATTATGGAAAACATCCATTAATAAAAAAAAGCGTATTAATATTAAAAAAAAAATTGAAAAAAAATATTATTAAAACAAATTTATATTTTAAACTATAAGAAATTGGACAAGTATTTAAATAAATAAATGCGTTCGTGACAAACAAATGAATATAATGGTAGTGTATTTCAACTCTTAGGAATTAATTTTCTTTTTTTTTAAATAGAATTAAGTTTGTACGCCTCTTCCATCTGAAATACAAAAAATATACTCTGTATATATATATATATATATATATATATATATATATATAAGATAGGGAAAAAATA
>JAFIDM010009631.1:286979058-287004928 GCA_023159025.1 Thereuonema tuberculata | reverse complement strand
CACCTAATGCTTTCCCTTATCAAATTGCATTTTTATTCTCATTTTTTTTTGTCTCTTAACACTTTTTTTCCAAAAAAAAAAAAAAAAAAACCAGTAATACGAAATATCTAGCTACTGTTCAATCCATGAACTGGATGTGAAAGGAATTAATGACGCAATAATTGCTTTTTTTTTTTTTTTATTAAATTTTAATCTGATAATCAATCAAGCTGTAAAAGTTAAAAAGTCGTGCAGTAAATCAGACCAAACTCGTTTTAGGCCTAACCGCAGTAAAATTTCATTCACTCGAGCAGCGCAGCAGAAATAAATAAATTATAGCGTAATTAATATATTATAGCGCTATTGTCTAGACGTTTATACACTCATTGATAAATTGAAACTCGGTTTCGACCCTGAAATTTCGATTTTATATTCGTCGGATTCGAATTAGTTGCGTTTTAATATTCCGAATGCTGAGAATTTATTTGCGACAAATCGATTTAAAAGCTTTCCAAAATTGGTTGGAATAATTCATATTGCAATATCCGATATGTAACGTAGGATGTTGTTCGAAACTTATAAAGAGAAATAATATTAGGAGTTAACATGTATTATAAGTGGAAAGTAAGCCATTGCACAGGCCATTTTAATCAATATATTAATTACTGAATGAAATATTTAATATATTAAACTAGCAACGTAATCAGGGTTTGATCAAATTGTGGAATAAAAAATTATAATGTCCAAAAGAAAATTTATGATTATTGATATTTTCTTTAAAATTTTTATTTTATGGCTTCTTTTTAAAATTTTTATTATTATTTTTTTTAAATAGTTCATTATATTTGGTTAGATGGGGAGTTACCAAGCCCCTTTGATACACTGTTGTAAATGATATATATATATATATATATATATATATAAAAAGAGTTGTGGCGCACTGATTTTTTAAAAATAAGTTTAGTTAATAGTCACTGTATTAATTATAAACATTCATAAGTACAGTGTTACATCTGTTTAATTTTATATCGATTTGTATGTTTTTTATTTGAAAAACATTTTTTTTTTTAATGTTCTTTTATGTCACGGAAAATTGTTATATATTTTACATATTATAAATGCTGTATTAATTAAAATATAAAGGAATTTTTCGTATTCTAGTTTATTTCAATATTTCAGAAAAATGTGACACACACACAGCCGTTACAGCGTATTGGTACTTTTATCGAAATTTTAATATTGAAGCTAGGACTTGGCGTTGTATCAGACTCACAAGAGCAGTAATAATCAAACAAAGATATGGCTTGCCGCCAAATTGATTCCATATTGTTGTAAACCTTAACCAAAACATAACAGTCGTTTTTTAGGACGACAAAGAGCTCGTTATCTTCCCGAATACATCAAGTTTGTTCCTAAAACTATTAAAAATTGATAAATGCGTGTATTTAATCATTTAAATCAGGGGTCTCCAAACCTTTGAGCCCAAGGGCCGCATTAACTATCAAAAAGCAGTTCGGGGGCCGACTACACACTCGAGGTCCAAATAAAAAAGAATCAAAACATGGATGTTGTTTTTAAATATTTATTTAATATTATTTTATTCAGTTATTATTTAATAACACATTGATACACTATACATGAACACCTGTATTAGTGGGAATCACTAGGATATGCAGGATACACGTATATTTCCGTAATTTTTTCCGTAGACAAAAAAGTCTCCAAGGGCCGGATGAGAGGGCCTCGCGGGCCGTAGTTTGGAGACCCCTGATTTAAATAAACAACTTCTTGAAGAAATCATTCAGAAGCAAATCTTTATCGTTAATTCGAAATCTTCGTCGTTCTGAATAATTTGTCGACTTTCTTAGATTAGAGGTGTGTTTTTTTTTCTTCTTGTAATGCCGCTCTTGTTTTGAGAATTGAACAAGGCTGCTGCCGCCGACAATGAGCGGGGGAAAAAAAAGCAGAAAAAGAACGTCTTCGAACTGGTTTTTTTTTTGCTTTCTTCTCTCGCGAATGAGTCGTACTTTCATCGCTGGCTGCTACCCCTGTGGCTGACGAATGGCCTTAATAGGATTGTCATGACCCACTTGTTACGTCACTCGACCACCACCCTTTCACTCCTTCCGCCTCTCCCTGAAAACTCCATCTTCCTTTTCTTGAACTTGACATAGATTCCCTTGCGCCAGTGTTCATTACCTTTGTTTGGCGGCCATCTTGGAAGCGGATCAGGGTTTCCCGCTATGCCACACATATTCCCACACCGCGAATCAAACAGAACCAATGTTTATTTGTTGTTGCTTTTTTTGTTTTGTTTTGTTTTGTTTTGTTTATTTTTTTAAAACACTATTTAAATTCTGTCGAAAATAAATATACATCACCAGTAATTTATCGTGTCTGTAAATAAAAAACAATCAGCTTTTTCCATTGTCCAAACATTACGTAAGAAGGTAACCACCCGTCACATGACGGGAAAGTTATATTTAATACAAAAAATAAAATGTGAAGGAAGAATTTAAGTTAATTAAACTTTAGATTGTCATATTATTTCGTGACTCTATTATTAAAAATTTCAAATTAAATAAATTAAAAAAGTAATGGGAATTACTGATAAAGCATTTATTTATCAGTCTTTATAGCTCATTTTTTTTGGATCTATCACATTTTATTCGTTTTTTAACTCTCCGTTTTTTAGAATTATTATTTTTTTTATTATTAATTATAGTTAAAAGTTATTTCCTATGTAGTTATCCATTCTGTCATCTATGTAGTATGTATGTTCCGATCCTTATCAGTAGTTCTGAAACTTATTTGATTCTCGGCGCATTTATAAAAATTTTATGACTCACTTTGTGCACAAAATTAAAAATATATTAATACCGTACATTTTTAAACTTCAAATAAAAATAACTTAGACTTTAGAAATAATTTACCTTATTTTAATAAAGTAAGCGTGATCATACTGTTCATTGATCATGAATGTAATAAATCTCTACAGAAATGTTTGTTTTTTTTTTTTTTAATAATATACTTTCAAGCCATTTATTGTGGCGCACGGTTTCAGCATTTTCTTTAGTAGTTACTTTGCTTCATTTCAAATATTGCAGTCTTCACGTTAATATCGTAATATTGCTTACTGAAACTTTCGTTAAATGCTTTTCAGACGTTACTCCTGTAAATATCGAATAATTAGAGCGGTGGGTTTCTAAATTAAAATAATTCAGAATTATCATTGATTGCTTCATTGATCGGTTTTAACGGTACCATTTAGATAATAATTTAATAAACAAAGAAATTGAATTTATATTATTTAGTTGAAAGTATTGCAGTTTATCTTTGATTGTTGCGTTACTGGGAAATAAAATAATAATAATAATAATAAAATGAAAAATGCTCAATTTAAAATATTTTACAATTCTGAATTTTTCTATAAAATTACAGGACTGAAATGTCGCGAGAAATTGGTACAAAGCTATAAATAATGAAAGTTATTTTAAGTGGCTTAAAGAAAAAAAAAAAAACAAATTTGTAATATATGTAAATAAATTTGAAATTATCTATGGAGCTGTCTCATTTCTAATATATTACTTTTTCCATAAATTCATTTGTCGAGTTTCACTGTATACTGCCATACATATAAACTAATTTCCAAACTCAATTCATTTGTATTTTATACATTTATATGCACAAACATATAAACAGAAGAATTGTGGTATTTATAATAAAACTGCTGCGTTGTTCAACAATCCAGTTAGAATTTCCTACTTAACATTTCACGTGCAAAATAATAAGATAACAAAAATTGCACGTGCAGTTTAATTATTGAAGATAAGAATCTCAAACCTTCTGCACTCTGTTTTACATTTCTACAGATCATAGTGATATTGACTTCCATTAGCCAGCCGCAAAAATGAATAGTAGTGAATAAAATTCATTGAGAATGCAGTGAAAGAAGACATAGGTCAGCTTAATTGTTTTCTAGTAATCTAAACTGTAAATACAAAATTATAATTACATTGAGTTTTGCAAGACTAAAAGTATTGTTGTAATGAAGTGCTTTTAAATTCTAATTAAAATGAAGTGAAATGTTTCAGTAAAAATATTGAATATCTGCAAAATTTCAGAAACTAATGTCGTCCGACGATTCTTTTTAGTTCTTTATTACGGTTAGACTTAATATCTGGAACAAACTGATGAAAATTGGAACATTCGTTGTTATATTCTTTGATTTTTCGCTCTTGTTTTGGGTTTCTTAGCTGCTAGCTTTCTGTAATGTCAGGAAGGATGTAGCAGCGCCAGGTTACTATCGTGTGGAGACGTGTGGGGGAATGGCTGTTGCCCTCTCTTAACTCCTACACCGGGGCAACGATTAAAATTTAATAACAGCAGCGTTCCAAAGAACACATCCCATCGCCTCAAGATCATTTCCAAGTTTTGCAGTAAATACGATACAGCAATTGTTATAGCGTTGGTATTGGTATTTCCTCTTCTACGGTGTCGTGGCGTCTTCCGCCGGGAGATGTCACCACTGTAACCGTGGTGATGGAATTTTTTGACGCTATTCCAATACGTCTGTCCAATTGTTATAGGCAGTGGGCGATGCATAATCTCCCGCCTTTTTTTTTTTTTATTTAATTAAAAGATTATTGTCATCGGGGACATTTGAAGCGAGAAATGAGATTCAGAACTTCTTAGTTTCAATTTACCGTTACAGATTCTTGTAATCGTATAGTTACAATTGTGCAGTGGCTAGGGACCAATTTTGTAAAAATATACGAACGGCCATTTTAAAGTACTATTTGATATGTCCGCTGTTCCATTATAAAAGCAGATACTATATACAAAAGATAACAACGAGTTTGTAGAAGTTAAAGCATTCTTTCCTTAAAATTGCTTTATTTTTGCCTGTTTTTTTTTTTTTTTTAAAGTTATGGAAACGACCAAAAATGAAAAAAAAAACTATATTTATTTTCACATCTAACATCTACTGAATAAAAATAATAATAAAAAAATATATCCGCAAACATCCGCGTAAGTTCTCAAAATCTCGAATCGAATCAAATCGCGTGCTAATTAATGGATTAGCTAAAATGATTAATTGGTCGAAACAGTGCAGTATTAATAGAAATAGGATAGAAATCCATTGTTTACATTCCAATGGGAATTTTTATGTCGCATTCTCGCGCAAATTTTTCGATTTTTCCACTTGGAAAAGTTTAAAAAGATATAAAAGTTAAATTTGTCACTCGTCTTCGAATATGCACACCAATTTTCAAGAAGATCCATCCAGCGGTTCCTAAGTTACTAGGGGAAGACAAAGCCCTCACTTTGCTAGGAAAGTAGGTTAAACAATTACGAAGTAAAAATTGTACACCACGTCAACTTCATATAATCAAAGCAAGGTAATCGATAATTATTATTAATAACCAATTTACGTTAATTAGTTATTCAATTATACACTTAAAAATATCCCATTACCAAGTAATTGCTTAGTCTAGTACTTCCTTGCTTCATTTTCCCGCCTTAATGTTATAAATCAGTAAATAATATGTACATCAAAAATAAATGAGTTAATTTATAAAAATAAATTTTGTTGACATTCTTTTATTTTCCTTTTCTTTCGTTTCTTTTCCATTTTAGTATAACATAAACATTCACAGGCATTAAACCCACATACATAACGGGAAGGTTTGTTTTTTGTTGTTTTGTTTTCTTTTTTTCTTTTTTATGGTTTAAGGTAATGAATTAAGGCAATAATAAACACAAAGCTCCTAAAAGGTTGCAGAGCTGTTAGAAGGGAGATATAGACATACAAACAAAACATAAAACACAGTGATCACATAAGTCTAACTGTGTCCTGTTGAAAAGGAAACTAAAAACGAAAATTCAAACTTTGAAATCTTCACGGATTTGTAAGTCGGTGAAGCCATTATCATTCCAAACACGCACTTTTAAAATCACAAGTAGTACAAAAAGTAGGAACTTCACTCCAAGCGCTATCTGAGCGCCGGAACTAGACGGAGAGAATCAGGCTTCCAGTTTTCTTTTGTGTCCGGCTTATTTGCATTTTAATGGACTGTTTTATTAGAACCGAGAGAAAAAAAAAAAAGAGACAATCGGGGAAATGCCTGAAACATGAACCTTGATTAGATAAAAAATGCAAGGGGCTAAGTTTGTTATTCCTAATTCCTATGGAAAGCACTTACGAATTGAACTTTGAACTTCAGGGGAGTCACATTTCGTTAGTCTAAACCTGCCATTAAAATTTTCATCTTCCTAGGATTAAAAGTTATTGACGGGCGGACAACAATCTCGCCCTGAAAGTAATACTAACAAATTTATTGAGATGTAAAATACAACAAATATTAATCATAGCAATGCTGAAAATCCAAAACGTGCTTTTGGATTATTAGAACACACATAAAAATCTTCACGTATACTTACACGTGAGTTTTCAATAGTACAGTTTCTTTTAGAAACTTTTAGAAAAAATAATACAGTTTCTTTTTTTTTTTTTAAATATATGTAAAGGTTGTTTTACCTTTTTTTAATCAGAGATTACAGATGTTAAAGAAATTGACCATGGATAAAATATCAACCGTATAATGGTGAGGGAGGGAAGAATATATGAAGTAAAAACCAGGAATACCCTCTTTTATTTTTAGTATTATTATTTTTTTTAAAGGAAATGACTTTACCGTTATTTTTTATGTTTTATTCAAGTTTTTTAGTGCCAAGGCAAAGCTGGCCAAGGTTCGAAATATTTAATTGTTGCAGTAATTTTCGTCGTTGTTCATGGTTTGTGTGACACTGACGGGAACAAGAGTGAGCTCTACGATTTCCCAGCTGCTTGTCAGTCGTGTGAATTTGGTCACAAGTCCTGAGTTATTGTTATTGGGATGATAATTCGTTTATCCCAATATTTAAATTTCTCAATTCCCACTTAAAATCTAAGTACTGTCATACGGAAACAGTCGCTGTTGGCACCGCTTTAGCTGTGGAGAGTCAAGAACTGTTCTGAATTATTTTTTTTTATCTTTATTTATATTTTATTGCTCGTAATTTCTAAAACCGCTGTGGAATTAAAGTTTAAATACTTTTCACAGATTTCTGTTAATATCCCGTCTTTTTTGATTAGTGTATATACTAGTTGAATGAAATCCAAAGATTTAGCAACTCTTTTGTTACTTAATTCTATGAGCAAAAAAAAAAAAAATGATATTAAGAATATTTAATTCTGAATAAAAATAAACAATAACAAAATAATATTATCGAAGTTTATAAGACACTGGGATTATTAAACATAAAAACTAACCCATCGTTAACCGAATGCGTTCATTTTTCACGGACAGACTTAGTAGTCTCTCTTCCCCTTGTTCAGGGTTGCTGAGGGAAACGGTCTCTTTATGCCGGGCGAGATTACAACATGATTATACGTTTATCGAAGCAGGGAAGATTCACAATTGCCGGACATCGTTGCCAGACGTCCAATCGTATCTAATTCCCTTTTAGTTGGAACTATTTTTCTGCATTGTTTCATCTTGAGAATTCTCTGTCTGTCTATATTAGGGAGTTGCCATACTGTGATAGAGGGAAACAAATTCGAAATTTTATTGCGTATGAAAATAAAAAGTTCTTGAAAAAACATAAAACAACTTTCCTTACAACTATTCATTCACACAAAAAAAGGTCTTATTTATTCTCAAATTATATTAGCTGCTGAATTACAAACTGGGTCAAGTGGTAAGTCGCTTGAGTGCGACCTGGAGGAGTCGGATTCAATCCCCGGCGGAGGTCGGAGATTTTTTTTTTCCACGCTAAATTACCTTCAAGAAAATATTTTCTCCTAGGGTCCACCCAGCCCTCTGTTAAATGGGTACCGGGTTTCTTTTCCGGTGGTTAAAGGCTAACGGGGCGTCGTAGTCCCATTGGATAGGAAACACCGGAAGCCTTCAGGGACCCCAAGGGCCTACCTAGGCCTGTTAAAGGAACTTTTAAATTGCAAACTTTTTCATTTTCTGGAAAAAAAAAAAAAAGAATTCAATTTGCATGAATTCAGGAAGTTTAAAAATGAAGTTTAAAACTTAAAACTTTTATATATAAACTTTTCTGAATATGTTATTTATATAAGTTACATGACGCTACTGAAAACAGGATTTTATTACTTTTCTGAATGTACAAACTTGTTATTTTTCATTAACTTTGGAACGTTACTTATTTCGACTTCTATTTAAAATATAGACACATTTATTTTGATCTCCTCCCAACCCTCAAACACGATTTCCCCAAAATCCATCGCTAAAACGGCTGGACTGGTTTCTTTAAAATTTGAGACGATGCTTTTATTTAAGGCCTCACTTAAAATACGAGCACAATTATTTTAAAGTGTCTCAAAAACTGTGTTATCTTTTGTGAACAATTTCAGAGTATAGGCCCGGTAGCCATGTGGTAAGGCTCTTGACTGCGGGCTGGAGGAGTCGCGTTCATTCTCCGGCGGAAGTCGGGAATTTTTCCAAATTGAGTTTTCCTTCTGACTGATCTTAGGTATCACCCATCCTTTTGAAGAATGGATACAGACTTTCTTTTCGGGGGTTAAAGGCGGACGGCGGCGGAGTGATCATCCGACCTCAACTTAGTTCCGTTGGACATGAAAATGATCAAGAGTGAAATAGGCCCGAAATGAGATGCTTTAATTTTTAATTGTAACTAATACCTTAGAATAGCTCAGCACATACCCATTATGTATATGTGTGTCTATTATAAAGTAAGAATGAAAGCACTAAATAGTATCCAAATAAATTATACGCATATACCCATGCTTAGGCCTACATATAATTTATTTGGATAGCATTAGTGCTCTAATTCGTGCCTTGTAATGGACTTGTGGTTTGCCCTTCACAGGTGACGCAATTATCTTATATTACGTGGAGGATCCATACCGGCCGGTTAAAATTTATGTTTCTCCAGTCGATTTGATGGAGCAGAGTGGAAAGGATTAATTCCTTCCAACACCCACCCCCTCTTTAATTAACCCATCCTCCGCCCACCTCGAGAACGTTATTCGTCTATTGACCCGTTTTGTTTTCTCATGTCGCTTTCATCTTCGCCGCGCGCACGCCGCTCCCCACACTGTTCGCTCGGCGCTCTTCTCCTTGGCAGATGCTCGCCCTCTTCCGAGGAACACTGCAACTAATATTGGGATAAATGAACATCGCATTGATCAGAAATTTTTGTCTGTTAATTAAATTGCACGTCATAGTTATCAGTTGAAACACTTGTTTTAATTAGGAAAAATAAGAAGATTGTTTTCAGTGACGTCTTTGTAAATTACCTAATAATTAGTGAATTTTAATTATGTTTCACTAAATTTACTTAACTATTGCTAATATCCCGTGACCAATGGCAAACAAAATAATATAAAAAGACAACAAATCAGTAGGATCAGAAATTTAAATATCACTCAACGAAAAAAAGAGGTATTCAGTGTTTTTATTTTTTTATTTTATTTTTTTCGCTGGTTGGATATAGCGTCATTTGTCAGATTAATATGCATTTTATTGAAGCCTTTACAGATGTATTTTTCTAAAATTATTATTATTATTATTATTTATAATGGATGAAAACTAAATATACAATAACCCATTTCTATTAGGAAATACTAAATTATTTTATCAATAAAATATTAATGGCAAACTCTTGAAAACTATTATGATTCCACTCTGCTTAAGGCCTGCGCTATTTGATCCATAATATTAATAATGGTCTATGTCATTATTATTAAGTACATTTACAAATTCAGGAAACTTCCTCTCAGAAATATTTATTAAGAAAGATTCGCAAAGAGGCAAAAAAAAAAAAAAAAAAAAAAAAAATCAGATACAACCAGAACTGCTGAAAGGTCAGAAGTTGTCAACTTATTCCTATTCTCATCATTAGATACACTTGAGCTTTGCATCGCGTAGCAGAGAGCTGAGGGACTCTGGAGGGGAGAGAGAGGAAACCATAATAACTGTCATCTAATTTTAGTTTCGATCGTAAATAAGCATCGTATCAAATTTTAAAGAAATCCGTTCCGACGTTTCAACGTGGTGTGCCTATAAATAGACAAACAACCGAAGACATAAATGTTTATCTGCGTTCTTGAGACATTGTATGCTCCGGAATTATTATAATCTGCTTTAGGTAACGCGACCAAATAAAAAAAAAAAAAAAATGTCCCGAGACTTGACAGACCAGTTATACGTGAATGTAAATGTTTTACATGCACTTTTACCAACAAAACGAATGACAATGACAAGTATTTTTTTATTTTTTTTATTTAATAATAAATGTTGAGTTTCTTTCCCGCCAAAAAGAAGTTTGTTGCACAGAACAAAAAGAAGAAAAAGAAATTAGGAGCGGACGGACATATTATGTCGTTTAGGTAACTCAGTCCCTTTCAAAATATGCTACAACGTACAAAGAAAGATTAATTTCTCATTCCTTCATCCTTTTTGCTTTTATAAGTTTTTTTGTAGCGATTTCTTTGTAGTTTTTATTTAACGGCAAAACGAAAGAAAAACGAAAAATGTGGGTATCTCAGTCTCTGTAATAAATCGAATAAAAACATGTGGGATTCTGCATTTTTTTTTTTTTTTTGCAACGGGGTAAGTTGTTCCATCGAGTTGTTGACATTCTGCACAATAAGCAGCCAGGACTAAGTTGTCCCGTTGAGCGAGCGAACGCTCGTGTACAGCATGTGGTTGCCACGGACCACCAGGAGTTCTCGTGAAGGATGCAAGGGTGTGGTAAAATGGTCTTGACATTTCTAAGCTGCATCTTGTGCGTTTGTCAGAAGAATTCATCGATTGTTCTTCAACGTGTCTGGCCTCTGCGACAGTCGGATATTGGGCTGGCTGGCTTTTTTTTTTCCACTTTTCTTTTCTTTTCTTTATTTTTTTATTTTATTTTATGAATGAATGAACGTTGGGGTTATTACTTCTCGTTCACAGAATCCCTTGCTTCATTTTTATTGTAAAGCTTAATTCTTGCTTTCCATAGTTTTATTTTAGTAAATAGTAATAGTGGAATTTGTTAACTTGTTTAGGGTTATACAATGCAGAATCAAATAAAGAAACAATTTTATATATATTTTGAAGAACAAAATGCCATATATATATATATACACACACAGACACACACAGCAGTTTTTCAGCCGGGACGCACCGGAACGGCTTTCCGCTACCTTAGTAAAATAATTTCTCTCTTTCTTTCTCTCAAAACAGTTCACTTTGTCACTAAAGATGTTTTGGTGTTGTGCGTTTGTATTTTGATTGAATTTCCCGGTAGCGATTCTAGCGCACTAAACGGCAATTTTAAAAACTAAGGTCTACGCTCTAAATTTGTCCACCGATGTGTTCACCGTGTTTTCAATTAATAAGCAAACCATACTTATAATTTTATAAAAAGGTTAGTCTATAAATTGTTTATATAATTTAATAGCTTTGTGCGCTTAGTGCTCTCTAAAAAGTGACTCTTGAGTCTCATACTTCTACGAAAATGACCAGAGTTCCCGTAAAAAAAGCTCTGCATGTACACGATAAAAAGATTATAATAAAAAAAACCCGTATTTGTAAGTAATAATCGTGGAAATTTTGTCTCTGCAATTTAATTGCTTTGCTATTTCATTGCCATCTACGTTGAGGTGACAGAATTATTAAGTGATGTATCAATTGTAATTTTCGGCTACGCTCCGTCACGTGATACCACATGCTCGTCTGATAAATTGTTCCCTAAACAAGTTGTCAGACCGCAGCAGCGCCGTCGCCGTATCATTTATGGATAAACGCATTGTTGCAGCGTCACGGTGATAACGAATTCTCGCGCTGCCAAATCTCGTGCAGCGACGAGACTTTCCATTCATTATTGATAACAACAGGGCTTTTTTTTTTTTTTGTCATTGAAACGGACGGTATCGCCCCCTGTCTTGTGCCCTATATTACCAGACTGGCCTCATTCAAAAAAGTAAAAGGGTTGTGAACGAAGAGAGAAGGAAGAAGAAGAAGAAAAAAAAAAAAAAACAAGGAAAAAGACTGCTTTTCTACGCAAGCAGGTGTTGATGCCATTAAATCGGAACTTTGTCGCCAGCTGTTTGAAGAAAAAAAAAAAGTAAATACACAAGTAGACGTACATTGACTAATACAGACACAGGACTATTATATTCATTAACAATGTTGTAGACAAATAACGGGCCTTCTTTCTTTCTTTTCTAATTCATTTACTTCTTTGAGTGACAGCCTAATGAAGTTTTATAGAACGATTAGCGCATACGAAAGATCTTATTTCAGACCTTACTATTCATAAAGAATATTATATTTCTCATTCTATCAAACAATATTGCGATCTGACATTTAAAATGTAAGAGAGGAATAAAAAGAATAAATTAATTCTCTGCTATACAGTTCCACTAGTTTATCTATTTATTTATTTAGTTTTTTCGTACGGAATGATGTCATGTATCCTTCCGCCTACAACATAATAGCGAACATTGTATTTCAGTAGAGATTGAATTTCATGGCGTAGACGAAATTTTCATTCATTGAATTAAATAACCAATCTATAAATAACTCTACCAATTTTTAACTGAAAATTTAAACTTGAATTCTTAAAAAGTATTTTATATTCTTGATCGTCATTAAAAATAAAATATGTTTGTTTTTTTTTTATTTTTTATTTTTTTTAAAGAATCTTTATTAATATTAATAAATTCATGTCGGATGGGTTGTTCACTACTTACTACTTTTTTTGGTGTTTTTATTTTTAAAAGCTCAGAATATCGGATACCATTTATTTATTTTGAAAGAGAATTTGTCTTGAATCGACAAGCATTTTACAGGAGTTAGGCCTATTCATTCGCTAAGTAAAACCTTCCGGGTGCAATGCCGAATTTTCGTTTCTCTGGACTTTCATAAACATTCATTAAATAAATAGGGATAGACCAGCGATTCTCAAAGGGTGTGCCGCGAGATTGTCTGACTGTGCCTCGAGAAAAAGCAACTGAAAGTATTTTTTATTAAAATGATACAATTAGTGAAAATATAAAATACGATAGGTATTAAATATTTCAACAACGTTATTTATAAACACAAGAGGAACAAGTAAATTGTAAGTAATACAAACTGGAATGGTTAAAATGAATGTCAACAATTACATCGTTTTTCTAATTCAATGAAAAAGAAATATTAAAAATAGACTGTTGTTTATGTGCAAATTTTGCTAGTATTTTACATGGTATTCTATTATATGTAGTAAAGCAACGAAAAAAGTTCGGAATACCGTGCGATATTGGGAACAACGTTTAGTGTGCTGCCGGATTTTTCCAAATATATAACTGTGTCGTGAAGCAAAAAAGATTGAGGAGCACTGGGTTATATTGTAAGATTTGTCTTTTTGCTTAATTGTAATTTAATTATTGCTACAGCTTCCTTGCTTTAATGTCGCTATTTCATAAAGTCTCTCCGGGAGTTTAAAGTGGTTTGATGGTTGAAAAACAATGTTAGTGAAGAATTTATTTTGTTAACAATAAAATAACTCGTCCGCCGTAAAATTTGACAATTATTAACGTACTTTAGCAATTATTAAAATTAATTATAAAAAATATCTTTTTATAATTAATTTTAATAATTGCTAAAGTACGTTAATAATTGCAAAAGTAATGAACTAAATATACAAAATTATATTTAATTTAAAAAAAAAAATAATAAAAACTAGTTCATGCTTTAATTCAATCATTAAATATAAAACTAACGTTAGCATTAGTCAGCGACGCGGACGAGGGGGAACCGAAAATGATAATTAAATTAATAAATGCATTAATTGACCAGAATTATCATTTCTTTCAAAGGCTGTTGTATTTATTTATTTACTTATTAATTTTGTTATTTTTAAATTACTGACGTAGCCTGTTTCAAAAACTGATGGACAGAATAAATGATTCCGTTACTGCTTTTTCCGGTTGAAGTAAGAAGCTGCTACGGTTTATGTTGCCCGAATAGTGAAGGAGCGAATACATCTCGGATGTAATTAATTATGACACTTAAAAGCTGTCATCGCGTGGCGGGCTTACACCTAACACCCACTAAGATTATTGCCCACCGGAATGGCTTAATTAATTATTTCGAGTGTTCCCGTTTTATCCCGGTCTTTTCTTTTTTTTTTTAATTTACAACTGTCGGCATTATTTTTAGTCAACTGAAAATACTTTCATTTTGATGTTGAGATGTTAATGTCTTTTGGTTGAGAGAAATAACGAAACGTAAACATTGACAGTCATTATTACGAAGTGAATCATTACGGTAAAAAACATTAGCGCTTATGGAAGGAATTCCTCAAGGTTTCAATCTTGGTCCCTTATTTTTTTTTTATTACTCTAATTCTGAAAATACAAAGGATTTTATTTTTGTCAATTAAAAAACGAAAAAAAAAAAAATCTTTTAAAGTAATAATTTAAAATCGGTAAAGAACTATAGAATTAAAATAAATAGTTTTACAACCCTATATAAATGATATTACTTATAGATATAACAATACATATATAATTAAAATATAATATAGGATTTATAACGTTTGAAAGGTATACAACTGTTAATTTTAGTTAATATCTCATTAAAATCAGCTGCTTAGATAATTAAGAAGTAATTAAGAAGCTTCTCATTAACCTCATTAAAACTTTATTATACGTTAAGCAATATTAATATTCTTACATTTCTATTTAATTGATAAAATGAAATATATATTAAAGGAAGCACTTTTTTTTTATCCCTTAAAATTAAATTATTACTTATAATTGATAGTGGTTATTTTATTTTACTGCGAATCTTTTATTTCATTTACCATTATTAGTAAACAATTACACTCTAATGCACTTTAATAATAATAAAATGACGATGCATTAGTTAGCACATAATTAATAGTTACATTAATAGTTAACTTATTCATAATTTAATTTATTAAGTAAACAATCAATTAATTTGTTCAGTCCAGTATACTTTCATTACAGTTATTGTAAATTCACTGTTCTGCGATGTATGCGATATATTCCCAACAAAAACTATAAAGTAAAATTAATTTTTCTTTATTAAGTTATTAATTATAAACCTTTTACGATGATCCAAGATTATACTTACAATAAATAAGAATACTAACAATTGGCAAATGTGGGGCTTCTTTCTATTACATTACTATTTTATAAATTTTTTAATAAAATATTATTGTGATGATCTAAATGATAAAAAAAATAAAATGCAAAAAAAAAAAATAAATAATTTGGCATTTGCTGTTTCAACTGGAAGGAAAGTATATAAATAAACATTGATATATTTAATAATTTCAGTAAGGGATAAATTATTCAGGTAAAAATTAAGAATATTTTATTCTTTCCCCAAATGAAAAAATCTTAATAAAAATAATAATTTTAATAATAATTTTATTATTATTTATGTATAAAAAGAAAATGAGATACTGTTACAAATATAATATTTTTATTTTTTAGGATCTTTTCACACGAAGCGACCATGGTCGCGCGGCCAGTAATTTTTGGCCGCAATGAAAAATCGCGTCTCGTGTGAAAGGCTCCATTGAAATCTATAGAACGATAGTGGTTGCGTGTCATGTCGCGACCAGAATTCTGGCCGCGCGGCCCAAAGCGACCAAGCGGCCACGTGTGAAAGAACGGCCGCGCTGCCATGGTCGCGTCGTGTGAAAATGCTCTTTAAATATACTATAAATGCCGTTAATTCATTAGATTCCCCTAAAAACTTTTTAACGTCTAAATGAATCTGCTTGAAATTTGTCAAGCATATTTAAGAACATGATACTATGTAAATTTTATATTTTAATTTGTAAGGACCCTTTTGTCTAGAAATTAGCGTAAGAAGGTGACAAAAAATCCCTTTGATATATAAACATTAGAACCGAAACAATGAATTTCTTCACTGCGTCTTAAACGGCGATTATTAATCCTCTTAATGTCTATGCGAACTGTTATGTGATTATTAAAATAATTGAATTCTAACAACTAAAGTAAATATTTGCGAATTTGTGAATTATTTTTTTTTTTAAATTATAAAAAATTCAGCAGACATTATAATTAAAAAAAAAAAGTAGGCTACTTTTCTTCTTCTTATTATTATTATTTCAAGCCTTAGGGGGAACAAAAATAAAAAAGGATGGAGGATAAAAAAACAACAAAAAAAGGAACAAGATTTTAAGGATATTAGATTTCATGTTCTTTCAGGAACTTCTGTCTCAATGTCGTTATGTAACTTAATGTTAGATGTACTTGCGTTTAATATCATTCTGTTAAGTAAAATATAGTGATTGTTACGGAGTGAATAAATATGATAATAACGTTTTGCGTTGCGAGAGGAATTCCTCAAGGTTTCAGTCTTGGCCCCTTATTTTTATGTATTCCACCAATTCTGAAAATGGAAACGATTTTATTTTATTTTATTTAGTTAAAAATATAGTAGATGCTGGACTAGTAAACAAATAAATAAATAATCATAATAATAATAAAAAAAAAAAACATTTCATACCCCAGCGATAGACATGACATGATGGAGAGTAACACACCCTGGTGAACGTGATGTAAAACTTGTTGAACTGTGACCCCCTCTCTTGTGGCGTTAGATTTCGGGCGACCTATGGCGCGGGCAGGTCACGTGACAGACAACCTTCTCTCTCAGGCTTTCTCTCTCCCCCTTTCCAATTTATCCGGTTGCCTTGGTAACTCCATACAAATGCCCACCCTTGCTTCCTCTCAAGAGGAGAAAATGCATTGGAGACATCTATCGAACGTTAGGCCAACCATCTCATAAGGTCCAATTTTTTTTTCCTATACAGAAATTTTAAATTTTCAAAGTAAAAATAAGAAAGTCAAAAGAACTTAAAGCATACTTTCCTTAAAATGTTATTTCTTACAATTTCTTTATTTTTTTTTCCTTAAAGTCGTGAAAATGACAAAAACGAAATGACTACATTTCTATTCCAATTATAATATTTTCTGAATACATACAGTCCAAATCTTCCATTATTTACTGAAATTGCCAAATTCGGATTACTTTTAATTGTATCAAATCACGCGAAATGGGTTACAGATTTATATTAACTGTTTTAGACAATGATAGGTCTAGAAATAAGATAGAAATCCATTATTTCGATTCCTGTGCTTTTTATGGGATTTTTTTGTCGCCTTTCCACTTAGAGAGGATTTCGTTCCTAGTCCTCATATCCTGTTTCAAGAAGATTCCATCCATTGGTTCAAAAGTTATTACTGGAGACATACACACCGACTGATTTGGTGGGCCTGCCTCACTTTCAAATTGGAAAGTAGACTAATAAAAGCAAGGACTTTTTTTTTTCCTTTGGTAACGTGAATTAAGGGTTGGAAGGATTTGCAAGAACAAAAAAAAAAAAAGTAAGATCCCTCGTAAATAAACATTGCCTTTTGTAATGACAGCTGGTCGGGAGCGTATTTGTAAACGTGTACTGTTATTATGACTAGCGGTGAAAACTAGTTTCGAGTGCACTTGATTCGCGCTGAATAGTTTGTAGAAGTTGAAAAGATTAGGACTGGAATAGAAGTTACCTAAATAAATAAAAAAAAACAACCAAATAAATTCCTCAAAGAACTTGAAACCTACTTTCCCTAAAATCTTGCATTTTATTTTTCTTTATTAATTTTTTTTTTTTTTTACATAATTTTAATCAAGTAATGGACATGGTTATTATTATTATTTTTAATTATCTGCTGAATATAAATAGTAGGTTTGGTTTAGTTTTAGTTTTTTTTTTTTTGATTTTCTGGAAGAAAAAAAATAATTCTCCAAATAAACAGCCTGAATCGAGCAAATTTTAATATCACATTAAGCTTTTTTAAAAATAAAAAAAACAACAACTTTCAAGTATAAAAGCGCGTCTGTTGTTCTTGAATGTGTATGCCAAGTTTCAAGATTTAACGATGAGTTTAAAATAGGCCTTAAGTTATTTCAAGAACTTCTTGTTTTAATTTGAATTATTATTTTTGAAAAAAAAAAAGGAAGTTTGTTTTTTAAACTTATTTATTGCAATATTTTAACATATGTTAATTTATTTATCATAAACGTATTTGTAGTTTCGATGTACGTATTTGTTGTTTTTTCACTTTGTTTTCATAAAATAAACTTCCGTTTTATTTCTTTATTGTTACCGTTTCAAATTTTTGTAAAGCCTTCAAAGATTTTATTTGATTTTCATTTTAAATCTTTAAAAAAAAAAAAACCCAAACATCAACTGCAACTGAATTGATTGTTTTGAAAAATGGATTTTTGTAAGCCTTACTTACCTTTACCCGATCTTTATAAAATTCGGATTTGTTTATTTGTTTTTTGTTTTTTTTCTTTAAGTAAAAGTGAATTAGCACCAAGTTTCATAAAAATTGGTAGAATGAGAGTCAGACTGATTCTTGTTCTGGAACTGTGTGGACCTGGTGGTTTATTATATTTTTCATTCCAAACACGTCTGAGAAAAAAAAGGGAGGAGACTAGGAGAGTAAATACAGTATCAGCAAGGACAGGTAAACATACTTTACAGAGACGATAGCGATTTTTCTTGAATATCTTCTAAAATTAGCAAATCCTCGTAGGCAGCGATGTTAATGATGGAGGAGATTCATTTATCGTTGAGTTGTTAATACGACCGGCACGTGCTTCGAGCGGAATTAATAAGGTTCTTATCGGTGAGTCCATTGCCGTTGGTGTGACAGTGGTGGTGCGTCGTCCTTCTGGGATTCTGGGTTGCCAGGATTTAAAAGGATATCATCAGCGTCTGTGTGGTCCAGTGTTGCATGAGATATCAGGTGGATTACTCATGTGGGTGGTCGCATTCCGCAGTTTTGAATTTATTTAACCATCTACATGAATGTCATAATGAGATGTTGGTTCTCCCCCACCTGATGTAGGCGAGGCTTTTCGGCGTTGATCCAGATGTCTTTATCAGGACTGTTTTCAGATAATTCCGCTATAATTTGAATAATAGTCACTCAGTTTGAAGTTTCATCCCTGGCCTCTTCGCTGTCTTGGCCTCTCTTACTAAACTCACCTTTGTATTTGTAAAGGCGATTTTATTTATTCATTTATTTGTTTATTAACTTCAAAGAATAAAAAAGTCTATCTCAACTCTGTCTTGAGGTAATCAACGATTTGGTAACGCTTGAAAATAATAAAAAAGAATGGCGTGTCCATATTTGAAAATGGCCGTTCCGGAAACAGTAATCACATTTTTTTTTAAATTGCTTACAAACCATTTAGAAATATATGTGCAAAAAATTAAGAATTTTTAAAAATGGTTATGCAACCAAATAATTCCCATGAATTCACGTGGAATGACCCTAGCGGATTTTAAAGTATCGGGGGGGGGGGGGACCGCTTAACACTCCTATCTTTTTTTGTTTGTTTTGCTTTTGTTAAAATTCGAGTCATCTACTCGAGGTGCTGATCTGAAGCTTTGTATAACAAACGTCAAAGCATAGTAGTTTCAATTGCTAACATAAATTTGATTTGTATTTGATAGTTTTTGCAGTAATACAAATAATTCCAAATTTGTGATAAGAAAAAAATTATCAGATTTTTAAAAGCTAATTAACTGATAAGCTTTTATATTAACAGTAAAAATATAATAAAGAAACTGATTATAAAAGAAGAATTATTTATTATTTTAATATTTATTTAAAAAAAAGTTCAGTTTGAGAATTATTTTAGGATTTCTTCTAAAGTTAAAATAACACTTGTAAAAATCAAGAATAAACAACGAGATTTCTGAATCACATTAAAATTTTCAATTTTAAAAATTATGTATATTTATTCTAAAATATGTAAAAAAAAAAAAAATTATCCAACTTTAGGAATTATTATTCTTAAGACTCCCAATAATGAATCAAAATACATTTAAAAAATTAAAACTACATTGTTTCACTTCTATTTTACAAAGTTCAGATGCTAGACTGCCTCTTCTTGCTTTCGGTTACGGATATTATCAACGTGCAGATTGCCGCTTGTAATCGACCGAGGGAGAAGGGCTTCTCCTCAATCAGGAATTCTTGGATTCTGTTCAGAGTCTTGATGTATTATTATTACTTTGTAATACCGAGGAATATATTGGATGCGTATTCATGGAATGATTCTGTTCGCCATTGACTGAACCCTTTTTAGCCGTGGTGCGGTTTGTGTCCCTTTTCCCCTCCCTGGTCTTTCCCCCACGTGAGGGGTTGCCTACGTGCTGATAATTCATCATAAAATGAACGTCAGTTGCAGTGGTTCCCAAAGGATGGCAGTGGTGGCACGAAGATTCAGCACACAATTTGGGGACATTTTCAAAAAATTCTTAAGTTTTCATTAATATATTAAAACTATCTATCATTCAGTTTTGCTATTGTTAATATAACGTCAAGGTTTTGATTTTATTTATTTACTTTTTTAAGGAAATACTGTTTTAGAAGGTCTTCTTTTCTATTAAGAATTCTGCTGTGGCGTGAGCAAATTTTCAATCCAAAACTGCGACCCAGAGCTAAAAAGCTTGCAAACCACTAGTGTATTCAGGAGAGTATATAGGATTTTATTTCGGGATGAACCAATTTTAGGGAGCCGACCTCCAAAAATCTAAAAAAAAAATTGGTTGAAAATTTCGGAAGTTTTCCGAAAGGATGGGGGGGGGCCCTCTCAGCTCTCCCCTTATGTCTATGAGTCTACTAATTCACTACGTTTTAAAATAGAGGAATTAAAAGTATATGGCTAATGCAGTAAAAAAGAAAAAAAAAAAGTAAGATTCAGATGCGTTATTTCTTGAGTTACTTTATATGAGTGTTTTTTAATTCATGTATTAGGCCTACAAAATGTAATCAAATCCAGCCAGTTTCAGAAAAAGATCTGGAGTGACGTAAGGCATAGGAACCTCTATTTGTAATGGCGAGATGGTCTAAGCATCCGTCTTTCAAACTAAGGTTCGGTGGTTCGATTCTCCTACATGCCTTTTTTTGTTTGTTTGTTTTTTTCCTTTCTCCCTCTCCAGTTTTTTGGTTTTTAATTAATCCTGTTTAAATTACACATACTTCAATTTTATTCTCGCCAGTCAAATCACAAAGACTGACCTAATGATTAACTATATATAAGTATATTTGAGGAGACATATGTGAGCTAGTGGAGGCAGCCATGATGTAATAACCAAAAGCATGATTAATTTTTGCTAGTTTGAAAATTTCCCCCCAAAATAATTTTAAATACTTTATTAAATGTCAGAAAGTAATTTACATCCTATAAAAACTTTTGCTTGCAGAACGATATTTACAGAAAGGTGGAACTATGTTTTTGGCTGACGGATATTGGGTAATTTGATTAAATGATATCACTCCTGATCTTTTTCTGAAACTGACCTTAGATACTTAAGTTTCCTAGATACTCAACGATTTTGGGTTTCGTGATGGTGGACGATCCGCGCTGGGCAGGTTTTCTCGGGGTTCTACCGTTTCCCCTGCACTTCTCCCACCATACTTTCTCAGTCTTTCTCTAGGTGGGATAGTACAATAGACCTCCGGTCGCAGTGCTTGGCTTTTCTGCCACTCACATTCACTACATAACATAACATAACATAACATACTCAAGATTTACTGAAAGTTATCTAAATGGGATTAATTTTAATTATATCAAACCACTTGCTAATTAAAGGATTAGCTGAAAGGACATTAACAGTCATTGCTTTAAAAAAACTATATAAATCCACTGTTTTAGATTCCGTTGATTTTCAGTGGGAATTTTGCTGCCTTTTCGCATTAATTTCTCGACAAGGACCCACTTGGAAAAGTTTCGAATATAAACGTCAGAATCGTCTCTAGTTCTTAAATACAAGGGTTTAAAAGTTAGTAAAATAAAGTTAGTTAGTAAAGTTTAAAAGTCTGAGAGAAGAAAATACCCAAATACACAAACAGACTGAGTGATTTGATAAGCCTGACTTTCCTAGGAAAATGTTTTATATTTGTACATTCGTCTGCATGATTATTATATGTTCCGAGCCTGTCGTATTGCAGAAAATGTAGCTGAAAAAAATAAATAATAATTCCAGGAATTTTTGCAATGTCTGGTTGTAGATTGATTGAAATCCACGACCTTATTCTACTTTAAGCTTTTTTCCCTTCTATCGAACAAGTTTTATCTTATTAAATAATTATCGGATGAATTTAAAGGCAATAAAAACTTTCCAGTTTTGTTGCATGAGATACTGGAATATATTTTTTTGTAATGTTCTTTTTTTTTGTCGTCAACAATAAGAGTGTCATCTGTACAACTTTGCTCATGCGTTCGCCCATAAAATTGATCTTCCCACCCACAACTAAAGCATTGTTTAGAGAGAGCAGCCATAGGCCCAGTCCCATTCGCCGTCCTGGAGGGGCGATCGTGTATGGGTGTTTACCTTGGAAGGGGTTATTGACCAAGAGCAGGAGGGGGATTGGGTACACCTGTGGCGCCATCTCCACTACAAGAGGGGAACTAAGAGCTTGTGTTTACTTTTTTTTTTTTTTCTCCGAACTAGACACAGGAAAAGAAAAATGCGGCAATTTGAAACTTGAGATAAAAATATTTACACATACTGTACGGTATTGATAATTATTATTTATTTTTTTTGATTCGTAATTGCATCATTTTTTTTTTATTTTTTAACTTCTTTATTTACTCTTCTTTCTTGAGCTGCAAATAAATGGTGTTCTCGAAGTGTTATCATAATCAGTCCAAACCAGACAAGAATTACAACGGCGGAGTGGTACGACTCAAGCACTGTAGAGTTATAAGTGTTGAACTTGATTTAAAAGGGAATAAATATTTGTGGAAAAATAACAGACTGGCTTGCTGAGCGTGGGTGGTGTTGGGGGGATATTGTATCCAAAAAAAAGTAGATTTTCGCATTTTTTTTTCCGGAAAAGGGGGGGGGGGATACATGTTGAAAGGAGGGGCTATATTTTTTTTCTATTGGATGATTTGAAGTTATAAAGGGCCCCAATTTTTAATCTTCAAAACTAAAATCAAATAAATGAGTTCATACATTATTATTGTGTTGGCCAAAAAGAAAAGAAAATTCATTATCATAAATAAAGAAGTTAAGTAATGAAAAGGTAAAATAAGAAATGAAATAATAATAATAAAAACTTATTGTCACCAAGCAAACTTGAACCCCATATCCATACCTCCAAAGGCCAGCGTTAACCGCTGTGCCACATGAACACTTCCGTTGAAGAGACAGAAGTGAGTAAATTAACCAATACTTGAAAAGTGTTAAGGGGATGGGAGATGTGTCCAGGTTTCATTGTAGTCTGTTTTTTTTCCCGTAAGGTCCTAAAGAGTAATTCTGCAAAGTTTGGTTGAGATCGGTAAAAGGCCTAAGAATGTATAGCGAACAAACAAACAAGCAAATTTCCTCGTTTATATATAGAAATACAGACACCCGAAGTCTGTCGCTAAAACAATTGGATTGATCTCTTCAAAATTTGTTACGAGCCTTACGTATGGTCTAACTTAAAAATATCAGCAAGATTATTTTCAAAATTGACCCTCTCCCCGCTCAGCGCTGCTCAGCGCCCACTATCGATAGATGCCTGAATATATACCTAGTATAATTTTTATTCTTCTTCATTTTATCTTTTTTTATTATTCAAGTTTTATCAAATAACAGTTCGTTTTCCCTTCCTTCGGAAAACTGACCAACGTTCCTTTCATTTCGAAAAACGTAATTCCCGAACGGATCTGTTCATCCGTGACGTCACTTCGCGAACGCACCGCTTTCCCCTTGAGGTGAAAAATGGCTTCTATATCACCTCGTTAATGGGACGTAAAAGCACCGAGAAACAATGTCTGGCTTTCCTCTCCCCCCATCCCCAGCTACTTGTTACCCAGCATGGCAATAATTTCAAGCAAATCAAAATGTATTTGTGTAAAGGAAAAACGAAAAAAAAAATAAATAAAAAAAAATCAAATTTTCACAATCGATTTTCGATCCAAGTTTCATTTTGTGTTAACTGAAAATAAACTTGATCGGAAGTTGGAAAAGAAAAAAAAAGACTGTTAAAATCACTGGAGAATGGTGATATTTCGTGATGAAGTTACCGTACTTTCTACTTTCCGTTGTTCGTTGTTAAAGGGACTTCAAAATAAAATGTTTCTTCCGTTAAATTAGTTCGATTGCCAAAAATTCTGAGGTTTCCCTGATCGAAGAAAACAAAGCAAGAGTTTTCCGCCACCCAAGTGTGTTGAATTTTTTGAGACACACTGTACTTTAATTTTTGTTTATATTTTTTTTTTGATTTGACTAAGCGAAGTCTTACGATTCCTCTTGGAACATTTTTACTTTTTAGGACAATAGGGGGAGTGGTTGTCAAAATAATCGTGCTCCTGTTTTAAATTTGACCACGCATAGTCTACGAACCAAATTTTAAAAGAAATGAGACCAGTCGTTTTAGCGAGAGATTTCAGGGATTGTTTTCGAGAGATGAGAGAGGTTGAGGCAAAAATAAATAAGCTTATGTTGTAAGTTAGATAATAAATAAGAAACGTAACAATTTTTTTGGAAATCCGTCCAGCTGTTTTCTCGTAATTCGCATACAGACATCAACGAGGAAAAAAAAGGTTCCAAGTGGAATATTTTAAAATGATTTCATTGTAGTTCACAAGAATTGTCAGCAAACTTGAATTGGTCCAACAACCTCTAATTTGGATGTAATATATTAACATGTGGAATAACCTTCGTGCTTTATTTTCAAAAGATTTTTTTATAATCCATTTTAGCTTTAACAAATACATTCATAAAATCCTACGCTATTATTTTGAAATATGCTTCACACAATGAGCAGGAAATCAGGAATATTACTATTCTCCTTTAAGCTTTGGCACGCAAAGCCTACAAAACATAGGAAAAATCTTTCTTTTTTTGTAATTTTAATGCCTTTCTGTATTTGCCGGAGTTTTTTGAATATTTTATTTTGTGGATTCTACCGGAGAATGGACTTAAACATTTTTATTCATAAAAAATAAAGAAGAAAAAAAATCTCAAACTGTTTAATTTGTAGTTATTTAAAATTTGCGAAATTGTCCAGTATAATTTGAATTTTGTAAAACAGATAATGTGTCTCAGAAGAAGAACGTAGTAATCTCTTAAAAGTACAGTCGAACCTCCATATATCGAAGTAGCAAATTGCCGGGAAAAAATTCGATATATAGAAATTTCGATATATAGAATTTTATCAAAATTACTCGTAAAACATTAAAATTAAGCCTAATTTTCGTATACGAAACTCAATTTCTAATTTATATGCGAATCACATTAACTGTAAGTTAATAAATTTTCATATTAATTCATTTTTTAATTGTGTCGAGTACTACCTACCTTTTAAAAAAAACAATAATCCAGGTTACAATGATCACAGTTAATTTTTTTTTTTTTAACATCGATTATCTTGCTGAACAGCCAGTTTTGCGGAAAGTTTATCAAAGAAATGTTCGCATTTATTCAGTCCACTAAAAACTTCATCAGTAACCTTTTTTGCGAATTGAAGTTCACGACGTATTGTTTCATACGCTTCTCGCATTTCTTTTTTCGATGGCTTGGAAATGTTTTCAGATTTATTTACTTCCTCTGGTTCTTCGATTTCTTTTTCAGTTTCATGAAACTAATTCAGTACGTCTTCGTCTGTAGGATAATCAGCAACGGCATTCCGATTTTTTATAATAGTCGACACTGTGCTTGCTGAAATAACAAATTTAGCTGAAATGTCTTTTTTGCGCATTCCGCTATCTACATTCTTCAACAATTCAACTTTATCCACACTTTTATCCCAATA
>JAFIDM010009631.1:286951720-286978958 GCA_023159025.1 Thereuonema tuberculata | reverse complement strand
AAAAAAAATTTCGATATACAGAGATTTTTTCGATATATAGAAACAGTTTTTCTATGTAATGAACATGGAGATCTGCTAAGAGTTCGATATATAGAAAATTTCGATATGTGGAAGTTCGATATATGGAGGTTCGACTGTATTAGTACACGCGTCATTCTGTTATTCACAGGAGCCGTATTGTTGTTATGAAGTTTTAATGAAGTTGTTGTTGTTGTTTTTTTTTTCTTCATTTCACTAAAAAAAAAAATGGTAATAATTCTGTGTATTATTTTTTTTTAATAGTGCTTTTGAATTAATATCGCTCAAATAAATAATAAATACAGAAGAACTCACAGACTATTACAATCGTAATTGGGATCAAGCTTAATTAGGGATGGTTAATGAAATAGTTAGGATTATCATATCAGAGAATAGGTAAGCAGTTTACATGAAACACAAAGTATAATTAGGCCTAAAATTACATTATTATTACTAAAGGTATTTATTACTACTACCTATTACTACTTCTTTGTCCCGTAGGTTCTGAACACTGGAGCCTACCCTCCAGCTGCATTGCGCGGTCCTCTGGGCCTGATCGCAACTTTAACTTTAACCTATTACTACTAAAGTTATTACTACTAAATTTTGACATATGAGCTATTAATAGGTATTCGCTCAATGTTCCCTCACCTAGTAGGGATCGAGCATGCAGTACTGGGGGGAGACATTTCGACGACTGGAAGGGCAAAATAAATACGCCTATATTTTAAGTTAGATCATAAATAAGCCACGTGTATGGCTTACATAGATAAGCCAATTGTATGGAAATCCGTCCAGAAGTTTTAACGTGATGTTCGTACGAACAGAAAAGAAAACTGTTAAAAGTGAAATAGTGATGCTTAGTCAATAAAAAAAATTAATGTAGGAAATGATTTTTAACTTCTATAATGACACATTGTATGTTATATTGTACTTTTTTCTTTGGGGACCGCGATGGTTGGGCTGACGGTTGACTTTCGGCGAATCCACATTTTACTATATACTGCATGTAGGCCTACGTAAAATTGTTGTGTGAATTGAAATACATATTTCTGTTTGTTTTTTTGTTTTTTTTTCTTATAAAAATAAATATATATAATTTGTTAAGTTTCATTTTTTTTTTTTTTATTCCAAGAAAAAAAAAAAGCGCTATTACTTTCAAATTAAAAGAAAAAAAATGTCGATTTTCTGCAATGGTTTTACTATTTTTAAAGAGATCTGTGAACCCGATAATGATGATGGAATTGTTATTACGATGCTACTGGAGAATCAAGTTGATTCCACAAAACCACACCTTGGAAACGGAAACATTTACAATGTGCAGAGACATGTGTCATTTCGGTTACTACAAACACCACTTTGAATCCACATCTGTAGTATTATTACATTTTCGAACACTGATCATCAAAAATTGGATGAACTATTTTTGCTTAGCAAATTCAAATTTGTTATAAGTGGATAAACTTCATTCACTGTATTTTTTTGGTGTTGTCCTTTATTTCTGTTGGTTTTTTTTTTTCTTATTTTTTTTTTGCTTCACAAAAGTGAAATTCAAATTAACGAAAATTATACAGGGTGGGCCAAAAGTTATCATATATAAGAGAAATTAATTTTATGTTTTTAGGTAGCCTTCTAGAATGCGGTTTTGGAATTCGATTCTGTTTTCAGAGTAATGGTAATCATGTGTAACATATTTTATTAATAAAATCAATTTTGCCAGACAAGTTTTTATTTTCTCCTATGTATGGAAACTTTTGGCCCACCTGTAGAAGAAAATTTTTTGGCCCACCTGTACATTATTGTGATTTTTTAAGTTTAATTTTAATTGACTGTAGTCCCAGTTTCCTGTACTCTGTGGCCCTTTGATAGGTGACTAATAGTTGACATAGGCTTTCCTTCTGTTATATTACCGTAATACAATAGTGATAATTAAAATTCATTGTTACGCTGACCTAACAGAAAGAAAGCATGCGTAAATATCAACATTAGCCATCTAACAGTAGACTACTCCACAAAACCTGAAATGGGCTGTATTCAAGAAACTTTTCTAACTCTTGGTTGCTCTTAAATGCTGTCTAATGACAAAATCTTTTGAAATTTTATCCTTATCAAAAACGTTATGTGCATCTCTCAAATGAAGCACTTCATAAGGAAGTTGTTAATTGTTTTTTTTTTTTTTTCGTTTTTTTTCTTTACAGGTAAGACAGTTGTGTCACATGCCGACAAAGCATACGACAGGTGAATGTTTCACCTGTTATAATGGATGACAGGTAACAGTTTAATTTCACCTGCATTTACTTAAAAAAAAAACCACACACACTCAAAATCCGTAATACGATTTCACAGACACAAACAGACATTATAAAAAGTCTAATCCATTTTATGTTTTTTAATCTGTTGAAACCATTGTCTGATTTTTCATTCAAAACTTCCTTCATTTCATATAAAAATTACAACATTAAATCTTTTGTTAATTTTTGAATCATTTTGAGACCTTGTGACAAGATTAGCGCGAAGATTTAAGAAGCTTTATTTAACTATTTTTACCTTGATTTACTTTCATTTTTATATGAATTTTTCAAAAATATTTCTTAAACGGAAAAAAAATACGTTAGACCATTTTCCAGTGATTTTTTTTTTTTTTTTTTTACAAGTTTTACAGCATTTATATAGTATCACATACAGCAAGTTACCCAATATCCGTCAGCCAGAAACATAGTTCCACCTTCTGTAAATATTGTTCTGCAAGCAAAAGGTTTTGTATGATGTGAAATTACTTTTAAGTTTCTACTGATATGTAAAAAAGGGTTTAAAATCATTTTTTATGGAAATTTTCAAACAAGTAAAACTCAATCATGCTATTGGCTATTAAGTCGTAGCTCGCACTTGTCTCCTCAAATGTACTTCAGTTAAAAGCCAGTCTTTGTGAAACAGATAATTTTAAACGTTTTTTCAAAATTAAGAGCAATGGAATAAAGTTGACTTGTGGATGAAGTTATTCGGAACTGCCAGATCTATTCACGCCATTAAACAAGAATTTCGTAAAAGTTTAAAGCTTAATCTTGATTACAGATGAACTCTCAGAAGCTTCTCGCGGCACATCAAAGGCACGAGAAACACTGCCTCAAATAATAAGCAACATTTCGTAAATTTGGTTTTGCAAGAAAGTTACTTTTACTATATTTGCAGAAATATGAAATAATCGACCAGAGATGAACATTTTCCCGCCAGTTTTAAATTGTTCTGTTTTGTTGTTTTTTTTCAAATCACCCACTATTATTGTTCGAATATGTTAATACAATGTTATCCATGGTGATAAGCTTACAATAAGTTGAGGAAACCTAATCAATTAGTTACAGAGTCGCTTTCATAACAATTTGAAGAAGTAGAAATGATAAAATCTTTTTCCATAAAAAGCAAATGTCTTTCCAAAGTATCGTGTAATTATCGTTATGAGATTTCATACAATACTGTATTGTACTCGGGGCAACATGAGGGTGAGGCAGGTCGTTCATGTGTCCTGAGCGCCGTTTTTGTTGTTAAAAAATATTAAAATTAGAAAAGTCACATATATTTTTTTTTCATGAAGTGGTAGTTTTTGCAGTTTCTAAAATGAAGTAAGGTGTTCCGCTATAGGCTCTGCAGATTCATGGGTGCGCGGGAAGTTTAGGCTCCCAGCGATTCTCGACCATCGGGAATAGAGGATTTAAAATGAAGTAGTATTGACAAAGTGAGAAATGTGTATGTGGTTATAGTTATTAAAAATACATCAGCAAGAACATAAAATATCTTCTCTTTTTCTTAATACTAAAAAGTATATTCTGATTTTATCATTTTGTAAGCTGTGTTACAACGAATAACAAATTTTAGTACCAATAATTCAGGTACAATTTTAAAGAACTACTTTTCAAGAGGCGCCATTTTGTAAAGTGCTCTTGGCGATTTCAACCCTGATTGTATCAGCACTTTTGCTGTAAATACTCGATAATAAAACCTACATTCATTTGAGTTTAAGCCTAACTCAGTTTCTTTTTGTGTTTTAATTGATGTAGCAACAAAACAAAAGTTTTATAATTGTATTTCGTTGATTTTTTTCAATAGTCTCTTAATAAAAGCACTTATTATTGGCCGTTTGCTGTCAGAACCGTGTGATTATTAATTATCTCTTTTAAGAACAAGTAATAAAAGTTATTGTTGTGGGAGGAGGAATGGACGGGTGTAAATTATCAATTTAAAACTGGTTAACTGTGTTGGGTGACGTCTACCTCCATCCGCAAGAGGGGGAGAGGGAAGAAAAAACAAAAAAACCAGGGTATTTGTCTAGTGTCTTGCCGTACACGTTAAGGTTGATTGTGATTGGCTGTCGGTCGTGTTGACCCTTACACGTCATCTCCATCTGTTGTCATGTTTCCCTGCCGTAGCATTCACCCCGTTGGCATCGTTCCAAAACGTTCCACCTCTGCCACCTCCTCTCCTGCCATTGTCATTCATTCACCATCTCCCTAATGACAAGGCTCCGCGGGGACCAGACATCGGCGCCATGTTGGGGCCAAATACGGGAGGCCGACTTCCAAGTTACAAAGTTCACGTTTACATTCCGCAGAAAAGTGTAATCATTCTGAAGTCTTACATCGGATTTACTTTCACTATTTTTATTTAAAAACAAAATTTAAGTTTTCAATATTATTTCCGAATCTAACAACTCACTAACACAGTCTTTCTGCCTATTTCTAGTCAGATTTCCCCTTATTTGTCTCCTGTATCGATATTTCTGTGTTATTACTGTTTTTATTAGGCTTTTTGCCAATAGGGAAGCTCATCATATTAGTCAGTCTTTGTGTTCCCGAAAAACTGTTGAACCACTGGATGGATCTTCTTGAAACTTAGTATGCATATTCGAGGACTAGGCACCAATTAACTTTTTATATTTGAAATCTTGTCCAAATGGCTTCTTGTCGAGAAATTCCCATAGAAAAGCATAAGAATCTAAAAATGGATTTCTTTCCTATTTCTGTTAAAATCTCATTATGAGTGAGTATTAAATCTTAAATAAGGTATGGTTTGATAAGAATAAAATGAATCGCAGTAATGCAAAACAAGTATCAAGTCCTTTTTGTTTTCTGAAAATGGAAAATTAACTATTGTTGTATTCAGTAGATATAATTGGAAAATAAATGGAGTCTTTTCATTTGTGCCAAACGATTTTATTTAAAAAAAAAAAAAAAAAAAGGAAAGTGGACTTTAAAGTTCTTTTGAATTTCTGATAGTTTGATTGTTTTCGTCTTTACTTTTCAATATACTTTAATACTCGTATGACTGCCTACTAAAAACAGGGTAATAAAGACTTGGTCAAACTTTTGTAACCTCCTCATTGGAGAGAAAATGTAGGTTAGAACAAACAAACAACAAAGTTTTATCTTGTCCTTCGGTAAATAAATAATTGGAAAAAAAAAACTATCTACTATAGAAAGCTGAAACTTTAAATGTACGTTAGAATAAAGGTCTTACTACTTTTGTTACATATCCGACCGTTAGGTAAAAAGGTAGGTAAATTTTAGCACCTATGATATCCCTGTTGATTTTTCACAGAAATTGAACTCACAGGGATCTAAACTGTCAATAGACGAGTCTGCACCATTATAACGATAAACATACTTTAATTACATAAGAAAACTAGTAAAGATAAACAGTGGCTATTCTGTATTACTATCTGTGATCCTGTATTCCAAAGGCTTGTTACGAATGGATATTTTGCGGGAAATGTGAGTTGGACTCAACATGTCGGAATAGTCTCATCATCGTTCTTTCAAGATGGCATAAGTAAATAATAAAAATGTTCGTTAACAATAAAGGAAAGACGTTTCATGTTGGCTACTGCACTTGTTATTCTTAAAAATGTAATACTAATATTGAAAAAAAATAAAATAATAGCTAGTGCAATATGCTAACCAAGAAGAGGGTTAAGTTTCTAGAATTGACGGGAGTTCTCCACCTTATAGACTTCTCTTGGTAACGTTCCTGAATCGCAAAGAAGCATTTCTACAAATTTAGAATTAGCGATTCTAAAATTTCCCTCCACTTTCACCAATATGCTGTAATAAGCCAACAAACTTTACTAGTTAGACATTAATAAACTAACTTCAATTGGAACAAGTGAATGTTCTTTGTTGGACTTTACAGTTGGTTGAAAGGTTTTACTGAGGTTTATTAAATGCATAATTGTACTTAGATGTGCTGCCTTAAAATGTTATATTTAATGAATTATCATCACGCGTTTAGCGAAGATCTTATTTTTTCATACGCTGAAAGAAAAAAAAAAAAGAGAGAAATTCACGGAAATAATTATTCATTAAATATGGTTTCAGCATCTTAAGAACGCATCTAAATTCAAACTGACACGTAGACATTTGTATGTTAACCACAAGGTGTCGCGCCATTAACCTTGCTGTTAATATATTAACCTTGTCGTTAACCTTTTGCCTGGCTATTAACATCTCTGTCGAGTTTTTAGGTGATTATTATTTAAGTGACTTAATTAAAAGCTTAAATTTCGAAAATACAAGTACTTTGAAGTAATTACCTGTCTGCATTTATGCAAAGATATCTTTTACAAATTGGAAATCTCATTAGGGTTAAAAATATTCGATAAAATTTATTAGAGCCTCCATTTTCACCTACGAAGGTCATAAAATAATCTTCATAGAAGGAAACCTGTGTGGTTTAAAATTTTTTGAGCCATTGTAGGGATCTTCTTGAAGCTTGACAAGTACATTTATGGACAAGAGATGATCTGTCTTTAGTACTTGAATTTTTTTTTTTTTTCCTCCCGTGTGGATCTGTGTGGAGAAATTTGCTCGTGAAGATAAAAAAAAAAAGCATTTAGAAATAATTGGACCAGGGATTTCTTTATGTCTAATATAGTATAAGTTTTATAAATTTGTGGTTTTTGATCAAAATGAACTTATTTTAACATTTTCGAATTGGATCAGATTTAAGCAACCGGAAGATCTGTGTCCGGCGTGTTTGATAATTTAAAAATACAGGAGGGGGAAATAATAAAATGGTCAGCGTTACGCTCCGGCCGCTTCAGTAATTTGGAAGACATTTCCTTGCCACTTTGGATAAGGGGAAAGCTGCGTGAACCTCAAGACGAAATCTAGAGAGGATTGGAGTGGTGGTTATTATGGATAATTCTTCACCGGGAATCGAACCTCTGACCTTAGTTTAGACACATGACTAATTTAGGCGAGTGAATAACGAAATAGCCGCAAATCACAGCTTGAGTTTCGCTCAATAGAACACAACTTATTAAAACAGCTTCGAAAGACCTCATTGACTTTGCCTTGAGGTTATGTTACATTTTTGGAGGGGAAAGTATTGTGATTTATTCATAAGCCAAACACATTCCCCGTTTATTCTCTGCTGGTGCTGCTCGGCCGGACATTGTCTTTGGGGGCTGCTGAATAATGCAGGCGGCGGCCTGAAGCGCGATGGTAGCGGCAAAGAACCAACATGTCTGCTAATCAACAACTGAAGAGTAGCGGAGATGAGACATGACGAGGGGCTTAGGGAAGGAAGGGACTTCGATCATTTGTCAATCAAAATAAGTATCACATCTAAAATATGTAATTTGAGAGATGACTTATTTGGCAGTCAGCTCAAACGAATGAAATGAAATTCTAATAATTAGTTTTAATCACAGCTTGCAAACGAAATAAAAGAAAAAATGATTCGTTACGTTTTTTGTTTCAGGCAAAAATAGTGGTTTCATTTTTCGTTACATTTTCTTTACGCTAAAATCTAAATTTCGTTTTCCAATTATGTTTGACGTTACAACGAAATAATTAGCTCGAAATAAATATATGTATTTAAGAATAAACATATTTAACGTGCGGTTGTAATAATAAGAAGGTAGTGGATCATTACCACAATAAACATTAATAATAAAAACATAAAAATGACATGTTTCGATGAGCCCCCCAAAACGGCTCCCGTCATCAGAAATAGAAAACGAACAGTTTTTATATATAATAAATTATAAATACATTACATATTTAAGCACTTAGCTGTGCTAAAAGTAGGTTGGAAAGTTTGATTTATTATTAAAATTAGTAATTTTATATTCGATATATTTTTTTTCGGTGTAGGAAAGATGAAAAATAGATACTTGAAAATATTGACCTGATCTATAGGCTTATTACTTAAGCAAATTTTACTTCCTACAGGTTCTTTTCCTCTCAAGGCGAAATCTTTGTTTTTGTTTTTCAACAGAAATTTCCGGATTAAAATTGGTAGCGATTAAATGTAAATGGTTTTATGGAGAATTGGAGATCGGTTTCTGAAGTTGCAAGGATCTGTAAGAGTATTGAATCCAAATTATTATTACTGGGTTTATGTTTGCATTTACAGTAATAATATGGACACGCTCAAGATATAGAGTTACAATTATAAAGAACAGGCATTACATTCATTCACGAATAGTTTACAAAAAGTTCAGTTTGAAACGCTAGATATCACCGAGATACCTGGGAATGATTATATTAGTAATTGCACGGCCCCTTTCATAATCTTTCTAATCTGAACGATAGTATTCCGCCTTTTTTTTTTCTTCTTTTTAAACCTGTTTTCCTAAGGATACTTTTATAAACTGTCCTTCAATCTGTATGCACGAATTAGATCTATTTCATCCCATTTCGGCCCCTTCTTAGGGTAAGAAGATAGAGTAAACAGCAAATATATAATTGGAGAAGTGATATTTACTAGTCTGTAACCCGTCCTAGATGGATTTTACTCTGTCCAACTCAAAACATTCACTTTTTATTTCCTTTAAGCAATTAGTTAAATAATTTTTGATTTCGCAGGTAACTGCGCTATCTTTTATTTATTTGTTTTTTTCCCAACAAAATTAGTTATAAGTATCTAAACAGTGTAGAAAAAAAATAAGATAACCCATTTTCTGTTGAAAATTTACTCATATTTTCTTTTTTTATCAATACCGTCTTGCTGTAAACCAACTGTCAGCAGTAGCGACGCATACCAATATAGTTACGGCGTGCTTTTAACTTCCAAAACCGTAGTAGTCTCTCATCATAGTAATATAGGCCTATGTATAAATGTTTATTGTTTAATTATAAATAGGTCTGGCCGTGATTTGAACAGTCAATATTTTATTATACCAGTGAATGTACAACTGACTGTTCTTAACTTTGTTAAAAAAACATATTCACTTGGATAAGAAAATAAAACTACAGTACCTTATATCTTCTGTTTATCCTGATAAGACAATATATCGTTGACGTGAAAAGAATTCCGAATCTGTCCGCCATTGATGCTCGTTTTATGAACATTCACATTTTAATCAGAATACTTCAGGCACCGAAAAATTGTCGAATAAAATTTTCACTTACAACCAGGAAGTGAACTTAGCTTCTCTATCTAACATTTACTTGATTATCCAGACAAGAACAAGAGATTAAGAAGGACCTCTTTAAAATCTTATATGCCTGCCTTATTCACTAAAAAGGAGAAAACAACAGCGGTTACCAACCATACTATTGTTGCTCCTTCTGCACTGTCGCATGCAACAATGTATGCAAAGCAGTACATGATTAAATGGTTAACACAATACAATACTTTAATATTACTTCACTGTTTCACTCTGTATATTACACTTTGAAAACAGGAAATCCCTTTTGTTTTGGAAAAATGGATAATTCAGGAAATCAAACATTTCGCCTTTATCCTTTTAATTATCCACTCCTTTCATTATTAATTGTTTCTAATTAATATATCCTAATAAAAAAGAAGAATAAAAGTACTAAGAATGTATATAATAAAAATAAAAGAAATTTTTCGCCAAAAAGTAAATATAATAATTGAATATAATTTTGTCCTAAGCATAAATTTAAGGGCGACCCATAATAATAATAAAAAGGGAAGTACATTAACGTAAGCAAAAATAAAAAGAAGTTACGAAAAAAATACTAGGAAAATAAGAAGAAGAAAAAGAAAAAAACCCACGCGGACATTGAGAAAAAAAGATTAAAGAGGGGAAAAACAAATCAAAACAGTAGATACACGGATTCGAACCGACAACCTCAAGCATATGAGTCCTAGAACTTAACCATCAAGGTATAACTGTCAGCTGAAATGAATGATTGCGTTTCTAACATTTAAGCTAATAGCGGAAATCCAATGAAATCTATGCCAAATATCTCGAACAAGTGGGTGAGGCGATGGCCCCTGAAAATACCCTATCCCTGCGTTGTTTAGAAAACATGGGCCTTTGAAAACGATGGTGAAGTCCGTTTGCCGATCCGACCTTCCGTTCCAGAGTTGCTAGTGGGGGGGGGGGGGGGACAGGACAAACGTAAAAACCACCGATTTTGATCGCTATCCACAATAGCTCCCAAATGGGTCGCTGAAAATTTACTCACGATGCCAAGGTTCTAATTCTTCAGTTTACCGTGAAGATATTGATTTGTAACGTTTGCCGTGATATTTTGAGAAACTGGTTTCCTGCACCATATTGATGTTAGTTGAACCGACGCTGATATATATATATATATTCCTATATTACTTCCAATATTTCCGAATCCTTGGTAAGGGAATCCAAACTCACGGTTGCTTTGGCTCCCACAGTAGAGAAGTTTGATTTTGCACCAGACGTTGCTTCATCATCTGCTTCTCCCCTGAGACCACCAGCAAATCGGATTCCGTCTCAGATAGACCAGGCCTACTTCTCACTGATTGTTTCTTGTTCATGACAAAAAAAAGGGAAAAAAGATTCGATTGAAATCAGCCCCGAATTCTGCTCCTGAGACATCTTGTGAAAGATCGGGAAAAAAAAAAAAAATCTATGGAAGAAATGCAAATTCCAACCGAATTTTTCTTCCCCATCGTCTCACAGTTACGTTTTGCTGTGAAGTGTTGTGCTTGCACAAATAGTAAAAATTTGTTTTCTTTAATGTATTTATTAAATGCCTTGACTACTTGTTTATTTGGATTTTATTAATAATGACAGGCCCGCAACCAATAATCTTAAACATAACCATTCACTTACAACTTTAAAAAAAAAAAAAAGTAACTGTATTTGAAATTTTGAATAATTACGAATATTTCTCTTTATTTGTTTTAATGGGATTGACTTTTGCAAGTTACAGTTTTATGATTAATATTATAACTAGTGAAAAATATTTACAGCTTTCGAATGATTTCCTTAAATTAAAGTTTAATTTCAAAATAACGAAATAAAGAGACATTTAGTTAAAGCTTACTTCATTCAATTACATGAAAATCGTGAATGATGATTGGCGAGAATAAGAGTAAACAAATGACTTGATTAGTTCAAAATTTGGAAGTACAATAATAAAACAATCAAAACTAATTTTCTGCGAAGGAGACTTAAATCATAGAAAAGAAAGAAATTTGAATTTATAATGCATTAATAACAAGCTTATTTAATGTCAATGTTACGAAATAAACGAGTGTTTTTTATTTGTATTTCTTTGTTTATTTCTATACTTCACAAAAATGCTTCGAGTTCCAAGAAATTGAGGCTAAAATCATTTGGGTTAAATATTTCATAGTGAATTTTTAAAATTTCCTTTGAAGCTCAACGGGAGCCAATGGCTTTTTTTTAAATTTTCAATTAGACTAATATATAAATTTGCAGTTTTCATATAATTCTATTTGTAATAATAAAATCTGGCTTAGAACTTTTGTTATTTGAAGCAATTCCATCGCTTTTTATATCATTGATTATAAATAAATTTCAAGCCCCTCTCTCTCTCTCTCTCTACTATATATATTATTATAAATACTACTACTAATAATAATAATTTAAATATGAACAAAATACATGATCAAGAATTTACATAACATAATGTGATTTTTTTTTTTTTTTTTTTGGTAAGTCACTTTTTACGTTAGGGTTAAAAGTAAGCATTCCTTGTTTGATTTGACATTTATGTGAAACCACAAACGCTATTCTCCTTACTCTTAAAGAAAAAGAAAAAAAAGAAAGAAAAATGCCGACAAAAAGAGAGAGGTAAGACGAAGACGAAAAAAAAAAAATTTTTTTTTTTTACTTCCCTCAAACGCCGCATGTAACTTGTAATCGATTAGGCCTACAAGGTAAGAAAGCCAAATTGGAACGAAAAGGAACGGACGAAATTAAATAGAAAAAAAAAAGAGAGAGAGAAAACTACAAAAGATCTTATATCTTTTTTTCTGAGTGTATTGCCGTTCTTTTTTTTAATTTTTCTTGGGTAAATTAAAAATACCGATTGAACTTCGTTGCTTACATTTTTGATATACAAAAGATAATTTTCGTATACAGTAAGTCTTGATCGAACAGTAGCGGAGGATATAACCGAAATGTATTTGAAGTATATTACAATTAAATGTGATTTCCATATAAAAATATGTAAATAGCTATACTTTTATTACTTTCGATATCTTTTCATACATCGATATTTCACAGATAAATTACTGAAAGGAAACAGTTATTAAAGAACATTATGCTTTTAATAAAAAAAAAATAATATCTAGTTTGATGTATGTGTATTTAAATCAAAATATTAATATTAAATTAATATATTTGAAGAGCACTATTGGATCCGAGGCATTTCGAGTGTGTTTTATTGGGCATTTTTAAACCATCGATACAGTCTGTGTGTGTCCTCCCTAATAACTCTTGAAACCGATGGATCGATCTTCTTGAAACTTGGTAAGCACGTTTAAGGACTAGAGAGGATGTATTTGTTATACTTCAAATCCTTTTTCCAAACTGTTCATTGTCGAGAAATCGGGACGAGAAGGAGACAAGAAATTTGCATAGAAAAGTATTAGCATCAATACAATGGAATAGAACCTTTTCTATTAATATCTCATTGGCTTAAGCAATGATTAAATCTTAGCTAAGATCCTATTTGATACGATTACAATTCATCCAATTTAATCAATTTAAAGTGAATAATGCGAATTTAATTCATGTTTTTCAGAAAATGGAAAATCTGTACTGTTTGTATTCAGTAGATATTAGAATTATTAGACTGGAAATAAAGGGTTTTTCGTTTTTGTCGTTTTTACGACTTGAAAAAAGAAAGAAATTTTAAGGAAAGTAGGCACATCCTAATTTCCTTTTATATTATTCTCTTTTTTTTTCCCCCCATTGATAAAAATAGAAATCAGATGAAAGTTAGCAGTAACCTTATTATAATATATATTAAATAATTATATTAAAATTAACTTAACATCTTAGTCTAAACCTATTTCTATAAATGAAAAAAAAAATATATATAAAAAAATCGCTTTTTTGATATAAATGCTATGTTCAGATTTGAAGTTAAGTACATGATTGCTTTTAAGTTTTTTTTCGAAGAACTTCGTAGTGAACTTGAGCAAAATTAGACTTAATAGCTTTAAATAAAGAACTAGATTTTAATGTCAAAACTACCTTTAAAAAAATTAAAGTTCTAACAGAAATTGAGAAAATTAAAGACATTTTAAAAGAAGAGAAAGACGAAATTTTCCAAAATTTTAAAAGAGAATATATAACAAGAAGAAATATTTCATTATATGAAGAAAAGCTAATAAAGAATATAAAAGAAGACACTTCTAGAATCATCTGCAAATCAGACAAAGAAACAAATCAGTTAACATTATGGACAAAGAAGAATTTGAAGAAAACTTCAAATCTGAATATAGCACTTATATCAAAAAAGCGATTTTCCAGAATTAAATAAAAGATTATGGAAAGATAAAATTAACAAAATGAAACAATTTTTTGAATTAAACGACTATCCTAAAAAATTTTATAAACAAAATAATTAATAATTTTTTCAAAAATAGATCAAACGATAGATTAAAAGATAAATCAAAAGAAAGAATAAAGAAAGAAAACGTATTCAGAAATATTATGAAATTACCATTAGATATAAAATTGGATAGATCCATTAAAGACGGAAAAACGATATTCAGATAGTATTTTTCAAAGATAACAAATTAGATAAAGAAAAATAAAGATGAATATTATTCTAATGATATGAATACTATGGGAGTCATTTAAAAAATGAAATGTAGGGATTGCGGCAAAGTTTATTTTGAAAGTACAGGAAGGACGCTGAAAGAAAGAATATTTTAATAGTAATAGAACAGGCATATCTGACTGGGCAGATCACTGCAAAAGCTGTAAGCATAATGAAGATCCAATTATTAAGATATTATTTCATATTTTAGATGAAAGGGAAAGATTCATGATTGAATCTTGTGTAATAAACACTTTCCCTTGTATTAATAAAGATAAATTCCTGAAAGTTAGTAGTTTTACATTTAATAAATTTAAGAAATGTATCAAAAATAAAATAAAAAATTGTAAATACTTTTTAATTTATTGTATTCTGGTCTTAATTATTATCGTATTATTTCATTTAAATTGTATTCACGTACTTATTATTGGTTCCACGGTCTTATTATATTCACATTAACATATCACGTTTATTATCAATATTTATGCACTGTAAAACCATTGTATTCTTGAACTGTTTATTATTTTCACGAACTTACTATTTAAACTAAAGATTGTTAAGGTTTATTATTTGTATTGAAATTCTTTACGTAAATGAATTCGGAGAAAGAGGGATAAGTTTGTCCCTAACCTCATTCGTCTGAGAGAGGACGAAATATCCGATTAAAATGTTGTCAAAAGAGTTATTAGTTGTCGTTTTGTCATCGAAATGAAGATTTTGAAGTTTCTCGTAAGTTTTTATATTTTTCAAAAATTTATTTGAAACTAACTAATTTTCAAATTATAACTATGTTGAGATGTAAAAAAAAAAACAAAAACGGAAGACATTTCTTATTTATTTTGTTGTAGAACTTTCCCATTGGGTCCTTATCGACAAATTTGCTCTTGAAAATGGACATAACAATGGGTCTTTATGATGTTTCTTAACATTAGATATTAATCTAATAATTTTCGCTTAATCTGACATGACTAAAATTAACCGGACTTAAGAAACTTGGATAAATAACGTGAATTTTAATTCTTTTGCTTGTTTGTGTTTGCCCTCCGAAAATGGAGAACTTCTACTGTTGCTATTACAGATAAACGGTATGTTTGTAACGATTCAAGACTCTTTTTTAAAAAAAAAGAAAAGAAATTTAGTTAAGGAACAACATTTTAACGAAAATATGTGTCAAATTCTTTCTGGAACTTATTGGTAAGGATAATATCACTATGTTTACTTTATTTCTTTAGATATACAATAAAGAATTCGTTGTTGGAACGAATATAAAAGACTTCCAAGATGGCGTCTTTTGATAGACAGAAGGGGGGAAGAGGGGAAAAAAACCTGAGGCATTTGAGAAAAAAAAAATATAGGTTGGAAAATACATAGGAAAGCTGGGAGCTGCCTACAGACTACCCATCAAAGTAATAGATCGTCGTTTCAGCCCCCCCCCCCCCTTTTTTTTTTAAGTTGAGTGGTGTTTCCGAAGGGAGGTATTCCATTGTCTAAAGTCCCTGTTTCCGCGAATGGTAAAACAGTTTCGAAATCATACGTTTATTAGTTTTCGGAACTCCATGCATTTAGACTTGGGGAGTGGAGAATACGAATAGACAGATTGTATTTGCTTTTAGACCCTTTCTTATCGAGAATTTCGGCTCCTCGTGTCCGTGTATCTGTCTGCTGGAATCTACCGGTTCATTTCAACAAACTTTTGTTTTTAATTTTTCAAATTTTTATAGGATTTATAGAACTATAAAATCCAATTTCGCTTAAAAAAAGGTAATGAATAATATTTTAAATAGAAATTTCTGCTGGCAAAAGTTTTTCTAATTTCTAGAAATTTTTTTTTTTCCTTTTTTTTAAATTTATTTTTTCATAAAATTTCGTGTAATTACAGGGGGGGGGGGGAAGTAGTTATTTTTATTTTATTTATTTTATAGAAAGAAATTTAAATCATTTTATATTGAAATAAAGAAAAAAATACCGAACAGATAAATAACAATTTTATTTCGGGAAAGGGAGTTAGTTTGAATTACCGAGACGTTAGTAGTTAATCAAAAAAAAAAAAAAAATTCCTGTTAATTTCGGCGGGAAGGGACGTGAAAATTCTTCTTAACCAATTATCCAGTTAAAAAAGAAGAAAATAAGGTTTGTCCCCAACATTTTTAAATTTCGGGGATCCATGGCGACTTGGAACTGCCATATACAAACACCCGTTGATCGATCAATCTATACCTAACGAAGATGGCGAACTAGTACAGAAAGTATTTTTGTCTTTTATATATACAGTATATGAAACCTGTTAAGCTTATTTTTTTAATACCATTGAACTAAATTCGATAAAATCTTCTGCAAAACCTTCAGCTTTCTATCAATTTATCTCTCTTATTTGCCTTGTTCAGTTTTCCGTAGATTTTCCAAAAAAAAATTAAAAAATTGTTTTTCGTAGCATTGGCTTTCATTTCTCCTCTCCCCCCCCAAAAAAAAATTCTTTCGAAAAGTATATATTCTATATTTATATTCTTCACAGTAAGCACAGATGCCAAAAGCATTCCTACTACATATTTGTGGAAAAAAGATGTAGGGACAAAAAGGTTGCCTCCTGCCTATTACTGAGTGTTTATATCGCTAATGATTTTGGTAGTTTGTCATACCAGACTAGAAATCACCAATTCCCAAATATTCTTCAATCGCTATTATCATGATAACTAATTTAGACAGTAACTCTTTTTCAATAAATCACCACGCGAATATTTGAATCTCACCATGCGAATAAGCGGAAGTTGACTCGCCAACTATACTAAACATTCTAATTGAAGTGTTCGTTTGACCAATATTAGCAGGGAGAAATAATCAATTATAGAAATATCTTCAGTTACAGAATGAAAACGAATTAAGGAAATTTTACATTAAATACACAAATATTTTTGCTTTTATTGGAATTTAGATTTTTTCCCCCCTCCTAATGTTGAGAAAACAGATTGGATTTCCAGATCCAAGATGGAGATATTTTGTTAGGGCTGGAAAATTGCCGTTTGCCGCCTGTGCGACGCCAGAAGAAACCGAACTGCACAAAATTGTAAATAAAGAAATGAACGATCCAGACGTAGACAGTAGCTCGAGGGCGCCACGGTAAACCAGATTCTAATATATATGTTAAATAAATTCATTGAATGATGTAAACTTCGTTATTTAATACATTTTCCGCTAACTGCCAACGGCGCGATATTTAATATTTAACATTGGCTGGAATTTTGATTTTCTTGCTTCAAACAAAAATAACAAGTGATAATAAACGAGCTCTGTTTGCATTAAATTCTCGATTATCCGGAATTGGATTAACTGGAATGACCTCACGGGAAAGGATTAAAAAAAAACAACCAATTATTACTGTCTGAATAAAATAAAACATGAAGTTTTTATTTATTTATTTTTATCTGCTTTCCTGTGTGGGGATGTGTATTAAACATTCTGTAATGGAGTGTTTACCAAAGTACATAAAGACATGTAATAGTACTTTAGTGAGTAATTGTTCACGTAGCGATTTACGATGGAAGTGCTGTATCGAAATGGGTTTGCGATTTAGAAAAGTTTGGGAACCGCTGTTTTAGATAAAGCTCTCTTTACTTTCTTGATTTAAGTGAAAGACAGTAAGTTTCAGAAAGAACTTAAAGGATACTTTTCTTAAAATATTGATTTTTTTTTTTTTTTTTTTTTTAACTATTTGCGTTTCAAAGGCGTGAAGACAATATAAAGGAATCAATTTTCTTATTTACAAATCACAGTAACTGCTGAGTCCAATCTGTATTTATTGAAAATTAATTCAATTCGCAAATACTTAAGCCGCTTAAATCCAATTAATTTTTTTATCAAAGCACGTGCAAATTGAAAATGGACTGCAAAAAAAATGGATTGCTGTGCAGACTTCATGGTTTGTAGTCAAGAAATGAAGTGCTCTCACTAGTAATGTTTTTTTTTGTTTTGTTTTGTTTTTTTCACTTAACAAATTTCTGCACAGGCCTCCACCCACTGAAACTAACAAATATTAATGATAAATTGTCTCTTGTTTATATAGATGCACGCCAAATTTCAACAAGATCCATTTTCAGGTTCGCAAAGTTATTTGAGGAGGAATAAACAAGGAAATAATAAAAACACACACACACACACACACACACAGATCTGCTGATCTTATAACCCCGATTTTCCTTTGGAAAGTATAACAGTAAAACCATAAACACAACTTCAATTTATAATATAATGCAAATAAGTTTTTATTAAAGAATAGCTTTTTAAATTTCTGAAGATTCAATTATAAATCTTAATATGTCTTATTATAAATCTTATTAATAAATTTTATTTGTAATATATTGTTTTTTATTTATTTATTGTATTTATTTACTCATTTATTTATTAATATATCTACAAAATTCGTCCCGCACTCGATTTCAAACTTTAAAATAAAATAAATAAAAATATAAAATGGATTAAAAACAAAAAAAGGAATTCTTAAGTTTGAAATGAGATGATACTGCATTCTGTAGAAGTCAACTATTCTACAGAATGCAGTATCATCTCATTTTTCGTTAAATTTTCGTTACGATAATTTTTCATTAAATTATCATTAAAAATTCGAAGGAGCTGTCGGATAAACGAATATCGGTTAATCGGATTCTACTGTATTTTTTCAAAGTAACAAATTATCTCCTTTTTTTGTTTTAATAGTAATTTTTAAACATGTCGCTTCAAGAATGAAACAAAAAAAGGAATCTTCAAATTAATGGTTTTATTAATTACTCTATTACTGAACGTGTGGAGTTAATTAGGCTTATTTATTAAATGCCTTAATTGCTGTTTGGATTAGGAATTAAGATAAGGGATTTAATTCTGCTGAAGAGCTTTTAACCGTCCGGTTAAAAAAAGGGAGGACGTGATTCGTGGAAATGTATTATTTTTTTTTTTTAACTTACAAAAACAATCCATTGGCGCCGACGTGTAAAGTGAGATGGTATCAGAATGCGGTGTGTGTTGTCTGTAGCCGACTCGTTTCCCGAAGGCTATTTACCCCTGAGGCCCTCGTGGGGCTCTCCGCAGCAGCCATTGCTACCTCGGCGAACAGTTTCATCGTACTGCTGGGGTTCTTCACACGTCTTGCTTTGGATCCCCCGTTTGGTGAAGCGTGTAGCCCCTCAAAGGACCAAATATAAGAAGACATTCTATATTTCGCTTTATATGGGAGAAACAGGCTTGTCTTAGGGAAACAATCCTTTTTTTTTTTTGTTTCATTTAGCTTTTATTACGATATTTTAATGAAACAAATAAATAATTGAATAATGCTGAGTTAAGGTCCATTTATACTATTCATGTCAGACTCAGAGCGTTTTTTTTATTACCACCGTTCCGGCAAATATACGAGTCATTTGTTAAAAATAAAAGGTGTATTAATAGTATAGGGCTAGGGTGGCCAAACTTGCTTATCGTAAGAGCCACATACGATCAAGTTCAGATGTTTGAGAGCCGCAATACAAGAACAAATTTTATACACACATTTTTGTTGTTGTATGCACATTAGGTTACAAATATTTAATTTAAATACAGTAAAACCTCGATATAACGCTCCCGCTTATAGCACTATCCCGTTCTTTACACTCCTTTTATACGGTCCCTGGAATTTTCTATATATCTCTGTATACTTTTACCCTCTTATGACGCTTCAAATCCCGCTTGTAGCGCTTTTTTATATAGGAAATTTTGTTTCGAAAAGAAATGTAACATTGTAAAGATTCTTTTTTTTTTCCCTGGTAGAAGGGAATCTTTGAACTCTGTGAAGTGCGGGTCTGTGATACAGTTGTGCAAAATGTCGAAGCGGAAATCCATTTCTATAAGTGAAAAATTGCAAATTCTCCGTAAGTATGACGAGAATTCTACACTAAGTCAGAAGGATTTCGCAGTTTCTCTAGGAATTCCGTCGTCCAGTCTGCGAACAATAATGAAAAGCAGGGATGCAATTACCGATGCAGCGAAGGGCTGTTGCAAACGTAAAAAAGTAAAATGTGCACTAAATCTATTCCGAAAATATATTAGTATTACTCCTAGTGGTGTATCAATTGACGTTAATAGTTAACTGAACCGCATTGAAAATGTCATAATTCATAACAGTAGCACACACACGGCAAACCACAATCAAAGATCTTTTTAATAGGAAATAAGCTCATATTTGCAGTATATCTATTGCAGAATCATGTATGTTTCCTGTAAAATTAAGATTTAAATTCTTTAACATATTTATTAACCATCAAAAATAAACTTACGTTTTAACCCAGTGAACTCTCTGAAACAATATCTGGTAAATAATTGTAAAACTCAGCCAACAGATTTCCTCGAGCCGCATATTATAATGTCAAAGGGCCGCAAGTGACTCGCGAGCCGCGTTTTGGCCACCCCTGGCTTCGAATAAATTATACAGTAATAGTTTAATGGTATAAAATATTAGTTTAGTAATGTTATGCTATAATGGATGCGGATTTCCGATATAAAAAAGAAATATGGTTATTTCTTAAATTAACTATATTTAATGTTTTTTGTCTGTTTTTAACAAAGAACATCCACGATCATTTTTTCACGATGCTCTGATATTCCAATTTTAGTACCTTTTTGAATTTTAAGAAACAAATAGAAGAAAATTTACAACTAGCCTATCAGTTGATGTTAGAAAAGGACGTAATGTAGTAATTGTAATAATAACTGTAACTATACTATAACTCACTTCCTATATTCCAGTTCTTCTTCTAATTATTATTATAACTAATAATATGATATGTTTAATGCGCGGATTTTAATTTATAAGAACAGTCAAAGTAAATTGGTAGTTCTCAACAACTACTAAAAAATAAGATACCTTACGTTTCAAACTTTTGCTAGAAACATGCTTAGAGTTACATAATGGAAAATTTAGTTTTATTAATAAAAATACCGAGCCTTTGCAGTTTTCATAATAATAATAATAATAATAAAAGATGACATTGTTTAATTTATTTGAAATAGATTCCAGGATGTGTACTATAAAAATCTGTTATATAGTTTTTCCGTTTCTTTATTTATGTACATGTTTGTTATTTCTGTGTAATGTAACGGTGAAAAGCATTTATTCACTGAACATATAAAGGTGTAGCGGTGGTTTATTTACAAGGTTTCTTTTATGATATTCTTTTTTTCGTATTCACTGTTTCGACAGCGTCGTTGATGTACGACCACAGCTAGGATCTTTATCTGGGATTTGATGCTTATTGTTTACGACGCTTCGTGGTTCATAAAACGGTCGTTTGGTGCACGACGATCGCTTTTCACTCTTTTTCGTTTTTGATGATTCCATCGTTTTTTTTGTATTCGCCGTGAGAGGTTTTGACGATTGATCTGTTTCACCTCCCGCCATTCACGAGTGCCTCGAGTCGATTCCTTTTCGTCGTGTCTTACGGGATTAGTCTCAAGAAAGGAAAACAAATTCTTCTTTTTCCTCCTTGCCTTCTTTCTTCGTCTAATGAGTGAAAGAGAAAGCTTTTAAATAGGGGGGAAACGAGTACTTTAAATCGCGGCAAACTGAAAAGGAGGAATGAAAATACGGCGGAAACAGATGTTTCATGATCTGCAGAAAGAAGTTGTCCACACATTGAATGAATCTACATTTCTCTGAAATGTTATATGAGAACATAAGCATACATTAAACACAAATTATTTATCTGTTATTATACAAACATTTACACCACTTTTTCCTTAAGTATAAATGAGAAACTGTAATAAATAATGAAATCGAAATTTACAAAATCATCCTACTTATAAAACCTTGCTTATTCTATTTCCTTGTTCTGAGAAATAATATTTTATTATCAAAAAATGTTTTATGATCTTTGTATTTATGCAGGCATTTCTCACTTTAAAAAAAAAACTCAAAAATATGATCTAAATGATGATTGAAAAAAAAAATCACCATCCAACCCAAAATAAACGCAACCTACCAGTCTTCCAAAATAAAAAATAACGACTTCACGTCCCCCGAACTAGATCTAACACAGATTTAATATTCTATGCGAAACTTATTTCAAAAGAATTTCCCTTATACTTTTCGTTGTATGTCCTTCGTTGTCGAAAAAAAATTAAGAAAAGTGTAACATATGTATTTACGTGCACATAAATTTTGTGCATGTAAATAATTCTTATAGACTACCTGGAGACTTAAATATATTCGTGACTCAAGAATATATTTTGCCTTTTTTTAAAAAAAAACAACTTTTTTCGAGTAGCTATTTGGCTATCCTCGTCAGCTGGAATCAGGCTTCGAGATTTAAAATTCTCCTTACGTCCCCAAAATATTTGTTACGCCCTTAACTTTGATTTCCCTTGTAATTAATTTTATTGGTCATTTAACAGGGCTGATCTTTGAGAGACAGTTGTTTCAGTGACCTTTGCTGTACGATTTGTGTTTTGTCTTTTTTTTTGTGTGTGTGTGTGTGTGTGTGTGTGTGTGTGTGTGTGTGTGTGTGTGTGGTTCCCATGGCAACCCGAAAACCATCTGCTTCTTCTCCTGTAACTGGGTCACCTCCAAAAAGGATTCCAATACCCAATACAGGCTTTTGGTCTCTGGGGTTTGTAGGGAGGAGTTATTCTGTGTTTCTGTTTACATTTCCCGAGCTCTGTATATCGAACGCGAAAGTCGCGGACAATTTAATTACAATTACGTTTTGTATAGCGCAGTTTATTGTTCGTGGATAGTTCTGTTATTGCTATCAAAATCTCATTAACCACCACTGTGGCGATATCTCCGCTGCATCTGGCCATCGCTTCGAACTTTCGCGTTCTGCTGTTTTAATTACCGGAGACCTTTTTTTTTTTTTCCTGTTTTTCCCTATCATTTTCATCTCGTGTTCGTCCCTTGGTTCCTTATCAGCTGCTAATGGTTGTGATTGCCCTGTGGCGTTGTCATCCAATTTCCCGCGAAAAGATACAAAATGGCTAATAATTTCCTACCGGCGCTTGATCTATTCACGCTCTGCCTATATTTTTCAGTAGAATGGAACGAACCAGGTGCTAGCGGTGAAGTCACCATCGTCGCGTGAGAAAGTAAATTAAATTAGGGGATAAAAAAAAAAATCGTCTTCCCAATTTTCATTTAGCGTACAGCTTCACAACTGTGCTCTTAAATTCGAAACATTTTGCAATATTAGATTAAAAATATATATTTTTATATTTTTTTAGCCTATTTTCAAATAGGAAAGTGAGTTTTATCAAATCAGTCAGTCTGTGTGTGTGTCCCCTTAAAATAACTTTTGAATCGAAGGATGAATCTTCTTGAAACTTGACTTGCACATTTAAGGACAGGAGATTATTTAACATCTTGTATTTTTTCCATGTAAGTTCTTATCGAGAAATAAGACGCTGGCAGAAATTCTCGTAAAAAAGCATTAGATCCGAACCATTGGTTTTCTAATTGTTTCGGTGGATATTGCTTATTAATGCTATTAATGTCTGCGCGAGCTTTTTTTTTATAATTAAAATTAATTGGATTCAGACAACTTAAGTAAATGTTAGTGGATTTATTTTTCTTTTCTTTTTTTTTTAGAAAAATGGCAAAAAAAAAACCCCACCAAGATTTTAAATCCAAGTTCTTTCGTGTACTTGTTGTGGATGTTGAGTTTGGTCACTTACGGAGTAAGAGGTCATGAATAACTGATGTTGTAATTGAAATAACGGGATGGTGTCAGTACAGGTTCAGAATCAAGGACTCACTGATACAGTGGTTGGCTCCTAAGAAGATATCCGTTTCTGTTTAGGTGAAGAAGGTCGGAGAATGTGACCGTTTCTGAAGAGAACCAGGTGGGAAGGTTGGGAACTGTTCTGCGTGTTTTATTTTAAATAAATCGTTTTAATTTCTGTAAGATTGAGTTTCATTAAGAGTCAGAAATTTAGTAAAGAGTGAAGTTTATTCGGCTAAACTGTGAGCCTTGTGGAGAAATAACAAGTTCAATATTTCGTTCAGATTTTTGAAACTTTTAATCTAATTACGTCTGATCTCCGAAATCCTATTCTAGGTGTGAAAGAGTGTGTATTAGCATTAAAATGTGACTGTCATCTGGGGAGGGAGGGAGGGAGGCGTGATACAGGGTGTGTGTGTATGGGGAGGGGAGGTTAAAATTTGATCTAAATTAATGGATGTCATTTTTACGGGAGGCAATCGTAAGACTTTGAAAGATACAGCGCCGTAAAGTATACTTGTTTTACTCCAAAGGTTTCTGGAGATTTCTGCACAGGTTACTGAAATCGTTATCCAGATTCATATCACATGAAAGTATTTCATGACAGTTAATATAAAAGTATTAAAGTGTAGAAATTGATCTCATATACGATTGTAACACTTTCGCAGATACAAAAAAACAAACGGTTTTCCTGTCTGTTCTTTCCCCCACCCCCTGCGACCGACAGACGTCATTGATAAGGGGATAAAGAGGGGTTAGAAGAGAAAGACAAAAAAAAAAAAAAAAAAAAGAGCCAGCTCTTGGACTATGATCCGCTGTAGATATGGAACGTGTCTTGTAAGTCATGTACAGACAGATGGAGGGAACTATTAGACACTACATTGTAATAAAAAGGTAAAAGTCCAATCCTCTGTTTCTATTAACAAGAGGATTTTCGCACGTTAAACAAAAACACCATTTTTTTTTTAAAGCATGCTGCTTATTCCCTCTTTTTTTTTTTCTACCATTATCATTCTAAACCAGAATAATGCATTTTTATAATGCGATTATTCTGCCTTGGACCTTGCTCCGCCTTCCCGTCTACGAAACGATAGTAATTTCTACTTAAAACCAGTGAGTCTCAATCTCACTTATTTAGATTTCCCATTAACTTTCACTGAATCCAAGGGTGGAGTTAGGTTTTCTATCGCCTTAATTATAAAAAAAAAATAATAATTTATAGGTGACCATATTTACCACAATTGTAACATTGTATAATACTTATTTTATCATACAGGACAGGACAGGAATTCAGTCTAATAAATATTCTTTTGCCTTTAACAAGATTGTATCTTAAGTCGGGTGTTACCTTCGCTACCCAATAATTGTTTTCCTCGTTTGCATTTGACTTGCCATGATAGGAATACATCGATTCAAAAGTTTGGCCATTTTTAATACATGTATCAATTTGATCGTTTTGTGCCAAGATCTGGTTATAGACTATAAGTCATTTTTATGACTTAATTATAATACTGATTTTACCGCCTTTAAAAAGAAACGGGTTTTAAGAGAACAAAGTTGATTTTGAGGAATTTTATTCGATAATATTTTATAATTACAAACATTGAAGCTCTTCTGAAGTATTTGACAACAAAAAAGTTTTAGTTTATGCTAATTTCCTATTTTACTTTCGTAAAATCAAGGGCGTCCGCGAGGCATGCTTAAATTAACGAAACTAAAAATCAAACGTTTAATAATGTTTAAAACTTGTAAGTTATTTTTTTAGTTTAAGTTGTTTGAAATTATGTATAAAATTTGTGTAAGTTGTTTACAATATTTTTTTTTTTTTTGGTTCAGTTTCGTTAATGTAAACATGCCTCGCAGACGCGCTTGATTTTACGAACGTAAATAGGAAATTACCTAGTTTATTTTTTATGCCTATTTTCCGATATCAAATCAGTCAGTTTGTTGTGTTTGTGTTCTCGAATAACAGCTGAACCACTGGAGGGATCATCTTGAAACTTAGTATGCCTATTCGAGGACTAGAGGCGAATTAACTTTTCTACTTGACATCTTTACTAAATGAGTCCTTGTCGAGTATTTGGCACGAGAAGAGGACAAAAATTCCCATAGAATAGCATTGCAATCTAATGGATTTCTGTCCTACTTCTGTTAACATTCTCATTGTTTTAAAAACAAGAACTATGTAATCTTTTTATCGAGTCCATTACGAGAGGTTTGATAGGAAAAAACAAAGTAATCCGATTCAGACAAGTTGAGTAACGATGTATTTTTAATTATTTTTTTTTAGAAAACGAACAAAGTTTCTATTCAGCAGGTATTATAATTTGAAAATAAAGGTTTTTAAATCTTTTGTTTTTTGGGATTTTTATGATTTAAAAAAAAAAAAAATATGGAAAGTAGGGTTTAAGTTCGTTCGAATTTCTTATCTTTAATTATTAAAGACACGAAATACAGAATTATATTTTATATTTATATATTAGACACGTGTTCGTATTGGTATATTCTAACAATGCTTCGATATAATTCGTTCTATTTTTAGCCTACTTTCCTAGACTCATGAAACCACTCAGTCTGTGTGTAGGTGTGTGCTTAATTTCTGAACTGCTGAACGGATCTTCTTGAAACTTAAGATATATATTTAAGGACCAGAGTGAAGATGGTTATTAAAAAATTAATCTTTTGCAAATGGCTCCTTGCCAAGAAATTACCACGAGAAGGAGATAAAAAAATTTACCAAAAGCATTGGACTCGAAACATGGGATTTTTATCGATGTCTTTAACAATGGATATTAATCCTTAAGCTAATCCAAGAACGGTTTACCGCATGGTTTGATAAGAGGAAATTCATCGGCTTCAGTCTATTTCAGTAAACTGTGCGGATTTCTTTTTTTTTCTTCAGAAAATGGAATTTTCGTGCTATTTTTATCCAGCAGATCTTGTAATTTATTTCAGACAAGTAGAACCCATATAAATTCTACGATTGGAAACGTTCTCCTAATCATAATGAAGTGACAATTCAGATTAAATAAGATATTTTAATCAAATTTAAGTGAAAATAAGATGTGAGCTTCGATGTGAATGGATTCAACCACTTTCTACTTGTAGGAGGACGCAATAACAGAGATCCAGGAGACGTCAATTTTTTTTATGACTTTTTTTATTAAAACAAAAATCAACATGTTCTTGCACATCTCCATATCAGAACCTTTAATTTGCTACCACATTTATCCCTGTATCTCATGTGGTTCCCGAGGAAAACTGCTTACAAATACATGTTTGTATGCTTCACTGGCCGTTTACACTGTATTTCAAAAGTATCAGACATGTTGTTTTCACATTTCGACACTGTCTGTTTTCGAAAAATAGGCTTTAAAAAAAAAACCAAAAAGTTCAGCAGTAATTCATTAATCTAACAAGGGAACCACTCGAACTGGATAAACGAAGTTTGTAATGAAACTT
>JAFIDM010009631.1:286924901-286946720 GCA_023159025.1 Thereuonema tuberculata | reverse complement strand
AAGTTTCATTACAAACTTCGTTTATCCAGTTCGAGTGGTTCCCTTGTAAGCATAGACATATATAGAAGTAGAGGGAAGAGGCTATATTGTTTTTTTTTTAGATTTTTTTTTTCTTTTTAATATTTAATATATTGCAGTTAAAGGTACAGTTTTATTAATTCAATCTTCTTTTTATTCTAAATTTGCCTTTAAATTTTCTTTATGTAAACTACGAATTTAGAGAAGGTGAATATGTACTTTAAGAAAAAATTCATCTTTACCTTTTCTTTTTAATTAAGAAATCACAAATTAATAAAGTGAAAATGTAAAAATAGCAATTTCTTAAATAGCTGTTGCATTCTTTGTATTAGACTTTGCAGTGTTTCGAGGAGCAGTTATTAAATTCGTATAACGGTAATTTTCATTATGCTCAAATGAATATAATTACGAGTCACAAGAGCGAATAATTGCTCACAGCAGCGCTATCTGGCGAGCGTAAGTAGAACTTGTGTTTGAAGGCTTCAGCAGACAGCGTTATCTTTTGCCGTAATCAAGGAGCTCATCTCCAAGCACAATCTGCTGCCGCCATATCCCGAGCAAGTCGCTTTTTTTTTTTTTCTCTCTCTCTCTCTTTCTCTCTTATATTTCCCTTCTTTTTTTTTCTGTTCTTTTTCGCATTCCTTTACAAAAGAGATGAAGATAAAAGAGGAAGAAAAACAGAATTGACTTTTTTTTTTTTTTGGTCTTCGTGTTTTTTCTCCCTCATTTGCAAAGAGATGCAATACAAAAGAATAGATATGTAATAGAAATATATAAAAAAAAAACCAAACACCTGGAAAAAAAATCAGGCAGTTTTTATTCAATATGATCAAAGAAACAGAAGTAAGAGATTAAGAAGAAAAAAATCAATTAAATCCGCATTATTTACTTAAATTGTTTAAATGAGACTAATTTTACTCGTATCAAACTACTTGCAATAGATTAGCTAACGGGATTAAATCCTATTATTATTATTAAGATATTAATAAAAATAGGACAGAAATCCACTGTTTTAGATTCCGTTGATTTTCAGTGGGAATTTTGCTGCCTTTTCGCACTAATTTCTCGACAAGGACCCACTTGAAAAAGTTTCGAATATAAACGTTAGAATCGTCTCTAGTCCTTAAATATGCATACAAAGTTTCAAGAAGATCCACTCAGCAGATCGAAAGTTAACAGGGATGAGGGTAAATATACATTTACTGATTTGATGAGCCTCATTGGAAAGGACGGTAAAAAGTAAAAAAAAAAAGTTAAAAATCATCTATATTTCTATTATTTTTCTAAATAATTTAGGACAGCTCTTGTAAATTCCTTCAGGTGTTCGCGACTTATAAAAGTATATAATGTAAAATAATAATAATAATTAAAGTGAAATAAAACTTTTAATTTTAATTCAGTTTCGTTGTTTAAGCCCAAATTTGCGCTTGTACATTATTGAAAGTCAATTTCCATGAAAATTTAATAGTTTCCATGAAGTCTATAGAACAAATTGGTCGTAATTTGACGTAATTTCTGCTTACCTGCGGGGGTGCAGCATTATTTGTTTTATTAGAGGTCTTGTTATTAAATAATCTCTCAAGTAAAGATCAAAAGCATGAGCATCGGTCGTTTGGTTGCTGTGAACTTGCGTCTTCTCTGTTTTTTTTGTTTTTTTTTAAATTAGAAACAAGCATTTAAAAGTTTACAATCAAAGATTGACAATTATTAATTGAGGGTTTTAAGCCATACTAGCCTAACCCTGAAAGAGCAAATTACTGAGGAGATGGTTTTAAAGGTTTGGTGGTCGTGTACAAAAAAAGCAACTTAAACTTTGTTGCTGTAATTTATATAGCTAATTTTCTTTACTACATAATTTACAGCGGCAAAGTGTATATTTTTGTTTTGTACACGACTATTAAACGTTTCAAACCATTTCCACAATAGTTTGCTTTTTGATGGTTAGGCTAGTATGGCTTAAAACCCCTCAATTGTGGTTTGTTTTTTGTTTGTTTTGTAAATCATATTGATCTTAGGGACGAAGAAAGAAAGTTCTAATGAATGGAGACTTCTTAATCGATTTTAAAAACCCGCTAAAACAGCTTAATGTGTCTCGAAATTATTCACATTAGTAATGTTCAGCATACACATTATATTGAATGAAAAGAAACATATTCAGGATAAAGCTTACCGCCATATAGGTCTACGTCATCGGAATCTTTTTCAAATATATCAGTGACTAAAAAGGTTAAATTAGTTAAATTGAATTGAAATTAATTAATTGAAACTTTCAGTTATGTTTTTAATCTATTAATCTTTTTTTTTTTCTTTCCAGTTAGGTTTATTGACACACAAAAAAAAAATGCTCTGACTTTTTTAGATTCGAAACGTCATGTTTTATTCTGAATGTATTTATATACATATGTAGTTTGTATGCCAAAATTATTATGATGGAAGATTCATAAACCTTTAAAGATATACAGATATCTGGTTTGGTTTTATTTCAGTTACATTAAGTTATATTTTTTTTATATTCAGTTATATTTTTACAAAGAAATGACTCCGTTACAGTGTTAGATGAAAGCTGATTTTCATCTGTCGAGTGTGTTTGCGCGTTTGCTTTAGGATGTCTTCAACTTAGCGATTGAAAATTACCACTTTGGTTTTTTTATAGACAACCATAACTCAGCCGAGTGACATTGGATTTGCATAGGCTGATGTTCCGATAGGCAAATGAGGCACTGATTAGATCGGAGGTTAATTGAGAACAATGAGTGTTGAAGACAGACATTATCAATAAATAAAACGACCAGAATGATTGATTCAGATTGTGTTGAAAGATATTCCCTTCAAATTCTCTAGACGAGAATTGACTGAGATTTTATTACCGCATAATAATTTGTCAGTCAGCGTTAGTCTAATATCAATTACAGTGAAATTTAATAAAATTCAGTGAATTCTTTTAGCCGGAAACAGCAGTAAAGTCACGTACGGCAATAAAAAAAGAAATAGAAAATCTGTTAAAAGGAAAGTACATTAAAGTTTCATGTTTCAGTAAAGGATACGAAAACCAAGATATTTGCAATATTGATTTTCATATTCAAATGCATTATATACAATATACCAATTATGTAAATAACATTTTGTAGATTATTTAGAGAAAATATTACGAAATTGTTTCTAAATATATACGATTCTATAATAAAACTTTTTTTTTTTTTATTGAAATTAAACAAGTTTCTTAAATACTTAAAAATTTCTCAACGGACACACCAATTAAAATTACAAATTAAAGGTTTATAAAAGCATTATAAAATTACTAGCGCGACTAGTTTTGTTCATTTTTTCAACAAACTTTTTTCAAGCACCAGAAAAGTTTCATAAGTTTTATTAGTTGTGTGCATTTACATTTACTTGAAAATAACATTAATAATGGACTGATTAATTGATTAATGAATGATGCATAGTTGCTAATTTTCAGTTTTACAAAATATACTGAAGTTTTATTATACTCAAATAACACAGCTGTTCTTGCTAAGGATACTAAGGAATCGGAGTCAATAATTTGTCATTCGAAGCTGAAAATTTCGATTAAATATAAACTTTAAAAACAAATAAAGGTTATGTTCGGTACATCCATTTATAAGCATAGAAAAAAGAGAGAGGTATTTTGAAGAAGTCAGTTGATATTTTAACGAAATTCCTTTCTAATCAAACTTGTGATGGAACGTGGAATTCATTATAACGAAGTTCCAGTCAGCTTTGTTTGTCTCGGTATTTTATTTCACTTGAGCTTATCCACAAGCTTGCCCATGAGGTTACAAGCTTCTCTTAACTCTAACATGCGTCAAAACGTGTTGAATGTTTTTTTTTTTTAGGACATAGCGTCACAGTTGAGAAGGGATCAATAACAATAAAGCACGGACGCTGTTCTCTTTAATGAGTCGACCTCAGAGTCAAGATTTGGTTGTCGCTGACAGACTATAAACGATACGTGTTTCGCGAGATTTGGTAGTAGAATGATCTCGTTCTTGAACTCTTTAAAATAGTTGAACTCTGCCCAAAAGAGCTCGTTGAGACAGCTGCCAAGAACACCACACTCGAATGAAGATCTCGCTGTCTCCATAACTTGGATGGAAACTCAAGATATTAGCTTTCATTATTACATCAACGGAAAGATTCCACCAATCAGCTTCATTTTAGTTACTGTGTATGGCTATTGTCACGTTAAGGAGTTTGGACTTTTCCTTGTTTTTCTTTTTTTCGGTTTGAAAGTTCATTACTTTGTTTGTAAACCTCCTCCACCATTCCGAAATTGACACTAGCTTTGTTTTTTTTCTCCCTTGGTTGACGGTTAAAACCACCATAATCCTTCTTATTTAAAATCCTGGGTACGTCTCTGGTTCGCAACCTGATTTACAGAGAATTTCTTAATTAGCTTGTCTGTAGAATCTCTCATAATCTTGGGCTCGAATTTTCTTCGTGACCTAAAAATCTTAGACTTATGCATAACTACTCACGGTATAAAAAATTCAAAAATATGACCTAAAGAATTAAAAAAAAAAAAAGCCGACTTCATTCTTCCTCACCCTTTAGGAACAGAAAAATACCCTAAATATGATGAAATTTAATGTTTCTATTTGGTCGAAATTTTCTGTAAATTTGTCACTTTCTAGGCACAATAAACATCATATTATGTTTGAATCAGCCTCACTAGAAACTTATTTATAGCAACTTAAAAATGGAAATAACGAGGAGAAAAGAAATATGGCATATCATGAAAATCTGGACCCAACGTTAATACTATAATTATCATCAGTAACAACAAATGTAAATTCACTTAGATTCAATGATAATAATAATAACAACACTACACGTTATCCATCGTTAGGGCTTAGCGAACTGCGGGTAGCGGATCAGCAACGTTCCATAGTAGTAAACAATCTTATTCCCCCATGCATATTTTCACATGGGGGAAAGAGGTCTCTCAAACCAACCACAGGACACCACATCCCACCCCACCTTTGAAGCAAACACAGAAGACACTACCTTCGAGGCAAACACAGAAGCAATCTCTACCCCTCAGTACACATGCCCCAACAATACAACTAATGACATACTACAAGCAGCACTGATCATTTCTGCACTGCACTAGCACAATACACGGCACAAACCTCACACTCAGGCCGCGACTCCCCAAAGTACACACTCAAAACAACTCTCCACAGTCATACACCATCTCAACACACACACTATCCCACACACCTTGACAATATCCAAACATTAGAAGACATACACACAACACTATACTGCGCAGCACAAGGATCCATTCGAGCACTTCTGATCAAACAACACCACATACCTCCCACTGCATGGTCACAAGAATACATCCCCCCTTGCAGACATCGCCTTGAGGGCCGCATCAGCGACCTTAGAGGAGACATATCCAGGCTCACACAGGACTGTGCAGGAAACAAAACAAAGAACCTCATGTCTATTCAAGCACATATTCAAGCACATATATACTCACCCTTCACACTCAAACCATCATATCCAGGTTAAGGAACATCTCAACACACTGAAACAGAAACTGAGTGCACTTTCAAAAAGATTACAACGATACAAACAGTGCACTCTGTGCAAACAACAGAACAACACTTTCCAATACAATGAAAAACAATTTTACAGATCCCTTACATCTCTCTCTACTACACCCAATGCAAGCACCCCACCAGCGAGACATTACATGAATACTGGTCGTGTCTGTGGTCCAAACCCCATCCTCCACAATGACAAAGCACCATGGATCATGGAGGAACAACAACTCACTGAACACTTACCCTACATGTCCTTTCATGAGATTACTCTCGCAGACATACAGACAGCACTAAAACATGCACACAACTGGAAGGCTCCTGGTGTAGACCTCCCTGCGTGGAAAGCCTCTTACACTCACTGACATAATCCGACACCCAGAACATACGCCTCTTTCCTCACACAGGGTGTCACATACCTACAGAGCAAGAACACTGTAACAGTGTACCCTGCAAACTACCGTCCAATCACTTGCCTTCCCACAGTTTACAAACTCCTCACCTCCTGTCTTGCAGACAAAATCTACACACACATCGAAACACATAACATCCTTTCCGAACAACAGAAGGACTGTCGCAGGAATTCCCAGGGTTGTAAGGCGCAAATCCTTATTGACTTGGTAATCCTGCGGCAGGCACGTGCGAAGATCGTTCATCAACAGCTGGCCCATACACACTCACTTATTAAGAACACGGTCCCATACTTCAAGTACAAACCACAAAGCGTACTAGAGTCACCCTCACCGCCCAATTCACACAGACAAAACTATATATCACAACAGACCTGACATCACACTTGTTGATAAGGTCAACAAACAGACCTATCTCATCGATATTGCAGTGCCTGTCAACAAGAACATGCAGAAAACTCACGCAGACAAGATCAGTAAATACACCGACCTAGCACACGAGCTCCAGAAGCAGTGGAGGCAAGACCGAGTAGGTGTTGTACCCATCGTCCTGTCAGCCACTGGTCTGGTGCCTCAGACATTGCACCACAGCCTGAGCGCACTAGGACTTAACAAAAACACTTATGCACAACTCCAGAAGGCTGTGGTACTCAACATAACACGCATAGTTAGAAAATTTATGGAACAACCACACATCCCTAACCCTCCTTGCACACTTCTTAACACTTGGCAATATGTGCTTTGGTTTTTGACCCGCCATTTTGTCTTTGCTGGGGAAACCCAAGGTTTGAAACTTTTACATAATAATAATAATTGGAAAGTTGTCGATCTGAAATTCCACTTGTAAGACGCCATTTTGTATCTCGTTATCATTCAAGATGTCCGACTATGAACCTCTTTCAGCTGTATCACAATAATAATAATAATAATAACAATGACAGTAGCTTACGTAATTATTAAAGCCACATTAGGAGAAGAGCAAAATTAAATTCTATTTGTGTTAGAACTCCAGATAGTTGTTTGTTTATTATTGATATTTTAATTTTTCATGTTTTGTTCGTAATTACAAAACGAAGAAAATATACGTCGGCGTATCAGGACATGAATAAAGTAGCACAGACGTATAAAAAAATTGGCAGGAGCATATTGCGTCTCGTGATACTATTTGGTCATAGTGCTTTCATTATTGCGGCCATCTTTGTTACCATGGTAACCGTTAGTTTCTCCTTTTCTCCTTTTCTGCCTTTATTATTATAGTGGCAGGATGTTGTTTTAGAAGTTTAATCTGGCTTTTCTTTCAAAGCAAAGACTTCACATTTATCCCTGAGTCTTTTTTGTTTTTAAGTTCTTATTCATTGAGATTAAGTCTCTTCCTTTTTTTTTTTTTATTTCTTCATACACACAGTAGTTCCATTGAAAAGCAATCCTATCACTTTAATCCCGTTCTTCACTCAAAAGCTCAGTTTCTGTTTACTTTTTTCACGGCTGACTGACAGACCATGATGAAGGTTCGCAGATAATTTCCCCGCCGATATTCCTACGATTCCTACTTTGATATCCGATTAGGGGAAACGATAAACAACCCCTCAAGGTGTGGGTTGTGCGGTGACAGACGACAAACAAACAGGCGAAATTAATTAATCTACGACGAAACATTACATAACGAATATTCGATTAAAGTGAAAAATTAAGGACGTCAGGTTAAAAGACATCAGTTTTTGCCATCGTTGGCGGCATCCACGAATCCGCCATTTTGGGATGTAGAAGATTTGAGAGACTTTTTTTTTCAAGACCTTATTCGCTAGCTTTCCTATACCCCCATTTTTTTAAAATTGGATAAGTGCTAATAAGAAACATCATTAAGTAAAGAATCTCTTTAAACTTATCAGAAATAAAAGAAAATTCTTCTGTCTATAAAAAAAAAATCATTTATTGAACTACATTTTCAGGTAATAAAAAAAAAATCACAAATCAAAATATTTTAATTAAATTTCTTTATATTTGAAAAATAATGTCCACATTTGAAGAATTTAAACACCTTAAAACATGAGCCTATCTTGAAATATTGACTGTGTTCCTAATGAAATAGAATGAATTTCAATAATCATGGACAAATAATAATTGCTACATATTTAGCGCTTATTTTATATATACAGTATATGTAAAATATTTCTGATTTTTATTTGCTTTGATAAAAATAAAATATGATTGGAAATGACCCCTTAACTAACAATAATTCGAAACGACCTTGACACCAACCTCACCTTAATTGCATGTAATTATTTTATACCTGCATGGTAGCTAACAGGATTTTTTAGATTTGATATAATGTTTGTACATTCTTTAATAGAGAGAAACAAGGGTTACAATTAAAACTCATGACAACGCCATTTTGAGTCTATATAGGCACGTCCCTGTGTCTGTGTTCAAGACGGAAATTGGAATTTTGGGATTAGAAATATAATATGTCTTATTAATTTTGGCACACATCCGACCAATAGATCAAGGAGATAAGGGTTAAAAAAATTACGATGTTATTAAAATACAGTATAAATAAAAAAAAATATTTGTCTTAGAAAACTGATATTGTATTGTTAGATAAATATTAGCAAAACAGATCTACCTGTTAATTTTGATGGAACTTGGACCCATAGGAACTGAAAAACATCAGTAGATAAATCTGAAAAGCAACATTATCAGGGTAAAAACCAAAAGATGCCTAAAGTTTACAATCGCTGTTTTGTTTTTTGTCCAACTATTGATAGATCTTACGATCTACACCTTTTTTTTTTTTTTTCTTGTATGCTTTCATAACAATCAACTGTATGTTACTTTAATAATTTGCACAATCTGTGTGTGTATGGATCTCTTGCCTCCGCCTTATGATTTTTGATCGTACCTATATAAAATGTACGCAACGTGAAAAAAAGGAGATATTACTGTGTTTATTCTCTGTATCTCCCTTTTCATGCTGAGAAACTTGGTTTACATATTGGAGAATTAGCGACGATGTATTTTTGTATTCGAAATCTTTTCCAATCAGGTCAGTGTCGATTGGAAAGGCGACAAAAATTCCAGTAGAAAAGCATTGGAATCTAAAGAGTGTTTTCTATCCTATTTGGATAAAAGTGAATATTAAGATTAGCTAATCCAATCTTGGTTCTTGATACGATTAAATAACGCGGATTTAACTCTTTCAGAGAATGGAAAATGTATACTGTTGGTATTCAGATATTACAATTTGAATATGAATGTAGACTTTTCGTTGTTGCTATTTTCACAAATAAATAAAGAAAGAAAGAAATGTTAAGAAGTAACATTTTAGGGAAAGTAGGCTTTAAGTTCTTTCGAGCTTATTATTATAACATTTCAGTGCGAATACTCTTACTTTCTTGTACTTTTTTTATGGTAAAGAAAGGTCAAAAGATGGAGGACTCTCTTCTTCTCCCTTGTTGGCCTTTTAGTTTTTCATGAAATTCTGTTCACGTAAAAGAACTGCACACAATGGAAGCATACGCTGCCTCCTGGCGACTGAAATGCGAAGCTCTGCGACTAGAATTATTTTGCAACGACGAAAAGTTCTAGAATATTTTTTTAAAAAAGTAGATAGTGAAGGAGTGCATTGTCTCCAGTGTGTAATCCATTGAGCGGCCAATGAGAAAGGATGCCCATCCCTTAACTCCCTCCCCCACCTCGGGGCTTCCCTAAGTTCCCGGAACGCTCGTCCAACCAACAATTAGCCGTGAAATATGAGACGAGGTTGACGTGTCCACTAACCAAAGGTACTTATTGAGGCGGGAGGGTTTCCTGTCTAGCAAGAAGCAGCACGTGTTATATTTAGAATCGTGGAAGTCGTTTTTTTCTTACTTTCTTTTTTTAAACCCATTCTTTTTTACGAGCATCGCCTTTTCTAAATACCCATTGTTGTATTGTTCAAATTCTACTCGCCCAAACGGTTGAATTGAAACAAAAAAATATATCATTGATTTATTTTATTTATTTTTTTAAATAAAATTCATGTATGAATATATAATAGCTTATTTTTAATTGATCACTTGGCTTTCATAATTTTTTTTACAGTTTTTAGACTACTTTTAAAAGGAAACCGAGACTTCAAATCAGTCAGTCTTTGTATATGTATTCTCTAATAACTTTTAATTTCTGGATGGATCTTCTTGAAACGTGGTAGGCATATTCGTGGATGAACTAACTTGTTTATATGAAATCTTTTTCAAGTGGGTCCTTGTCGAGAAATTAACGCGAGATGGTGACAAAAATTCCTATAACAAATATAGGGATCTAAACAATGGATTTGTATCCTATTTCTTCTAAATCTCTCATAGTCCTAAACAATGGATATCATATGTTAGCTAACCCATGGCGCATGTTTTGATGCTATTAAAATTAATCCTATTTATACAATTCAAGTAAATAATGCGGATTTAATTCTTTTTTTTTTTTCTTTCAAAAAATGGAAAGTTTTTGAATTCAGTTGATGTAATTGGAATAAAAATGTAAAGCTTTTCATTTTTGTCGTTTTAACGAATTTAAAAAAAAGAAAATAAAGAAATTTTAAGAAATAACATTTTAGGGAAAATCATATATATCTATATACAGTGAAATCTCACTTATACGAATAGGAGGGGAACCAAAAATTATTCGTATAAGTGAATTACATATAGGACTATGGGGGTTTCGCCGGGGAATGAGAAATTCTTCGTATAACTGAATGTTTCGTATAAGTGAGACTTCACTGTATATAAAAGAAAAGTTGATTTTTTTTTTTCTGGCCCTATCTCCTCCGAAACGATAAGATAAAAATAAGGTGGCAAATGTTGGATATAGTATTGAGGATGCTCACATTTTCATTTTTATCTACGTGGTCACGTGACTTACGATCAAATATGAGGTCTCCGAGACGCGCTCATGGGTTGTGAGAAAGCGGTCACGATCACGGGTGGTGAGAAAATTATCTCAAGGGCTCGTGATCACCGGTTTGCTAGTATACTTTATATTCTTTAGAATTTTTTGTTAGTTTATTTTATTTGTTAGTTTTTTCCCTAAATTTTTAGAATTTTACTTTTGGTGTTTTCATTTTAATCAAGACCTTTCTATGCTGGGTTTGTATGTAAAAAATTATGTGTAAAACATACAGAGAATCTGTAAGCATATTTTGTTCAAACGAATAAAGCTTTGGTAAGTGTTTGATAGAATGTCATTTGAGGTAGTTTGGAGGACAGAAATATGTATCTAAAATCTAAATATTCTGAATATTCTGAATATTCCTATTTAAGGTGCTTATAATTGAGTCTGTGATAGATTCGAAGCTCTCAGGAAATCGACAGATTTTAACTTTCCCACGCGATCTCCGTCGATTATTGCTTTCCCTCTTCGTAATTAACACTTACTAGCACGAATCTATCCCTTGTTCTTTTTGTTTTCGTTCCCCCTACTCATTCCCGTCTCCCGCTCTCTCGACGAATCTGACGTCACGTGACCAGTGATTAAAACTAACTAGAAATCCTACTACGAATCGAAGCACGCTTCTTCTTTTTTTTTTCCCGGACGGGTGGAGTGGGGGTGAGAGTCACGTGTCTGTGGCGTCATCGTAAAACACGACGCCGGCGTTTTTAGAATGCCATTAAGCGAACCCACTCCTCCAGTGGCGATTTTTATCAGAAAGGATTTATTGTGGGGTGGTTTCCCAGAGGGTGACGGGGGAGGGGTTGTCAGCGAAATTTGCACTCTGGGGCCCGCTTTCAAACGTCCATTTTCAGCTTACGATTCCACAAATCAGTCCGTCACTCGGCAGAAGCAAATCGCGGTTATTCTGATAATAGGCTGGGTTTTCATCTTTTGTATCCATCCGCTACTGTGCCACGATGTCCCCAGATTTGATTGGTGATAAATTCGCAGTTTTATTACGCGGTTAAAATATGAAAAGTAGATTGAAAGTCGCTGAAAGTGTAAAGAAAATGCTTACATCCTTTACAAATCATGTATAACAGCTCTATCATGAGCTTCGATATTGGAATTAGCTTTTATCGGTAGTTAAGAAAGTGATTTCCTGCAAATTAAAGATGAAACGAAGATTATTCTTATATTATGCGAATTAAACTCTTTAATTATATTTATTTCATTTATTTATTTATTTATTTTCTGTTTCTGTTGTAAATAAGTCGGGAACTATACTCCTGCTGGAGGATGAATTCTAAAAAAAAAAAAAACATAATCTCTTTGGAACCTCCGATTCTTATTTTGTTTCATCAGTTTTATGTAGTACATATTTCCAAATGCTGTTTCTAAGTCATTCTTTGGTCAAGTATAACACTCAAGTACTTGACTTCCGAAGAGATGGTTACCTTCCTATCAAAGAAAGTAAGAGCTTGCAACTCGTGAAAGTTCTTTTTCCTTTTAAAGGTATAAAGGTCGTTTTGTCTGGATTGACTAAAAGACCTACCTTTCTACACCACTTTTCAACCAGTAACAGAGTGTCCTGCATAAGTTCTGATACGGTTTTAGGGAATTTACCTCTAACGACTATTGAGATGTCGTCCGCATATCCAATAATGCAGCCACACCAAAACCTCCCAAGAGACACCAGCAGTTCATCCACCACAAGGCACCACAAAGGAGAGAGAACCCCTTCCTGCGGGCAACCTCTGTTGATAGCGACCGCTAAGGTGTCCCCCAGAAACGAGGATACGACTACACGTCCACTTAGAATTGATCTCAACCATCGATGTAAGGTAGGGTTGATTCCATGTTTGAGTGGTTTCATCAATAGCCTCTATCGAGATTTTATCAAAGGCCCCCTCAATGACCATGAAAACAGTTAAAGCAAATTCCTTATGCTCAAGGTCTTTCTCCAAAGTGTTGTAATAAGATGAAGGGCCGTTTCAGTCGATTTACCTTGCTGATAGGCAAATTGATGATGGCAAGAGGATGAGATACAATGAGATTCAACAATACTTCTAAACACACATCAGTCTGTACGGTTACTTCTGAGCGAATCCAGATCTGAATGGTGCATGTCGTCAATGTTCTCTAGATTCTGGAAAGTGTACTCGTAGCATTTCTGTTAGTATTTCTTTTCCAGATTTTGTGTAACTCCAATTTTAAGTTTTATAGAACTTAGTTGTTTATATAGGAATGGAAAAGAAGTGGACCTCCAAATCAACACTAAAAAACAAGAAATACACAATAAAATTAAAGAATAGAAATTCATGTGCCAGTCTCCGCTGGCCGCAATGAATTTTCTATGTTATAGAAAATTTCCTCAGTTATATGATTCTATGCGCATCTTTTCCTTTCCTATACAGTAGAACCTCATTATAACGGACTAATAGGGGATGAAGGTTGTCCGTTATAATGAAAGTCCGGTTTATAACAAATAGTTCTTATAGGGGTGAAATGCAGCAGGGTGTACATCAATGAAAGTACAATAGTTAGCTTTAAAAAGTGTTTATTATGTATCAAATAAAAAACAGCCTTCAACATAGTAGGTTGAATTGAAAAAGATGTGTACGTATACGCTGCATTAATATTTAGAAAAACAAGGTCATTGTTCATGTTGATTGCTTAAATTCATTGGTTTGAAAAAATAATTTATTTCCTGTTGAGTTTGTTTCCTGCTTATTTCTTCAGTTAATAACTGACGGAGGTGTTCATAATATGCAAGCACATTTTCATTTGCCGATTATTCAACATATTGAATAACAAAATTTAAATGGTTTTTCACTTTGCTCACCTTAATTGTAGGCTGCCATTTTTTTTTAAACTGTCCATTATAAGCGACATCCGTTATAATAGGGTCCGTTATAATGAGGTTCTACTATACTTATACTAACCTCCGTAATAGGACCCAGGGTTTTATACGGACTAATCTCCACTGAAGATCGGCAATTTACCGTGAAACAACTGTTTGGAGTCACTTTTGCACTTATAAACACTAGGTCCATCTTTTAATGTGTTTAAGCACTTTTTAGGCGCTTTTTTTTCTTAACTGATGCGCATAGAAAATTCATTGCGGCCAGCGGAGACTCGCACATGAATTTCAATTCTTTAATTTTATTGTGTATTTCTTGTTTTTTAGTTGGTTATAGTTACCTTTATCTAAGATTTTGACAAGTTTGGCAGTACTGGAGATGTCTGATACATCTTCACAGAGCTTTTTCCATGATGTCTTTTTAGCCTCTCTAATGTCCTTATTGTAACAGTAAGTGTATTTTTATACTCTTCCCATTCACCTGTCTTTTTCACTTTGTTGAAGAGCCTTGTTGTTTTAGATCTTAGGTTGCTAAGTTCATTATTCCACCAAGGAACATGTCTTAGTAAACTAGCAACCTTGACCGGACAGTTCTGGTGATAAGAACTGAGAATAGCTTGTTGCAACTGTCCAACTGCTAACTCAATATCTAACACCGAGCGTATGTTAGAGCTCATAACTCCAGTTAGTTCTTCCAGATCCTCTTTAAAGCCGATCCAATTCGTCTTTCTAGGGTTTCTAGGAAATACCATTTGTTGTCTTTTACCTGCAACATAGAAGCAAATGTATCTATGATCTAAAAGAGGAGGTTCATTAGATACATGCCAATTATTAATAGAACAAAGTAAATTAACAGAACAGAGTGTAAGATAAATAACTTCACTCCTATTACTTAAAATGAAAGTAGGTTCATTGCCTTTACTTAAAACATGTAATTTAGTAATTATCAAATATTCCAAGAGATTTTCTCCTCGTTGGTTGCAGTCAGTGCTTCGTTGGTGAACATTGACGTCACATCCAATGAGAGTAGTGTTCCATTGCTTTCACAGTGTTTTGTAAGATTCCTTAACTCCAGAGGAGGAAAATTATCATTCTCCTCATAGGGAAAGTATGCTTAGACCACAATGAGTTCACTAACTTTACTTCCCTCCAGAGCAAGTTTAACTACAGTTGTGTGTCTTGAGAGAAACTCTGTAAGGGGTGGGGTATAGCGTTTATGCTTTTCCTAACCAAACTACAGGTTCTCATATTGTTACAGGTTGTGTCATACACAGATGACCATCCTGATATTGGTAATCCTAAAATTTTTACCTTTATAAATCCAAGGTTCTTGGATAATGGATAAATCAATATTATCCTCAGCCAGTCTGTGGCACAAGGCCACAGAAGCAGACCGGCTGTGATGAAAATTGATCTGAATGCAGTTCAACATGGTTGTGGTGACATTAGGGAATCAAAGGTTGAGAATGGAACGGTTAGGTGTTTTCCTCACTGTGGGTGTCGGATTCCAATACCCGATCAGAGAGGTCCCCACCCTCATCCATCTCGACCAATTCCATGTTTTCGGATAAAACCGATCCCATGTCCTATTCCCCTGTCGTCATATCCATTGTTGTAACTGCCTGATCTTCTATTTTTTAGCTGTGAAACTAGCTGCTGGTTCCTTAGATGTAGAGGGCTCAGGTAGCGAGGTATTAGCCTCTGGTTTCACATTTTCTGGGTCGTGTAGGATCTTTAAGATTCCTTTATCGATCCCAGTGTATGCTAAGCATTTTGCCTCAACGATAGCTGTGGCAGATTCCCTGTCTACTTAAACGATCCATCTTAAAGCTTCAGGGTCTAAGATGCGATTCAACACTCGCCAACAATTTGTATTGAACTTCTTGTTGCAGGCGTTGAGTCTACGCAGTAGGATAGCTGAATCGGTTGTCCAGATGTCTTGTTTTAAAAGCGACCTTGACAGGTTTTGGCAGGTCACTGGCTTTTAGAACCCTGAGCCTCGTGCCTTGCTGAATACTGTCATTGTTGTTAAAGGCTCCTGTCAACCAATGTGCAGTTGCCTGATCTTCACACAAGTAAAATAGCACCCCTCCATTTAAATTGAAACTCTTCACTAGTGGTAGAGGTTCCCCTTCTGGGGTTCCATCCACCCGCCTAAGAAGGTTCATTTGGATGGTGCCTATTTTACTGCTGACCAGTTTTTCATCTGGAAATTTATCCTTAATGACGGCCATTTTAATGTTACAGATGGCCTCATTGTAGGTATGTGGTTTTGTTTCCTGCCTCGATCTCTTCGGAGAGCCCCTATACGTTCAGAGGTGACGGTGTCGAAGCATGTGAACGCTGCCTTTTCGTTATTTGCTTGCTTTCAGCTACAGAATTTTCTGCTTGCCCTCTGTCTTCGCAATTTCCTCCTCATGTTTCTCCTGGCTGTTTTGGTCAAACCGCCTAGATGCAGTCTGCTAATGTTAGAATCAGTAAGTTTTTATTTCCTTGGCTCCTGAAGATAACTCGGAATTGCCTGTTAACTTCATGGAACTAGGTTCTTTATTAAATGCATTTGCTTGTTGGGAGATCCCAGAACTGCTGTTTTCTTCCCTAGATTCAGCTACCGTGGTAGCTGCTTTTAATTGTTGGGTGTTTCCCGAAGGCGACCCTAACCCTTGTTTTTTGTTTCTATTTTTTTCCATTTTTTGTCCCTCGAGATTGGGGGAATTAAAAGTAACCTCTTGGCTATCCCCATATTCCAAGCGGAAGGCTACTTATGATGGGGTTTCGCCTGGTGTCCGAAAGGGATCGTTTTACGGCACAACATTTTTCGCTACCCTTGTACCATACAGTTTTTGGCACGACACCTCCCACTTAACTTGGGTAGAACCATAGCACCGTTAGCCAGCATGTTTCGGGACCTCCAACTGGGAGTTCCTTACTACATCTGTTTCCATCTTCTACGACGAGGACGTGGTGTTGGAAATTTTAGAGGGCATGATACTGAATTTCTCAAAAGGACAACTTTTCAAATTTACAGGCTAGATAATATTTTGTTAAGAAAAAATGACATGAATATAAAGTTTTAAGAGGATTTCTTTACAAGCTTATAAACTTGATATGATGATATTAAATATATACACTGTCCGGCCACTTTATTATGTAGGCCTACGCCCCTGCTGTGCACACAAATGCTGTGTCTCTCTTCAAGCCGGTGGGGACAGTGTCATGGTGGTGGGGGATGTTTTCCTGGCACACGTTGGTTCCATTGATACCTTTGGAGGCACGTCAGGATGCTAGAACGTACCTAAGCATCGTAGCTGACCAAGTGCAACTGTACATGTTAGCAGTTTATCCTCATGCAGATGGCTATTTCCAGCAAGATAATGCGCCGGTGCATAAAACCCGCATCACTATGGGATGATTTGAGGAACGTGACGATGAGTTTTCCTTGCTGCAGTATCCCTCTCAGTCACAGGATCTCAGCCCGATTGAAAATTTGTCGGATGAGCTGGAACGGGCTGTTCGCTCCAGGCCTACACCTCCATCAAATCTTCAGGAACTGCGTGACACACTCATGTCTGCATGATACACAATATCTCAACAACGTTTTCAGCATCTTGTGGAATTCATGCCTCAACGAAGTCAGGCTAAAGGAGGCCCAACACTACTCGGTAGGTATACCTAATAAAGTTGCCGGATAGTGTATACGGTACACATTTCTTTCAGAAATTAGGCTCTAGATAAAATACTTACATTAATTAACCTACACAAAATTAATTATTGTAAATATTATAATAAAAACATCTGAAATTAAGAAAAAAGTTACTTATGAACGATTCGGGCACTTTTTATCAGTTAAGGAAACTGCAATGATAAAAGAAAATATACAAAATTACAAGACAGAGAAAGAAAATGACTATCTAAAAAGAAATAGAAGATTATAAAGTCAGGATAAATAAGCTTATATATACAGTCGGACCTCTATTTAACGAACCTCTATTTTGCGAATTTCTCTATTTTGCGAACTTTTCATTGGAACCAAGAACATTTCTTCGTAAAATAACCTCCAAATAGCGAAGTGCATTTTCTATTTAACGAACTTTTTCGTGGTATCTATTTTTTTTTTCTCCTTGAAATGTTTTTATTAATAATATTCCCTTAGAGGAAATGAAAGAAAAATGGATACAGCTGAGGGAAAAAGAAGAAATTAAAGATTATGTGCTGATTGATGACTGTCTTTCATTTGATTTTGAAGTTGAGACCTCGGAAACACTAACTGAATCGGATATTTTGGACAGTGTGAAAAATAAAAACCATACAGCTATGAATTGCGATGAAGATGAAGATGAATAAAAATGGAAATGATCATGATGCAGAAATCAAAAAACCTTCGCATGATGAAATGCTAAAATCATTTGAAACAATCCGACGCGGATTACAATTTGAAGAAAATACGCCTGAAGGGGTTTTTGGTGCATTGCAAAGATGCCAGACGTACTTTGAGCAAAAACACTTTTTCAAAATAAAAAAAAAATAGACTTTATTAGTAAAATTTAAGTACGCATGTGGTAATGTATGCTTTATGTCATTAAAAATATTACTTTTTTTAATAATATTGAATAATAAAAGGTGAATCTCCATTTCATGAATTTTCCATATAACGAACTTTTTTTCGTGATTTAGCGACTTCGTTAAATAGAGGTCCGACTGTATATTATTTTGAAAATAGATTTTCAAATACAAGTATGAGAAATAAATTTTGTCTTTATAAAAACTAAAATAATGAATAAAGAAAATTACGACTCGCAGCTAAAATTTGGATGCTATATGATATATTTCAAGTACAAAATATTAGGGAAAATGATAATAAATAAAGCAAACGAAATCTTGAAACCAAATCTGTTTCAAGTTTTGTTTTTATATATTTTCTGCCTTAATAGTTGATCTTGTTAGTTTTGTGAATTACATTAGCTATTTATTTCACGTATTTTTACGTATTTTATGTAATCAATTATTTTGAAAAAAAAATAAGCAATAACAATTAAGTTTATTTAATTAAAATATTAAACTCAGACGCTTATTAAGATTTGAAAATTGGAACGGAGTCAGCTGTAATTGTCTGTTATAGGATGGTAAGTGGAAAACGTGAAACGCTGTTACGATTTTCTTAAAAATTCTTGAAAATTTAACATTTTGTTGAAAATTTCTCCGAGTTGATTTGGTTTTTTTTCCCATTAATTTTCAATGTTTAGAATTGGGATGGATTTATTTTTTCCATTATCACTTTTAATAAACAGTTGTATGATTTTAAATTTAAGGAAAGGGAAAAAAGAAAATCGGTGTTTAGATGCACCTCGAAAGCGTTGCCTAGAGATTTAGGATACTGGATTCGGAAGTTTCGAACAAGTTGTGTTGTAGACGTTGTCTGAGGAAATAATCTTAACTTTCACGAAATTTTTAGATTAAGTCAGTGATTTTAAGGTAGGGAAAAAGAATATAAGGTTTTAATGTGTTTTCAGTGATTTGAATTTAGGAGATTTCAATTCGGAAGAACTGTTGAGTCGTGAATCGAATTCATAGAGGTTTTTTTTTGGAACACAGCAACGCCAAAGAAACGCATATTTGCAATTCTGTAATCTCTTTTGCCGAAATCAAGACATCGAATCGGTTTTGATAAAAATCGTTTTAGGATGAACAGCAGGAGACTACGCCGATGGCAACAACTGATGATATTAACACGGTAAGAATTCTGTTAAATGGCCTAATATATTTTTTAAAAAAAGCTTTTAATTATAAAAAATATTATTTATTTATTTAGAAATTTTATTTTATACTATGAAATTGCAGTGTATATTATTATTTATTATTTTTTTTTTTATGTATCTGGGGATTGGGATTTCAAAATCATTATAGGCCCAAAAAAATCAAAACAGCATTTATTCAATATTAATATTTTATTTAGATCATTGTGTGTGTGTGTGTGTGTGTGTTAGGTATATAGACAGTGGCGTAGCAAGGGGGGGGGGGGCCGCCCCTGGCCCCCGCCTGGGAGGGGCCCCACGATGAGACGAATTCATATTTAAAATTTATCATTAGTCCTATCCATATAATTTTTTTCCATAAGTTTTTATGGATGTAAGACTAGCCTAGGGGGCCCCCATCCACCCAACTATCCCGACCAGTCCCTTTTTTTTTTTTTGGTTGTTGAAGTAGAGATTCCGTTTTTTTTTTTTGGGGGGGGAGGGGGTTGTGGAATAATGGAACTCCCGCCCCGGGCCCCCAAAGGCGTTGCTACGCCACTGTATATAGAACAACCTTTGAAATTTGGTGGTCACAGTTCAGTAATGTAGCTGGGGGAATGGGAGAAGAATGGGATAACTGTCCTGAGCGACCTCGTGGAAGGGGAAGGTCGCTTTTACCAATGGCTTTTTTTTTCTTTGGTTGGAAAATAAGACTGACTGACTGTTGGGCCGTATTTCAATTTCTCGCCCCAAAAAAAACATACATTTTTTTTCTCATTGGATGGCTTTATTTTGGCCTTCCTTAATGTGAGTAGTATGGTCTTGAGCTGTAGTAAATTATTTCTTTTTTAAAGAATTAAAAGTATTATTGAGCGGGAACACACTCAAACTGACACCCCTACACACACTAATGCTTACCACCCACACAATTATTACTATCGAAGCTGAAAAAAGCAATATTAGAAGTTTTTGTTTTTTTAAAGCCTTTGATTAGAACATTTCACAAATGACGTTATCAAACATGATTGAGTCATAAGCCTGACATAAACTTAGCCTAATTAATATACAATTAAATAAAACAAAGCCTAAGTTTTATGATTTAATATTTTCTTCTTGAACAATAAACAGCAATTGACGTCGTGAATAAAAATAACTTACCACATTTCGAAATGGAGATAAGGAATCTTAAGAATTTCGTCGATGTCTTTATCAATTTGCAAGTTGTTCACATCTTCACAAAAGTTGATCTAAGTCAGTAGTTCTTAACATTGGGTGAGAAATACGACAGTAAAATAAGGGAGATTTAAATTTAACATGAAAGAATAAGTAACCCCCCCCCCCCCAAGCTGTGAATTTATTGAAATCTTAAACAGATGTTAACGTTTAATTTAACATTTAATTCCAGGTTCTTGAATTTGTGATTTTACATTAAAATTCCATTCATTGTAATTTAACAGGTAAAATATTTTCTCTTGTTTTGTGATTATCAATCCTGATTTTTTTTTTTTCTTTCTGCGAAGACCACATGAATGTGGGCTACGTAAGTGAAGAACCACTGGTCTAAATGCTTAGAAACATAGATCAGTATCAGTATTTAATTGACTGAATACCCACGTAACACAAAACTGATGGCCCCCATGTTGGAATTGGCAGAGTTGCCATTTGTTTTCCTTTTGGAAATGACAAATTTTGAAATGTATAAAAAAATATAAAAAGTTAATCATAACACTGATCTGAATTACAAATATTTTAATTAAAAATGTAATGACAAAAATCAGTAACCCCTGTTTTAATTGAAAATTCAATCCATTGCTATGCTGTCTTATTATAGCCTTTGTTTATGCAGAACAGCAACATTCAACATACTTTTAACTTAGATTGACTACTTTATAATTCATTATGAAATAAAAATAAATATTACCCCATGCATTTACAAACAACCAATTTTATTGTAAGTGATAAAAATAATAATAAGACCCTATACTTAGCTGAAGATCTGTCTGATAAAGATTGAAGCATCAAATATTCAGTAGAATGTTTTTAATCCTCAACTAGTTAAACAAATACTAAAAACTATTGTTCAAAATAAAATACTTTTAACACATACAATTTAAAAATAAGTGCTTCTGAAGAGTAATTCTACTGATAGTGTTTCTTTTTGATAATTAAAAAAAAAGCAAATGCATTTGTGCTTCTATTTGCTGATCGAACAGAACAGTTTTCCAGCAAATAAAAGCACAGATGCAGTTGCTTGTGGAGTTCTTTAAAATTATCAAGACGCCAAGCTGAAATATCGATAGAAAACACCGTGAATAAGA
>JAFIDM010009631.1:286886156-286916207 GCA_023159025.1 Thereuonema tuberculata | reverse complement strand
TTATACATTGTATTGGCTTTATTTTGATGAGAAAAGGAAATATGTAAATATTTATATAGTGTCATTCACATTTTTCAGTTACAGAAACGGCAAATTTAATTACATTCATCCAATATTTACGGCTTAGTGAATTGACGCATATTTTTTCCTTCTATTTTTCTGAAAATTACAACATTGTAAATCGATTATTAACTCTAAAAATATTAAACAAAAAAAAAAAAAAAAAAAAAAAATAACTGTAACACATGAACTATTCGTAAGGATTGGGAGTTAGCGAACGAATAGAGGATGGGAAAAAAAGCACGAATATTCAGTATTTATGAAAGTGTACTTAAAATCTATAAATACTATTAACAGTGTTAATAATAAAAAATGTTCCTTAAAAAACCTTCTTTCTATAAAATGTTGTATATTATATTATTTTTATTTTATTTATTTCTTTTAACTCAAAACTTTCATTAATAAAAATCAAGTCCCCATATTTGTAATTTTTTTTTTTTTTTCCAGTCGAATACGAAACAGTCTTATCTTTGTATTCTCCGTTTGCAGGAAACGTTGAATCCGATTAATTGTAATTAAGTCTGAGCATCAAATCGTGCGCATTTTTAAAAGAATCATGTCGCGTTGTTTAGACAGATATCCATTGTTTCGGTTCCACATGTTGTGTGGGAATTTAATCCACAGGCATCCATGTACAGAAATACATACATCGTATCCATAAATGCTCATGCCAATTTCAGGAAGACAGATTCTAATAGGCTTTGAAGTTAATAGGAGGACATAAAACAACGTGTGTGCGGACAGACCCATTGATTTTAGGCCCAATAAAAATGGCGGTCACACCAGTCGTAATCTGTGATAATACTTTCAAATAAACTTAAATATTTACTTTATTTTTTTATTTTTTTCAAGTAAAAATCCTCCGAGTTCGAATAAAAAATATCTGGTAGGGATTTCAGTTATTCCTTAAGTGATTTTTAACTAATCTCTTAATTACTAATTACTTTTGAAATTCTAAAACTAAGTAAAATACTGTATTTTGGTAGCCTACTTTCCTGGGAAGTTATTAAATCACTGTATGTTTGTTCTGCCTAATCGAACTGGTTTCTAATTGGTGAACTGGTGAATAGATCTTCTTGAAACTTGATATGTATATCTACGGACAAGAGACGGGCTAGCTGTTGTATTTGACTTGTCGAGGAATTCGCGCGCGAAGGTGACGAGGAATTGCCATAGAAACGATTAAAACAGAATCCATATTTATTAATGTTTAGTAATTCTCTTGCGCTCACTTTGATGTGTTTGGAATTGATTGGATTTAAGCAACTTAAGTAAATAATGCGGATTAAACGAATTCCTTTACAAAATGTTTATTGCTTGTATTAGACAGATATTATAATTGAAAAATAAACTTAAAGACATGTTTGCTTTATTTACAAGACCTAAAAGACAGAAATTTGAAAGATTCTTGTGTAATCCAGAGTCGTTCGTTAATCAGTATAGGAAAAGACCCAAAAATGGCGGCTTCCTTTATTAAAGATAAGTGATATATTCTACGAGTGTCTTCCTATTACGATGTAACTCTGGATGATCTTCCTTTTTTTTTTTTTTTCTTTTTTTATCCCGCCACTGCGTTTACGATGCATGTTGTTATCAAATTAGGCCTATTTTCCGCGAGTGTTGGGTCTTGCATGGTACGGATGAGAGGTCACAGAATCGCCGGCTTTTTAGGAGGCGTCAGTGCGAGCTTGATCGTCGGCGAAGCTGACAACGACGACCTCTCCAACAGCTCATCACGCAACCCGTTCTTCCCCCACCTCCTTCGACCGCATTTCTTTTTATTGGATTCCCCACACCCCTTTTTTCCTTTCTCTCTTTTTTTTTTAATATCCCCTTCTCCCTAGCGTCATCTCTTCCCAATCCCTAATAGCCCGGAGCAGATTATGCAGATTTGCCAAAGCACGCAGAACCTTTTTTTTTTTTTTTTATCCTGTGTCTTCCTTACTGCTGCATCTGGGTACGCGGTTTTTACCTGGAAACCAAATGAAATTAGATTTTTTGTCCCCAGACAGGGAATCTCATTGTTTTGATGCGTGTTTCCGTCAAGATGGCTATGTCGGAGGCTTTTTTTAAAAATTAATGGACTCGTTTTATTTTTGACATAACTTAATATTAAATTATTTTTTTTTGGGGGGGGGGTGTTCACTCGGTCAAAGGATCATTTGAAAGGGGAAAAAAATGAGTTTTCAAAAATTTCCTATAAAAATGCATTGGAATCTTAATGAATTCTGTCATTGTCTCATTATCTTAAAACTATAAATATTAAATCCTTAATCCATTGTGCATGGTTTGATACGATTAAAATTAATCTTATTTAAACAATTTAATTAATAACACCGATTTAATTCATATTGTTCAGAAAATGAAAATTTTATAGTGTTTGTGTTCAGATGGTATTATAATTTGAATATAAATATAGGCTTGTCGTTCTCAAGACTTTAAACATAATAAAAAACCTTAAAGATTTTTTAATTAATATTTTTAAGGAAGGTAGGCTTTAAGTTCTTTAGAATTTGTTTAAGTTTTACTTGGTTTTCGACGAAGTGTAATCTTGCTGCCTGACAAAGTAGTCAGCAATGATGCTGAATTACACTGGTAATAAAACATTTAGAAAAACATTACAAATTTACAGTTTCGGAACAAGCATTCGTCTTCCTTCATCAGATAGTAATAAGAAATCTGCTCGTTTGAGTTCCTCGTATTTTTTAACCAAGTTATGTACATAATGAAGTTTTGCCAGGCTGAAAGTGTGTAAAAACGTATAGCTTCGTTTATTAATCATTTTTGTCCCAAAAAATATCTAGAAAGCCCGAAAATCACCAGCGACATCTGGTGAAAATGGAAAAATGCTAAAATTTATCAATTAGTATATTGTGTTTTTTTTTTCCAAATTATATTTCATTTCTTACAAATTAAACAGACGGAAAACACACATGATTAGGTTTAAAAAACTTACTTACACATTAAAAATACATGTCACAACCGGTTTCACTATTTAGAGCAGTTTCAAGTGATTAAGAAAATGCTCTGAATAGGGTGAAACCTGTTGTGGAATGTATTTTTAATGTGTAAATAAGTTTTTAAACCTAAACATGTGTTTTTTTTTCCGTCTGTTTAATTTGTAACAAAAATGTGCACACGTTAAATATTTTAATCTATATTTTCTTTCCAAGTTGTATTTTTAAAATTTAACTGAAGTATTAGTACTAAAAATTAAAACAGTAACATACTACACATTATAGAGATCGAAAATTATTTAAATATTACATATGCAATAAAAAAGCTTAAAGGCATTTTTATAAAGTAGTTAAAGTAATATGAAAATATATCAGAGTCTGAGGGAACAACCAACACATCGCAATCGACTCGTCATGGTGTCGTTACCCACCGTTTGCGAAACACTGTTTTGGATTATGAAGAAGATTGCACAGTTGTGTTATGGTGATATGAAAGCGATCCGCCTGTGTGAACGTAGTTGTAGGTACTTGAAGTGGCGATGAACTAGTAGGCAATTTGCGTTATAATAGATCTGACAGGCAATTGGAATTTACGAGGGAACTGTAATTGCTGTAACCATAATGAAGGATGACCGAGCGAGTACGAATCCTTATGACTGAGTGGGAATTTTGGTAAACTAAAACAAGTTTCGCTATCACAGTCATGTAGCAAAAAAATAGAAAAGATTTTTGTAGAAAATTCATTTTTTTTATTATTATTATTATCCACGAATTCATTTTATTAAGCCGCCCTTTTCAAAAGGAAAAATGAGGCTCAACAATTCAGTCTGTCTGTATGTGCGTCCCTTCCCCCTTATAACTTTGTAACCGATGCATGGATTTTCATGAAACTTGGTATGCATGTTTATGGACAAGATACGATCTAAATTTGATATTTGAAATTTTACCCGTTTGGGTCCTTATCGAGAAATAAGCGCATGAATACGACAGAAATTCCCACAGAAACTGAAATATCGGATTTTTTTTTTTCCAAGTAAGTTAACAAGGAAAACATAATAAAAAAAAACCCCGCAAAATTTAAGAAAGGTAGGCTTCAAGTTCTTTTAATAACTTTTTTTGTTGTTGTTGTCGTTTGGTTGTGTAAATAGGTTTTTCAGAGTTATGGTCAGGCCTTTATCTAATCACGTGACTGCGAAAACTAATTATCATAGGAAGCTAATAATTTAACAGTAACTTTAAAATACCCATGCATTCCGTGTTGATTGTGGTATAATACCCACAGTAGATAAAACGTAAGAATTTTACGTAATTTTTGAATATGCATATATGAATATTTTGAATATGAAATACCTGCTGTTAATCAGGAGTATCATGCTACCTAAAATAATTGTGACCCATACCTGTATGTACAAGGGCGGAGGGGGATTGCCCCCCCCCCCTCCCCCGAAATCTCAAAATGTTTAGAGTAGCCTTATTTTCATTTAGTTTTTTTTTGAGGAAGTTGGCTTCTTGGCCAGCCCTGAAATATACGCCCCTGAATTGACTCCTCTTCATTCATTTTAGACATTATTGGTTAGAATAATTTTTTATCGTGAGTTTTCATTATTTACAGTTACATTTCTAGCATTAAATTATTGAAGATACAACATTATCTTTCTACTTTTATGGGTGGCTAAGCTATTAAACTTCGTAATATCACATACTCCCTCCGTCTGAAAATATGGTATACATTTTAATAAAACACAAATAATTTTAAAATACATACCATGTTTTCCGACGAAGGAAGTACTTTTAATTTCTAAGTATTTGATTGAATTTCGAGTTTCCTTCATGAGAAGCTGGAAGAGTAGCCCACCTAGCGGCCAACTCGGCAGTTTGTTGTTGTGTACGTGTGTGTGTATGTGTGAATAAATAGGGAAGGCTCCATTCACGGAAAAAGGTGGGTGTGTAGTAAAAAAGGGAGGCTCTGTGGAGGTGATTAACCTCTTTAACCCACTCCCTCTTCCCCCACAAGATCGATGGGAAGCTAGGGAGGCTTCGTCGACTCAATTGCTTGCTATGGCAAACCGATCCTAACCAAACACCGAATTAGAACTTGGGCTAATTGCTCGAATTGGTGAAAGGAGCGTCCCCCCAGTGAACCGGAAAGCCCCAACCCCACCCCCGAAAAAAAAATAAAAAAAATCAGTGGAAATCAAGGAAGTTAATTGGATAAGTGCTTCTCCTTAAGCATTTAAAACTTTATATCTTTTTTAATTGGATTGAAACCTCATTATCAAATCAAATTAAATAATTCTGTCATGTGAAGAAGAAATAGTTGACGTGTCCCGACTTTCGACTTGGCTGTGGCTTAAAATTAGTTGTATCAAAGGATAGTGAAACTTTTCATCATTTCTTATTTAATGTATGCGTATTTGAAGTAATGACGCTTAATGACTTTATTTTATGGTCTTGTAGGTCCCATTTCGATCAAAATCAATAGGAAGATAATGATTATCTACATAATGATAATGATTAGCTACATTAAAAGTGCAGCTGTCAAAGAAAACTGTTTATATTTTTATTTACCGTATTTATTTTTAAATTAATACGAATGCAACGTAATTTGACAGGTTTTTTTTACCTCTAGCGCCTTAACAAATGGTTCAGTTTGTACTAAAATCATTAGGAATCGCCTTAATAACTTAAAACCACCTTTGAAATTTCATCTCTCTCGGATAAATATTTATTGAATCATTGTGATCATAAACGGACAGACAGATGTGTTCATTAGAAATTATAAATATTATTATAATAAGTTTTATTATTATAAATGTTTTTGTTGTAATCCTTTTTTCTCCCCAGCACATATTAAGATATGTTGCAAACGTTAGAACCAGCACCGTTGTTAGCGTTTGCGAGGCCCCGGGCAAATACTTTGTGAGACCCTTAGCAGAATATATTGCTTTTCCTAAATTTCTAAAATCCAGAGTTTTTAATTTTTTGTAAGTTATTATTACTTTGACAAAACTGCTATGGTGTTTATTTTTCATCATTTTTTTTTTCTGTTTTTGATAATTTTTAAATTTATTTTTAAATAGCACGAGTCTTAAAATAGGTGCGGGGCCCGCGGCAAGTGTCCCTCTCGCCTGGCCTTAAGGGCGGTCCTGGTTAGACCAAAGCCTGCACATATTCCGTAAAGCCCTTTCGGGATTGTTGGAGATATTTTGTCCAATCAGTTTGAAATATATATTTCGAAGAGCATCTCTCAGTCTGTTGTGGTGTCGTGTGCTAACGAATAAAGTCATCAGTTTGGGCACCGAAATCAATATAGCTTCTTCACCCAAAGCCAAAAGCGTGTATGGAGAACTCACCAGAACGATATTTCACTTAGAAACCATTATTGTCGTGTCAGTTTAGGGGAACGACTGCTCTTCGTTCAGTTCTTCCCACTTCGATAATGAAAACAAATGCATTCCGCTAACTGTGACATTAATCCGCCTGTGTGGCGTTGTTGGGCACGCGATCGAATTAGCTCGAACGATCAACGATACATTTTACGTAATCAGACTCAACCTCTGTGGAACATAATGAAAACATTTTTTAGCTTTTTGTTTTTTCTTTTTTATTTGAGGAGGGTCAGCTTCGTCAAATCAGTCTATGTATTTCAACCTCCTCCCCTCCCAAATAACTTTCGAACCTATGGAACTTCTTGAAACTTGGCGTACTTACTTTTGGATAGGAGAAGATCTATTATTTCCCGAACGTGCCCTTGTCGAGATATTAGCGCGGAAACGTGACAAAAATTCCGTAGAAAAACTTTAGAACTCAAAGAATGGATTCTATTGATGTCTTAAAAGATATGAATTCGGTTTAATCCTTTTAATGTCTGCACGAGCCTTAAAATAATTAACATAATTGGATTCAGAATATTGAAGTCAGTAATTACGGATTTAATTAATCTTTTCAGAAATTGAAGGGATCTCCATTGGGGTTTTACAGACATTAAAATTAAAAAAAAGAAAGAAAGATTCCTGACATTGTATTTTGTATTTCGCGACTTGAAAGAAAAAGGTCTACTGGAAAGTAGGCTTGAAGTTCTTTCAGAACTTTCTTGTTTTTAAAGTTCCTGCAGGACGCATTGCATTTTTCTAACTGCATTTGCTATACTAAAAGGCTGTTCTAAGAGTTTTATACGAGTTAATAGAATGGCCATGGCTAAGTATTTAGATAATTTACAACTTAACTATGTTTTAACTTAATGAACAACACTTTGCATCAATTCCATCTGTTAATACAATCAAAGCGTTATTTAACTGATCGACTGTCAATCTATGCAGGGTGATTCAGAATCGAAATGGCAGAACTTCAACATAGAAGTTACTGCAAGTCTGAAAGTTCAGACAACGTATGTGAAAACATATTTTCAATCTGAGATTGACAACAAGAGCGCACATGATAGCATTTATTAGGTGCTCTTCGTTATTCCACCAGATGGAGACTCTCTCTACATGGTCGTAGCATTAGCTCTGAAAAATTAGCGGAAAATTTAATTTATTTATGTAATCTGAGAATTGATCGTTAAGTTTCACTGAAATCCTCCATAACAAGGATCGGTCATTTGCACACTCTTAAATTAATAATGCTGCTATCAGCAATTGTTGTGTGTCTCCTTTAAATATTCAACAACTATTGAATCTAGAAAGCTGAAATATTAACGGTAGATTTCGGATATCCACTGGTTACGTTCCTTTTTTTTTTTTTTTCATACAAATTGCATCCATAACAGAAAACTTGTTATAACATGAAACAGAAAACGAAATATTAACATGAATACTTTTGCATGTGAATATCTGAAATACGTCGGACACAATCTAGAAAACGGATAACGAAGATCGAACATCCGCCTGTGAAACGAACTGACGTTTTCAACTTCATCATCATTTGCGTTTACAGGTGTACAAGATGCACCATCTGTCTCCACCTTTTTCTTCTCTGCTACGTTTTCCTGCTCTGTTTTTTAATATCTTCCGAGACAGCTCTTCAACTAGCTTTTCTTTGTCCGTTTCCAACAGGTGTTTTTGCTTTGCGGTTTTCACAACGTTACATTTGATGGTTTCTTTGTCTCCAGCCTTGCTCTGTTACCTTTCACTCCACTCCACTGTTTTTTTACCTTGTTATAAAGTACAGTCTAACTCATTTATGACAGCTACAAAAGACCGCTTGCGAAGTAACTATCTATAATAGTCACTAATAATAAGTACATAACAACGTTGTAATGTCTAAGACTAATTGTAATAAACTATAAATAGTTCGGGGGAAGAAATTTGCTTGTGCGTAAAAGATTGTGTTAAAAAGAATTTGAAAAAAAGTCCTTGTCAGATGCGTTGTATGACTATGTCTATTTTGCTAGGAAAGCGAGGATAACAAAAATCAGTCTGCTTTTTTCTGAGTGTCTGTCTGTCTGTCTTTTATGATAACTTTCGAACGGGTGAATGGATCTTCTGGAAAACTTGGTTTGCATAGTTAAGGGCAAGACATGATTTCACTTTTGTATTGGAGATTTTATTTCCTTGCCAAGAAATAGGCGCGCGAAAGTAACAAAAATTACCTCAGCAAACCATTAGAAACGAAACATTGAATTTCACACAATGCACGTTAAGCTTTTTAGTAATGCACAAAGTTGATATGATTAAAATTCATTGGATTTAGACACTTGCAATCAGTGGTTCCCAAACTTTTCAATTTTTTTTTTCCTGGCTGTTTGTTTCATCCTTTATGACCATTCTTCGCGCCCCACCGTTTGAGAACCACTGACTTAAATATTTGAGAATTTAATTCATTTTAAGAGAATGGGAAATTCAAAGATTCTTTCTATTTTAAGAAAAGTAGGCCTAAAGTTCATTACTCAGATACTTCTTGCTGTATTAAGGCATAACAGGATTAAATTTAATTTTTTTTTTTTTTTTTTTTTTTTTATTAGCAGCATCTTAATTAATTTCACGAGAATTATTTCTAGGATTTTTGTTAAAAAGCTGTAGTATTTTGATCTTATTAATTATATTTAATAAGGGCTGTGTTTGTTTTAAACGAAACTTTTTTTTTTTTAATTTATTTTTCAAGAACATAATTATATTTCTAAGGTCTTCTCACTGTCAAAATTGTTAGGCATTTTTAAATTATTAGGTATTTTGACCTCGCTTTTTAAACACATACTAAAATTCTTCAGTAGGATTCCATGAAAGTATGTATTTCCCTTCGATAATCTATAACTATTGAATGGATTTCAATTGGACAATCCCACATTAAACAAGAAGTTCCTGAAAGAACCTAGTCTATTTCCTTTATGTTGTTGTTCCTTAATTCTCTTTTCTTTTCTTTTTTTTGTTTGTTTTTAAAGTCGTGAAAACGACAAGAAGGATAAGTATGGATTAATATCCATTGCTTTGTTTCGTTTCAAATGCTGTTCTATGGAAATCGTTTTCACGCGTTGATTTCCAATAATAATAATAATTAAATATTCAAGTTAGGTCATCTCTTGTCCTTAAAATTGCATGCCAAGTTTTAAGAAGATCTAGCAGCGGTTCATACGGTATTAGGAGGAGACACAAACTGATTGATTGGATGAATCTCACTTTCGTGGACTCTGAATAAAATCACCTACAATTTTTTTTTATTTTTATAAAAGTGTGAAGAGAATGCTTAGTTCAAAATTCAACGTTACCGTTCTTTTTGTTTCGTTTTGTAATTTCTGGGTAAAGTATATAGTTTCCTTTTGAATCGATGTAACTTTTACATTTCCACCTTGAATTGGATTGTGTTGTACGGTTTCCCATTCCTCTACGGAGTTCCAATTGTATCAGCGTTCCTTTTGACGAAGGCATTCGCGGAATGAATGGCGTTAAACAATTGAGTTCTTGTACGAGTTCTGTCCCCTGAGGGCCGCTTATGCCTTTGAAATTGGAAGTTCACTCTTGTGGATTGAGAAATAGAAGCCGTGCATAGGGAAATCTATTTTCGGAATGATAATTACCGGATGACTTTTGCGGTCAGCGCGACAGAATAGCCAATGCCAGTTAGGCCTAAATCCTTAAATAGGACTAACAATGTATGTCTAGTGTTCGCCCAACTTTGCATGGATTTTTTTTATTTTGAACTGTTTTGCTTACTTTATTATTTTATATATAGTGAGACTCATGTTGCTCAGTCTGTGTTTATTCCCTCCCTCCTTTGAACTGCTTGATGGATCTTCCAGAAACTTCTTATGCTACAGACTATCTACTTAAAATGTAGTACAATTTCTAATATTATTCTTTTCTCAAAAGCTATAACTCAATTTTCATTCTGCTGTCTTGAAGAATAATCAACCGTATCAAATTAAATACAGATTTTCTTTTAATCTCATCGTTCATCTGGAGGTTATCACTTTTCTTGATACGCAAAGAAAACTTCTTTAAGCTAAAGTTTGGAGATGATAATATCTTCTTTAATTAATAATACCTGGAAGACCGAGCTTTGCTAGGTAAAATAAAACGAAAATAGAACACTGCAGACAATCACTTGGTTATTTAACCCTCTTTTGGGGGAAATAAACAGCTCCGCAATGAATACACGCGACGTTAAAAGGAAAAAGTTTTAAAAATTATTATTTTATTACACGTAAAAACGGAAAGAACACGAATTTGTTAAGGATAAAATATAACAAAAATAAAGTAAGAACACTTAGACAATAACCTGGTACCCAGGTCAATCATTTACGCCCTCAATTAGTTGTCCCGAAGTCGAGACCTAGCTAAATCGCTTTCTCGCGTCTGAAAACGGTAGATTTCTCCCCATTTCAACAAATCCCTTTTTCAAGATAAAATTTACAAGAATTGCTCGCTCTGTAGTATTTGATTTGATTCAAATCTTAAGATCCTTAAAATTTGTATTTTTTTATTTTAACCGTATTGCAATTTTTTTTGTTAGCCTACTTTTCAAGCAAAGTTTGACTCCGTCAGTATATGTGTCTGTCGCTTCTTCTCCCGCCCTTGATAGTAACTTTTGAACCACTAGTGTATATCTTGAACTTTAGCATGCTTATTTATAGACGAAACAACATTTAGTTCTTAGATTTTGTATTGTGGGCCCATGAGATACATTTTTGTATAGGTGATTCAGACGATTAAGATTTCATTATTTTAATTGGCCTTCAGGAACTGTTTACACCCGTTCAGTAGATAGCAGGAATAGCTTAGTAATTGCCACGTCCCTTTTGTGTTCTTGTTTGGCCATTAGTGTAATGCTGTTGGAAGGGAAGACTCAAGATTAGTTCGAAGAGGATTTTGTCTAGGAAATTCTGGCAAATGAAGGCGTATGTTTTGCATCAATGGCTTTACAACGTTTGATTTCTCTGTTTTTGTGCCAACCATTTCTAAATGGCTACGGTTTGCTTGGTTTTTTTTTTTTTCCCTTTATTTATGAAGTAAATACATAGTTCTTTAGTTTTACTTTTCCAAGATTATTGAAAAGTGGGTGGTAAAGGGAGGCTTGAATATTCTAAAAGGACTTTTTTCTTCTTCTCCCTGAGGCTTTTTCGGATTTAAATTTAGCAAAACATTATTTGCAATTGAATAGACATTTCAAAAACTTGTGATTTATAAGTTGTTGTTTTTTTTTATTACATTTCGTTGCGTTGAGCATTTGCAGGAATTCACCAACTCGGGCTATATCGAATATTAAAAGTAGTCCTAGTTACAGCTGTTTTTCGTGATTTGTATCTGAATGTTTTATTAGAATTTATCATTCAGTGAATGGCAGTTTATTTCGATTTATTTGCCTTTTGAAATAAACGCTTCAATATAAACCCCCCCCCCCCGGCCCAAATCCAAGGAATTTTTAGGGGACGGAAGGATATGTGACGTCATTTAAATAACTCAATTTTTAAAAAGAAAGCAAAACAATCTATAAATACATTAAAATAAAAAGAAAGAATTTTGTGAGTTTAAGATTCACTACATCCATTTCACATTTAATGTGGATCATCATCTGCGCATAGTTGTTGAATGAAATATTGAATTCCCAACAAAGAGGTCTTTAAATCACAGAGAGAAACATGGTACAGAATATTCACACCAAAAAAACAAGATATAAAACAAACTAAGTGCAAAAGGGATTTAATGATTGTGCTTTTTTGTTTTGTTTAAATGGTTTGACAACCCCCTCTCCCAATCAGTTGAAGATTCCAGTTTTGAGACAGTCAAGGAAACCTGTTGTCGAATTGACTGATTGATGAAGCCAAATATGGGGGAAAGTTAGTGGAAATTATACATGTTGCTACGGAGATGTCTACGTAGAAGTCGGGTCCTATGTGGTTCTGGAAGGATTTTTTTTTTTTTTTGTTTTAGCTGTACTTGCGCTTCGTCGTCGTCTGGGTGGAACCAGTTTCTATTTTAAAAGGCGCTTCTTTTGCGATGTTATTATTATTCATGCAGTCTCATTTATTTGTTCCTGTTTCCCATAGTTCATTATATAAATGTTGAGTTTGTTCACGTGTAACGAAATGTGCTGTTTTATAGGGTTTTGAAGTTATTTTGATGTCATTCTTCAATTGATTTATTTTTCATTATTTTACAGTTATTTTTACATGATGTTTTTTTAGCGTGCTTTCCTCGGAAAATAAGGCTTCTCAAATAAGTCAGTTGTGCCATTAACTTTTGAACAGTTGCATAGATCTTCTTGAAACATTACATGCATGGTAAAAGACAATCTAGGTTTTAAATCAATTTTTTTTTTTTCTTTGCGGATTCTTGTCGCATGAAGGTGGCGAAAACTGCACAGAAAAAAACAATAGAGACGAAACAATAGGTATTAATCCTTTAATCTAATCCTATAATTCACGTGCTTTGAAATGATTAAAATTAATCGGATTTAAGCAACTTAAGGTAGTAAAGCGGATTGAATACGTCATTTTTTTGTGGTTGGCAGGAATTTAAAAAAAAAAAAAAAAAATAAAGACAACATTTTAAGGGAAGTAAGATTTAAGTTTATTGAAGAAGTTATTATAAATTTTAATGCTTGATCAAAGGTTCTGCAATAGAAACCAGAAATATGGGTGTATATATAGAGGTTTCTGGGAGTCTGCTTTCTTCCCTCCTTCCCTCACACCGAAATTTCGAAGTGTAGATTAAATAGTTTTTTTTTAGTTGGAAGGTTTTTGTAACTTGCTCCACCCCCTCCTCTCTTTCAAATGAATGCATTCCTCAGAAATTCGCTCTTTGTAAAGTTCTATTATCTGATTATTTAAAGTAGTAATCTACATAAAATAAGTCGTGCAATGTGAATATTGGCGAAGTGTATTTTGGTGGAAGGTGTTCGACAGCGAGCTGTGTGCTAACTTGATGGCTGGTGGGGGCCGATGAATCGCCAATGTGGGCGTCAAGTAGAAACGACTTGCAACTTATTGACTATGTATCTAAATTAAGAAGGAAGAAAAAAAAATGTAAGAAAGGAATGAGGTCAAGTTGGAGCGATATTGGCGACATTCTTGTATTGATTGGGCTGTACCATCGTGGCCTTGCGGGCGATTGGTGTAGGTCGGCAAAGCACACAGCGTTCAGCCCCCCCCCCCAATCCCACCCTACCATCACCTCCGACTTGCATGGTGAGGGTTATTTTCTCTTTTGACTCCCCTTCTCTGATCGGTCTGAGCATGCTCCGTGCCTTTCTCCCCGTGATCGCAGACTCAGTCAATGTGGCCTCCGTTGCCAGTAATTTGGATAGTATATTTTACCTGTGCGGACCTTATCTAGATCTCAAGGTCCCCCTCGCTGTACCCGGACGGATGATCTTCCGTGTAAGGTACGGTTGTACACTACATTTCCCTAGTTTGTTTTTGTGCTTTGTATCCGCTGGCCGACGACATGGCTGCGGGTCTTTATTACCGGAGACCTGTCATTGTTCGGGGCTCCGTCGCTTTTGACTCGTATGTTTTGTTTTAAAAGAAATCTTGCGATTAATGAAAAGGATAAAACTAACGAGAAATACATTTAACCAGTATTAGCTATTACAACATTCTACCATCAAGAATATTTGACATAAAAGAGTATTATTGCAAATAATGAACACACGACAAAAAAGAATAAAGAATATTTGACATTTATGAAGAAATTCCAACGTAATTACACTGTTTAATTGTTATAAAACGTAATAATTTTTACAGTCAGATAATATAACTTTTTAACGTGGATTTTAGGGATTTTCAGTGGTCGTTATAAAGAAAATGAAATCTAATCTGAAAAATTAAATGAGAATAATTGGAGAGCTTATCAGCAGAGTGGTCTATGTCACAGTTAGTTAGTTTTGAGAAAAATGCAGTTAAAGTTGGCAGATTTAGCTTCGTTGGTAAGAATGATCTAGCTTGTTTCATGCTGTAAAGCAAGCAAGGATCGAAAGAACGATAGACCACTACGACAGAATGATAGAGCAAGTTGTCAAGAATCAGCAGAGTGGTTTAACTCAAAATTAGTAAAAATGTTAGTTAGACCACTCTGCTGATAAGCCCTCCAATTAAGACTGTGTTTTTAGCGAAAAACAGCAACTAACAACAGAAAAGTTAAATATACAATATGAGACCTGATCCTCCATAATCTACATGTACATTATTTAAGACAGCTTAATAATTTATATAATTTTAAGTTGAAGCTAAATGTAAGATTATTAAAAAATTCCTAAGTTAGAAGTGTCTGTAAAAAAAAACGTAATTTTTTACCAAACAATTGTAAATGGTGGCAATATGGATATCACACACAAAAAAACTTATCTTGATATCCAGTTATTTTTTGTTTTCATCAACTGTATTTTGGAATAATTACTTCAGTTAGTTTCTTGATCCAAAAACACTGAACGAATTAATTATAAGACATCTTTTTTTAATCTTAACTATGGAATAATAAAGAGTTTTCTTCTTAATTCGAGTTCTTACTTAAACAGGCGATTGAACACTGCTTCAGTTTGTTACTGTCCTCTTATTTATTTATTTATTTATTTAATTATAAGCCTATTTGCCTATAGGAAAGTGAGGCTTATCAAATTAGTCTGTCAGTGTGTATGTGTCCCAAATAACATTTGAGTTGTTGGATGGATCTTCTTGAAACTTAATGTGCATATTCGAGGACGAGCGATGATCTAACTTTGAAATCTTCTGCAAATAGATGCTTGTCGAGAAGATGACAAAAATACCTATAGGAAACCTAGGAATCGAAATAATGGATTTCTATCCTACTTCTAATACAATCATTGTTTTAAACAGTTAATTTTAAAATATTAGTTAATCCATGATGCATGTTTTGATCCGATTAAAATTAATCCTGGTTTATACAAGTCAAGCAACAATGAAGATTTGATTGTTTTTTTCTTTCCAAAAAATGCAAAATTTTCTTCTGTTTTTATTCGAATTGAAATAAAAATATAGGCATTTGTATTTTGTCGTTTTCACTATTTTAAAATAAGTAAATAAAAAAAAAAGAAAGAAATTTTAAGGAAAGTAGGCTGTAAGTTCCTTCGAACTTCTTAGTTTTTAAATTACAGATAAATTTGCTTTTCAGTAACGAATTTTGTTCAGAGAATTATATTGAAAAAATACTTTTGAGTTTTCGACAGATTTTTACATTTACTGTCTTCAAGAATTAAAGAAAGTCCATTTGTTGAAAATTGAATTAGTTTGTTTAATTTGTCGATTTTTGTAATAAAATTTTGTTAAAATTTTAGCGTGTGTAAAAATTGTGACATTAAAAGAAATAAGTGAACCGACACACACAATTTTTTTTTAAAAGTAAAATGTATTAAAAACAGATATTTACAGTTATAACTTTAAAAAAAAAAAAAAAAAATGTGACACACATAGGTTCTCTTTATAGCTTTTAATAAAATTTTGCAAATTAAAATATCAACAAAGGCAGAAATCTGAAGCAGGACACTTGCATACCTTTTTTTTTCCTTTGAATTATAACAAATTCTATTTCTTTTATTAGTACATCTGAATTTAGTTAACCAAATTTTATATAAATACACCTGAGATTTTCCTTCTTAATAATTTTGTTTTGTTAAAATTCAAGATTCTCAAGAATCTTTGTCAGATTACAAGTTATTTTGTGGTTTACTACTATTTAATTTGTGGGAAATAAATATAGGAAAATGGGTTTCAGATGGTCTCCCACTGCCAATCTCTGTATTCGTTTTTGAAATAAAACTTTGCTATTAAATATATTACAAATGAAGTTGATAATGACATGAAATCCAGAACTTTCAGCATTACAATAAGATACTTTGTAACACATAATGTTATGAATGAAAAACATATATGTATATTAAATTTTCTTATCCTTGAATATGTTAAAAGCTTTATTATTATTATTATTATTATTATTGGGATTAAGATAAAATTTATTATAAATTCAGAAGCAAGTACAACAATAGTTTTCATTTCAAAATGATTTCTGTTGTAAACTATGAAAATGGTTACCAAAAAACATGATAACGTCGTATATAGTGGTTATCTCCCATTATCATTTTATACGTTTCGAATATTTTAATAATCATAGTAATAAATTATCATACAGCAATTGATTTATTTCTCGAGAATTCTCAAGAAAACCTTTTTTTTAAAAAAACTACACTGAGATTTTTCTGATGGTACACAAATATGAATTCCATTGATTCAGTGTCTTAGTATTTTGTTTTTAAAACGTTTCATTACAGAAATCAATGATATGTGATAATAAAAATAACAAATGTAATTGAATGTTTCACGATTTCTGTATTTCTCACAAAACAAGTCAATTGTAGTTATGCTTTTTGTACAACACTTTTTCGTAATTTTTTTTTGTCTCGTTTTTTTTTTTTTTGAATCTTCCCAAAGACATTCAATCAATGTCACAACCGAGAAATCTCGAATACCGGAAACCGCAAAAATCTTGAGAAATCACAATCACTAATGTATAGAGCATCCAACTGATTCAAGTGTACAATTGTTTTTCATTTGCTCCTCACTTATATGTAATCCATGTTTTTATTTTTTTTGTTGTTGTCGGATCTTGGCTTTGTTTTGTTTATTTAGTATCGGTGGCTTCAGAGTAACAGATTATTTAAGCTTTTCTTTCTTTTTAATATATAAAAAACACAATTTAATAGGGAAAACTTTGGTTTGTCTCCCCTTCAACCGAATCAAACAAAAGCTGGTTTTAGATCGAGGACGGCTCGTTTTGTGTATACGTTAGAGTGGGCCTGTTCCAATACGACGCCAGAGGAGGAAGGGGAATTGCACGTCCTATAAAGTGGGACAATGGGACAGGGTGAAATGATTTTTTTAAATCATATTTACTTATTATTTATGTTATTGTTTTATTATTATTTTTGATTCTATTTTGAAGTTGGAAGATTGTGAAATGTTATCTGTAAAAGTAGTTACATATGACTCATGCATAATTGAACCTGTTACTTTATAAGAAGACAGTAGTAGTTGGCGTGTCAGCTTTCAAATGTTTGTCTGGTAAGAACAGATAAAAGTGAGTTATTTTTACACTAATATTGATGGTTCTTTTACTTTTAACTCCCTACCTACTGACCCCATATTTTCCAAAATCAATATAGATCTTCCTTATAATCACCTGAATTTTCTAAGAAAGTTTCATCTCTGTGGAAAAAGTAGTTTATTTATTTATTTTGATGGACTGTTTTTTGGCGTCTAGCTCCTTAGCAGTTGGTCAATTCGCATCAAAATCAATAGGGATCAGTAGGAGGGGGGGCGTACATACACACAGACACAGTGATCTGATGAGCCTCACTTAACGACTGAGAGAGAGAGAGACTAAGGATATATGAATTGTTAACCACTCCACCTACTACACGAGCTACTACCAGTTATTATACCCTTAGTTTACCTCAGCCGTTCTATTAGTTTCTCACAACAGTGAAAACCATGGTGAAATACTGCTTGCATTTGGACATAAGAGCACAGAAGGCATGGAATATCTTTAGTCCACTCTACTGAATCATCTTGTTATTCAGAGAGACTCCTTCCATCTGCACAAAAGGAATCTCACAAACCGTTCATATTTTCCTTATAAAGTTTTAAGATTTGAATAGAATACTTATGCACAGAGAACTAATTATTACATTTCTTCCTAAACCCGTGAAAGGTAGAAGTGAACTTAAGTTTTCCCATCTTGTTGCACTCGGGAACAGTCGGTTTTAAAAACTTAAGCATAACAACATTCTTATATCTACATAATCTGGTTTTCGTCGACATAGATCCATTATCATCCTACTACGGTCATATATCGCTATTTACTCAGAAGTTTTTTACGTTGGCTCTGTTCTCTCATCCTCTCACCCTCAAGAATTACAGATATATCTCAAAACCTATCTTTTTAAGAGTTACGGTTTGTTTTTTTTTTTTTTTTTTTTTTTCTGTCAAGATAAATGGTCATACCTTGTTTACTTCTGTCGATCGATAACTCGCTATTTGTAAAGTGATTTTCAGATCTCTTTTCCGTATTAATTAAATTGCCAGTTGCGTCTGGCTCTGTTCTGCTGAAACTATCCCTTATCAGACTCTGATGTTTGTCTTGGTACCTGCTTTTACGCAGAGGCATTTCACTCATAAGTTAATTTTCGGTGGCTAACTCGTATGTATCTTCAATATTATACACGCATTTCTATCATGCGTGTATAATATCTAAACAACCTATATCTCATTCTGACATTATATAATTATTCGTTCTCGATTGCAGCGTTGCTCTGTAGCTAATGAACAATGTGGATCCAAAGGCTTGCTCTTGTTCAGACTGATTCTATATGAAGGGAAAAAAAAATAATCCAGAAAAGAAGAGAAGACAACCTACCAACTTTGATTTTGTTTGTTTAAGCCTTTAGATTTACTTTAGTTTTTCCTTGTTGTAATTTTGAGGTCTGTTTTTATGTATCTTGGTGAAGCTATCGAAATTTGCTTTTGCACTTAAAATCAACCAACCAAAATGAGTCGATAGAAAATGAAATTCTTGCTTCCAAAGCAGCAGCTTCTCTTCGTAATTAGAAGCGAAGTGTTGACATCAGAAATCCATAGACCATTTTTGGTATTAATCAAAAGCATAGGGAACTACAAAGGAAACTGTATGAGCAAATCCCGCAATGATTGGAAGAGAGATTTCCAACAATTCTCTTAAACTCAAATGAAAGCGAAGTGTTTGCTCTTTCAATAAATGCCAGTCATTAGTCTTCAAGCCAGTAGTTGCCGAATAGCTCCTAATACACTCCGACTTTGAGGGATAAACCGAAATCAGTTGATCACACTGGAATAAATAATTAAGATAGGTCCCAAACTACTTGTTGGAAGCACACCCTACACTTCCTCTATCTCTTTTCACTGATCTGCAGATAATTGGCTGAATACAGCTGATGATGGTTAAAAAACCTGAAATAGTCTGTCTTGGATTCAAAAATTCCTAAAGCAACTGAGTGTATGTTTTTATACCTTGTTACTTGTTATCACGCACGTTAATTCCTCCATTAAGTATTTATGTTACTTTGATTTATTTATTTTTTAAAAAGCGAATACTGAAAACTCCTTGAATAAAACGACAAAGGTTGGAAACATGAGCGAATATATTTTAAATTTCTTTTACTTAAAAATTAATAGTAAAGACGTAAGAAATAGTAACAATTAAAATATGAAATATCATATTGAATGTTCTTAATACTTTTAATTTTTTTTGGATTTGAATGAAATGATAAAAAAAATTCCGTTACGCATTGTTTTTTTATTCTGTAGCTTGATTCACGAAAATTAGATAAAATTTCTTTGATTCTTAGAAATAATTGAATTTAAAATGACTGAGAATTTAATCATTAGAACATACAAATAAATAGTAATTAGAGGAGATAGGAAATCTTTAATGCTAAAAATAAATTTCAGTTTATTGAGCTTCATTTACTGTTTGGTGTTCTAATTGACATAATGTCGTTTTTTTAATCTATTATGTTTAATCTGAAAATTGGAAATCGTTCGATAATTTGATTCTGATTTTCGTTTGCTTGAATTGACGGAAATAAGACTTGAGCTGAAGCGTCGTAAGATCGTCACTAAACAGATATTAATATTTTCCCCCCCTATAGATTGAAGTCTGCAAAGTCAGGCTAATGCTTATTTGTAACTTAAAATTTTATTTATCTCTCACAGTAAAATTCCAACTTATTAAATAAAGCATATTGTATATATATGAAAATTCATTAATTCCATCAAAATAATTCGAATTCTAAGATTAAATTCTTTGTCAAGGGGATTTAAAAAAAAAAATAAAAAATGGAAAGGTGTTATTAACAAATTTTTAATAGTAATTATATATTTTTCTATTTTGAAAGCATTATTATTATATTAGTTTTATTTAGAAACCTGTTGAGTTTTCATTTGTGCTCTGCATTGATTTCGTTATAACCCTTTTATATTTTGATTTTTTGTTGTTGGAGAGAGTGAGGGTGTTAATATTCATTGGTTTGAAACATGATTCTAATTTCCAATTTTTGCAAGCCTTGATGAGAAGACAAAGCATCAACAGTTTGTATCTTCGTGGTAGCACGGTGAATCGTAAATGGTAATGGCATTGTGTTCTGGCGACAGACGGACACGCTGTGGGATCTTCCCCGAAATGTATTTTTGGGTGGGAACGGTAATGGGTTCGTGACTTCCTGTTCTGATTATATGAAAAGGCGGAATATAAGATGGAAGGTCTGGGGCAGCTGTTCGCGGACGCCATTTTGTCAAAAAAAAAAAAAAAAAAGAATGAAAAGTTATACAATCTAAAGAAAACACATTTATTTATTTACCTAATTAGAACAATTCTTCATGTGTTTTACGAGACATAGCTCTTAATTAAAAAAAATACTTAACGTTATTTTTCTCGATTCCACACAACACTTAGGGCGCTTCTAAATTGTGTATGTTAAAATATTAGCGTGTAAAAATTTAAATAAATAACATTTGCACTTTAATTCCGTGGGCGAATTATTTTACTTGTTGACATTGGGTGATTAAAACGTTTCAAGAGTCTTGATTTCATTAAATTTTATAAAGTATTAATCTCCTGACAATCCTTTATTAGCAGACTCCTTTCAATTTAGCTTTTTTTTGTTCTTACGTGGTCCGCAACTAAACAAAGTTCGTTAACTACAAATTAGCTGAAATAATTTAGTGCTATTGGTAACTATAGGTTCATTGTGAGACTGACTGCGGCTGTTGTATCCAACGCATCTTGGAAAGAAATCTAGAACTTTTAAAATTAAAGTTATATTTCAACATTTTTCGTGTCATCGAATAGTTTGCGCTTGAGACGATGGAAATTCGTTGACAATCACGAAAAATATCGCATCTATAGTAAGATATTGATAGAAATTTGCTGTAGGCGGCAAAAGTAGAATTACAATTGGGATTTATTTACATATAAATTAAGCAAATAACTCGTTTTCATGTAGTACTGATATCTTACGACTTACATAATTCTAAGATGGAGTTTTTATTTTTTTTGCGGGGTGGTGGTGGTGGCGTTGAAAAAGTGGTTCAGGTAAAAAATTCCATTATTAAAAAGACCTTACTTTTTTTTATAAGGTGTCTGAGATCACCATGTCAGGCATATGTGTATCTCTCTGTCAATGGCTTTTGAACAAGTGAAGGATCTCCTTGAAACGTGGCATTCACATTTCTTTTGTATTTGAAAGAATTTGCTGTTAGGATAAATGTTGAACGAATTTGAAAATTACGATCAACATTGACAAAACGATGTGATTGGTTCTTGTCGAGAACAGCTGATTGGTTTTAGTAACACCTCCATTTGTGACCTTGCGAGGAAAGAAGACTTCCAGTTCTGTTTATGAGCTACTACATACATTTTTTTTTCCAAATCTAATTCGCAAATTTAATAGTTGTTTAATTGGGTAGCTTTTACAACTGGGAAGTTTCGAAATCTATGGGATACATTGTTATCGGTGCGCTATATTTCATTGTCACGTGACGCGGCCTCTCCTCACCTGACCGCGACAATAAAGACAGTGTACTCTCCCCCCCCTTTTTTTTATGATCCCTGCGTAGGGGTGTGAGGGTAATTCCTCCCCGTCGTAAACCATCTGTCCTGTTTGTCCTCTGCCGAGATTCAATGACCTGTCATTACAGTCGCAAATAACACCAGTGAACTAATTTTGCCCCCTCAATAATAGACATCATCGGTATAAGGCCTCTTACCTTAATTAAAAACGAGACTGCCTTTTCTGTAGTGTTTTTTTTTTTTTTAAAGAATAAAAATAATAATAAATGACTGGCATTGAGAAATATAGTATTTTAAACAAGAGGGATTTCTTGTATTGTTTACTTTCTGGAATCGAGAAACTTCTGTTCTTTGTTTCTTTATTTTGATGCTTCACAAAAAGTCTTTCGAACTCCAAGAAATGAGGCTAAATCAGAGATGACTATTGTAATTTGTTAATTTAATATTTTCCGCTCAAGCTCACAGGGAACCAATGTACATATTTTTAGTTAAATCAAGGCAAGGTTGTAAATTGTAAACTCTGTATAGTATATTTATTCATGTTATCATATCGCTGTATGGTACTTCCTTTCTTACAGATAAACCCACAATTATAAGAAACAGGTTTTACGTGATTTTGCTTAGTCATGCCAAAAAACAAACCAAACCAAACAGCTATAGTTTACGTTATTTTCCGAATTAATAGAAAAATTGTCCATTTTATTGTTTTCCTGAAAACTCAAACTATTTTGATCATGTTTTGGCCTTTTCCAGTTAAAAATCTACTAAAAATATATATATTTTTTTAAAATAAAATTTAAAAATTTTATGAACCTATGGAATTATATTGTTTAGATTGCTAAATATTGTTAGGGTTTTGTTCACAGACTGAAACATATGTACGAAATCATTCTTTACTTCTAGTGCTGTTAAATTTGTTTCGTTGATTTCATGAGTTTTATTGTTTAGTTTTTTTTTTTTTGAAATGACTTCACCTGATTTTAGTTTGAACTTAAAACATTCTTAATGACTTAAATAGGATTTAATAATAATGTTAAATTTAGCTGAAGTAATGTTATTTTCGTGTGGTTTTGGAGGCTTACCTAGGTGAGAAAGTTGCTCTTGTACTTTTTTGTTTGTTTGTTTGTTTACTGCTGTAGAACGGGTAAGGTCTCTGCTGTGGTGCTACGGCAGCGGGGCGCAGGCATGGCCGTCGGTTCACGCGAACTTGAAGGCCTTGCAACGGGAAAAGGGAGTTGTTGGCCCTTGTCCAAGGGAAGCCCCGTGCCTTCTGCCGGCCTAGTTGCGTCGCGGGAATCAATAGGGCGGGAGGGAGGGACGCACCCCGCCGCCGTATCATTACCTTCGGAAAGAATGCGCTGCCACTAATTAGCCCAAGGGATTTTTCTCGGAAGCTACCGACAGTCGGTCGGCACCGTCGTCGGGGAGTCGTTGACCAGCGCGCGAGGCTTCGATCTATTTCTCTCTCTGACGTTCGACCTTGGGATAAAGTCACAATATGCAAACAACGTGTGGGTGACTGTTTTGCAAGTGGATTTGGAGAAGGCAGTCGGGATACTGCGCCGGCCGAGATTGGAGTTTCACGTATCGCTTTTTCTGCACAAACCGAAGCGTCCGCATGTTGTCGAGCATCCGTTTCTCTCCCATCTTTAAAAAAAATGGCGGCTTTTTCATTTTTAACAAGTAATGCAATGGGGAATGGCTTACAGTGCCTAAATTTACAAAAACTAGCTTATGAAGAGTCGAGATTTGGAATTAATAAAACTAAGAAAAAATAAAAAATTTGTTAATAACAGTGTCTTTTCAAATTGATATTAAGTAAATTCTTAACGGTGCTACTAGTATCTGAAATTGTCCTCGGAAGCCGCATTTTAATATTATTGTATATTGTTTTCTAATGTTTCTAAATTACGAAATGTTCCTTTCTTTCTTTTCTTTATGTTGAGTAATATTGAAACAGTTAAAATCTGTGTTGGTATATCCTAAACTTTTAATACCGTGTGCCAAAAAATTAAAAAAAAAATACGACACTAGGCTGAATCGATTTTTTCATTCGATGTCGTAAACAAAATATAGTAATCCGCTTATTAATCCTCTTAATGTCTGCGCGCACTTTAATATTATTAAAATTAAATTGAGACTGCGTATGTGAAAAACCTTTTTTTATTTTTTTTTTATTTTAGAGAATGGAAAAGTGAACTATTTGTGTTCATTAAATATTTTAATTTATAAATTACATGAAACCGTCTCATTGTAATTATTTTCACTATTTAAAAAAAAAAAAAAAAAAAAAAAATAAATAAATAAATTAAAAAATAAAAATAAAATACCGGTATTTAAAAAAAAAAAAGAAGAAGAAAGAAAGCAGGCTGCAATTACTTTGCTGAGTTTCTTTATAGTTGAAATAAATTACTTGAATCTGTTACATAGCAGTTGTGTATTAGTAGATTGGATTACTGGATAAATTGTAAAAGCGTATTAGATATTCAACTGATAGACTCATTTATCTAGTTATTAATTGTTCTTCCATCATTCTGTTTTATTTATTAATTTAATTTTTAGCTGTTTTACATACGGATTTTTTTGAAAACATTTTATCCTTTTTTTTTTTTTTGTCTGTAGGTGTAAATCTACACCTTATGATTTGGTAGGCTGAGCACGCAGATGGCGGCAGTAACAGTCCTTAATTAGGGCTTTGTACCTGCATTGATCTACGGCCACGTGCATTTTGTGGTTTAGAAAAAAGAGATAGACTAGATTCGAAAGAAAACACGTTTTAAAAAATGCTCTGATGAATTAAAAAATTGATGTAATTCGTCCCCATACAGACACTAAACACAACAGCAGCTAAACGTCACCCTCCGTGCTTTTTTTTTTTCTTTCGTTTTTCCAGTCGTCTACAACTCTTACCATATTTTAAATACCAATGTAGTTTGAATCTCAATCTTAGTCAAATTGAAGTTAAATCCTTGTAGTTTAATTTTTAGAATGTATTTTGATTTATAATTGTTAAGTTTAAATAATAATAATTCCCAAAGTTTGGACAAAATATTAAATATTTTTGTTTTTCGTATTTTAGAAAAATCATATAAAATTGGCCAATTAAAAATTAGGAGGCGATTTAAGAAGACCATACTTTATTCCTGATTTTTAGGGTTTTTAAAATAATTAAAGAAGAGGATGTAAAAATATCCTCAGAGTTAAGGATTACATAATATCTTTTGACATATTTTTTTTTTAAAATAATTATTTAGAAAAAACAACTTTTAGTCAGTTTCGTTATTTTATTTTAACTTTTATTATTAGAATTTTGTCATTAGACTATTCTACAAAGCCTATTTTTTTTTTTCTAATCCAAAATTTGGAATTACTATTACTATTAAAACTATCAATTGTAAGTCGACATCCATTTTTAAAATGGAATCTAAAATGATTCCACATTTATTATATATTCAGTTTTTTTCACTACATTAATAGTCAATGTATAATAAGTTATAGACGATTCGATTAACGGAAGAGAAAAATAACACGAGGTTCAACTCCACCTAAAACGTGCGTTTACTAATAACATTGCGGTTAGACTTGCTAAACAATTCCTGTTGTTACTTGTTTTATTAATTTCTTAACTTTGTTACGAATGTTTTTAATGATTTGAAAGGCTTGGGTTTAACTGTACGTTGTGATTTTTTTTTTTTTTAAATACAAAAATAAAGGAATTTACGCAGCTTTAAAATAAGTGTCATTAATTTTTTAAAACAATCGTAAAATATGGCATTTCATTAACAGTTATTCTAAAGTAATATTAAAATACAGTATTTGTAATTTCTGATACAGTCATGGAATTCTTTTTTTTTTGAATGATTGAGGCGGCCTTTTTGTCCCTAATAACTGTTCAACCTCTTGATGGATCTTCTTGAAAGTTTGTATACATGTTTAAGGACTGGAGAGAATGTGACTTTCTTATTTGAAATCTTTTCCGAGTGGATCTTTGTCGAGAAATTAGTTCGTGAACACTACAAAAAGCGCCATAGAAAAGCAGTGGATATTAATCTTTTTAGCAAATATTTTAATTTGCGCATGATTTGATACGATTAAAATGAATCCGGTTTAGAAAACTTAATTAATGCGAAGTTATTTATTTATTTATTTTTCAGTAAACAGGAAAAAAAAAAAAAAAAACTGAACTGTTTCTATTCAGTAGATATAATTTGAAAATAAATTTAGGCTTTTCGTGTTTGACAGTTTTCACGACTTACGGTGAAAAAAATTATAAAAGAAAATTTGAAGCAATAACATTTTAATGCAAAAGTAGCTTTGAAGTTCTTTGAGGAACCTTTTGTAATTCCGATGAAAGAGGTAAAGGGTTGCGGGGAATAGCTAGTGTTTGCTGCCTGACGTGCAATTAGGCTCGTTTTCCTTGTTCGCTGTGAAGCTGTTTCTTTTGTGTCTGGAATTAGTTACTGTTGTTGTGATTGGTAGCGGAGCTTTTGTCACTTTCCCTTAACCGCAGCGTCGTCATTTTAATTGCAACTATTGCCAATGCAAATAACAGGTAGGAAAAGCTGTCCAAACACAGGCAGTCACCTTCACTTTCCCCGCGTCCAAACTGCTTGTCGCACTTCCTCGTTACTGTTCAGTTAAGTCAGTGCTTCCTAATCGGCGTGCCGCGCTACAGAGTGGATTGCCGCAAAATATTGACAGGTGCCTTTTTCTCAAATTAAAAGAAAAAAATAAAGATGTACCTCACTCTTTCATCGGCGTTCGTACTTTGTCGGTTTGAGGCTTTCAAGGACTCCTCCATTTCTCTTTATCTCTTGCTGCGATGGTGAGGTCTCAGGTTTTAAATACTGTTTTATTGGGTAAGTTTTAATCCATTTGGATCTGGGTCGTTCATAGCTGTATTTAGGATGCGGTTGGGGAGCCGCCCTCTATCTATGCTCTCCACATGACCGAATCACTGTTTGCTTTTTGGGATCTTCTCCATGATTGTCTCACTAATACCATGTTCTTCTTTAACTGTTGATTTTGTTTTTTCTCTGTCCATTGAGTTCCATTAATGCTCCTAAGGCATTTCATCTCAGAAGCAATTCTCTTCTCTCTTCCCAATTATCCAAGCCTCTGACCCTTGTGTGACCGATTACTTTTTCCAAATGCTATCGAGTCCGAATGTTGAAATAGGTTGGAGTTTATCCATGTTTTCAGTTCTAAGTGAGCCAAGGAAGTTAAATTTAGTGACTTATTCTATAAGATTGTCATTGAGTTTTACTTTTTAATATTTTCGTTTTTTCGTCCAATTTTCAGTATTTTTGTCTTGCTAGCCTTTATTGTCATTTTGTAATTGTTTGCTATTTGACTTAATTTGGAAATTAAATTGTCTAATTTAAGTTTGGAATCTGCAATTAGCGTGATCTCATCCGCATATTTGATGTGACCATTTATTTCTTCGCTAGATATCGCTTTGATCAAATCTTCTAAGTGGACATTAAATTGATGTAGTGAAATGGACAACTCCTTTTTCAATATTTATTTCATCCGTTTTTGTTGCTCCCTTTGTGTTTATTGCTTTGGTTTTTTTGGTAATAGCAAATGGAAAACGTCAGAAACTCTTTGTCAATTCCTAACATCTTAAAATTAAAATAGGAATGAAGAGGGATTTTTTTTTCTATTCCAGATAATAATTCTTCATTTATTCCTACATTAATTTTATATGTTAATGCTATTTATTTATTATTTTATTGAACAATAAGATACATTTTCTACAAATTCCGTGTGAGAGCGGATGAAATCATGTACCGATTTTTTAAATTTATTGAAAACAGAGCCGTGTGATTGGTTTATTAAGAAAACAGCTGATTGGCTTCAGTATTTCTATCAATCCATTCATAACGTTAGAAGTAGGCGCGATGTGGTTAGGACTTTCCTGTTTAATTTTTCAGATTACCCAAGAAATTAACAAATCAGACTTAAATCCTGTAACACAAGAGAGTAATAAACAAAAAGAAAATATAAAATTTGTTAGATAGGTTATCAGGTTTTGTGGATATAACTTAGTATTAACAATATCCTTTACGTAAATTCGAATTTACTTTGAAAGTTATATTGTTGTAAGTCTTATTGTACATAAAAAAAAAAGTATGTCTGTGTAAATAAAAGTTTTCATTCAAATAATTTTTATCATTATTTAGGCTAGGCTTATCAAATGTGTGTGTCCCTAATATTTTTTTTAAAACCTCAGGGCGATGGATCATCTTGAAACTTGGTATATATTTAAAGACAATCTAACTTTTGTATCCGAGTTGTTATTTTCGTAAATGAGTCCTTTTTCAGAATTAGCGCGAGAGGGTGACATAAATTTCCACAGAAAAGCATTGGAATTTAAACAGTAAATATCTAACATATGGTGTTAATCCATTCATTTCGTAAATTGATTTCCAAGGACTGTTTTTTTGTATGATTAAATTGAATCGACTTTAGACAACTTAAATAGATATCGGATTTGGTTTATTATTTTTCTTGTATGTGTATGTGTTTTTCTGTTTTTTTTTAAACTGTTTGTATTGAGAAGATTTCATAATTTAAAAATAAATATGTCGTTTGTATTATTTGTTTTGATAACAAAAAAAAAAAAAACCCAATCAAGATTTAAAGAATGTAGGTTTCATGTGTTTTTAGGAACTTCTTGTTTACTTTCTAAATCCAAATATGTCAACATCGAATAAAGTCGCCCGCGCAATACATGCGAATACACAACACAGTTACTTATTTTCATTGGTGGTTTTAACAGCTCATCAATTCATATCCAAGTTTTTAAAATTGCACTGAAGAGGTCGCTTATGTTCAGTAACGGATTTCTCTCTTATTTTCATAGGAATATTCCAGATTGTTGTTAAGCCCCATTGCCTGGCCTTGGCTGTTAGGGGCCATTAGAAGGGGGATCCCAGGTGTTTGTCCTAATCCTCATTGTATCCCCTATCCCCTCTTTGCGTCCGATTTTTAGCGGGGGTTTTTATTGTCACTGGAGAAGACAAGATAAGGGTCCCTGCGGGGGTGAAATAACCCCACCTCTTTTTTTTTCTCCCCAACAAAAGGCCATGCGGAGCCGTAATTATCCCCCACTATTGGATCTTCCCTCCAGTGTAGTGATCCTTTACAAGTGTTATTTTTTTGTAGGGTTTTAATTAAAACCTTCCAGAATCCGAAGAAACCCAAGCAGAATGGAATCCAAAGAGAACACTCCTCCTTTCTTCCCCCACCCCCTCCCATCGACATGGACCCTGTTCATTGACCTTTTGGGGGGAGCTAAAAAAAACTATGTAGTTTATATTGGAATCAAAGAAGTTGGTGTTTTTTTAGATGTTCCGGTTGTTGGAATGTACTATTACCCTTCTAGATCCTTCTTTAGTCTGAGGGTGTCGTAAAAGAGCGTTGAATGTAAACAAGAAAAATGAAACATAAGGTAGCCCTGAAGGCAGTATTATCAACTTCGAAAACCTGAATTTCTTTACCAGTTTAAAAAAAAAACAAAAAACAATTTCTTGAACTTCAAATTTTAGGAAGTTCAATTCCAAAATTCATTAGGAAGGAAAAAAAAAAAAAGCTCTCCACCAGCATTCGCGTTGTCTTCTGTAAATTATCCTATCACCAAGAATGAAAAACCTCTTAATTTTAAATCGCAAACCTAGGTTTCCCTCTGTAATCCGTCACAATTTTTTCCCCCTCCATCGTGGAACCCTTCAGATTTGGAGAGAAACCTCTGATGTTGACTACACTGAATGGAGGCCTGTCACGTGGACGTTCCACCTCCTATCAGACCTTACCCTTTAATCGATGCATGCCTCCTGAAATAACTCTGAACTATTATTAATTAACTAACATTAAACTAGTTTCTAATTAATATAAATGCAATCATCTTCCTTCTATAAAATTTTTAAAAAACATCTTCTATACACTGTGACGCAGGAATCTTAAGGAATCACGTATCTTAA
>JAFIDM010009631.1:286860368-286886146 GCA_023159025.1 Thereuonema tuberculata | reverse complement strand
TATAGAAGGAATTAAAGTATATTAGTGAAAAGCCGATGATAGTTTGCGCTTTGAGTTAAAGAAAATGACTGTTTTGTAAGAAATGTCAAAACTCCGCTAGATGATTTTTTTATGCCCCCTCAGCACAATTAAAATTGACTACAAAGATCAACCAATACAACTTTCTATTCAATCTGATTTTTCTTACCATTGTTTCCTACAAAATTATCTATAATTGAGTTTCATGAAGTCCTTGAAGGAATTTACTACTTTGTATAAAACCGCAAACAAAATTGTTCCAATTTAAAGCTTACAACAGACGCTATTAACAGTGGATTGATAGCTTTCTCAATGTCCTGTTTGCGGTTTTTATCAATCAATGAATAATGGAAATCTATTTTGCTTTGTTTTTAATTATGTCTACGTAATGAAATGTTGAATTTGTTTTCGCCAATATACGGGATAGGAAATTGTAGAACGGTTAAAAGTTAGAAGGCGGCGAAAGGATAATTATATGAAAGTAATATAAGTTATTCGTCTGCAGAAAGAAACTGGAATAACATATAGTAGCATTATTATTATTATTATTTACCGGTATGTGGTCATGCTTTTATTATTTCTTCTAGTCAGACAGACATAGATAGATAGATCTTAACACCTTTAACATTAATGTATAATCACAATTATACGTGTTTGTTTTTTGTTCTTTTTCCCAATCCCAGTTTAGAGTAAAATCCGTTTCTAAATCGTCATAACTTACTCTGTTTTTGATAATCCTGAATAAGTGGCAGTTGAGATTTAAATTATTCAAATAATTTATTTATATTCTACCAGTTTTTAAATTTCGTCTGCCATATTCGCACAATCTTCGGTTTCATGTTATTTTGATAAGCCTAATGTGACCGCGTCCTTGCAGACCCAACTCGTGCAATTCTTAAATCTAGGAGAATAATGAATTGTTTGGGGTTTCTTTTTGTTTTTGTTTAGTGGTACTTAAAATTGTTTTATTTCTTTTCTTGAGTATTTTATTTCGACCATTGTTTCCACTGTGGAATAGATTTATTGCTCTCGCGTATCAATGTGAATAAAAAACGCGTTGAGGGATTAAAACAGCTGAGACAGAAAAGAAGTAATTATTAATGTTTAATTGAGTCATGAATTATTCGCTGTTCAGGCTTTGCCTACTTCACTGCGCTGGTGGTGACACTGGTTTTTATAGTAAAAAGTGGCTGTTGGCAGCGTAATAACTGATATTGCTTGACTCGCGACGCTTCCGTTGTGGACGTGGGTCGGGTAAAAAGCAGTTTGTTAAGTAGTTGTTTTTTTTTTCCCCTCCTGTCTTTTTAACGATATTAGGTAATTCATTTACAGTAAATCTTCATCCAGTTCGTCTTTCTTGGTTCAGCTGACTGCATTTTGATTAAAATTTGCTTTACTAACAAGATGCTTTGCCCAAATGCGACTCCAATATTCAAATAAGATATTTCGAATGAGAAAGACCAATACATCTTTCTTTAATCTTTAGAAAGGAGACGCAGAATTTTAATAAAAAATTATTCTTAAATTTTTAAATGCTTTGTTTCTTTACTTTTTAGTGCTTGTTCATTTTGTTCTTTTTTTTTAAAAAATTTCAAATTCATAACCATGGCGGTGTTGATCTACCCGCCCGGTGAAAAAGTAACTGCTGTTGATAACGGCGTATCAACAGATTTTTTTTATTTTTTTTATTTTAATGTTTCACTGAGTTTACAACGAAACATACTTTCGAATATTTATCTATCTGTTTACGATATTTCGTGAAAGCTACGACAACGTCGAGAAAGGCAACTATGTAGAACGTGAAACTTCCCAAATTGGGATGGTATTCATCTTCATTTTTAAAAATTTAATTCGGGTTATATTTCTCAAGTTATAAAGATGTAATACAGTAGCATACAAAGGGAGTTTTGGAGTCAACTTCGTACCAACTTCAGTAACAAAATAAAAAAAATTATTGAAGTAAGAATTTTTTTTTTAATATTTGAACTTGTCGTCATGAGATCATGGCTGTATTGTAATGGTAAGGTGACCAACCGTCCTCCTTTTTGAATCTCTGTCCTCCCTTGAGAAGTGTCCTCCTAAATGTCCTCCTTTTGTAAATTATGTCCTCCTCTTTGATATTTGAAGAGTAATATGTCCTCCTTTTTGATATGTGAAGTTTAAAACTTTTTTTTTGGTTGAACAGATAGGTTTAGAGGTTTTTTTTTTATAGGTTTACACCCCTGAAACCCCTGATATTTTTTTTTCTTCAAATTATTTGCGTCCTCCTTTTCATTTTAGAAAAAATGGTCACCTTAGTAATGGTGTTTGTGGGAGAGTTTTTGAGATCTAAAGACAACGAGTCTAGTTCTGGAACTGAACTGTTCTGAATTAATTTATTGAACGAAAAACATTTATTATAAATTAAAAGAAAAGACCATACACACAAAGCATAATAAAAAAATATATATAAGCAACGTCATTACATGTTACGAGGCATAATTCAATCCTCCTCATCAGATGTAACATGTAATGAAGTTGCTTAAATATATTTTTTTTTATTATGCTTCGTGTGTATGGTCCTTTTAATCTGTTTAGACAAGAACATAACTAATTTAAATTAATTAACTGATTTAACGGCTGCAACGGAAAAGAATTTAAAAATGAACAGAACATCAGTAATTAGGAAAGGCAAAGGAAATAAATAACGGTTAAAGATAAAAATGAATACAGATAAACACAGATAAATAATTTCTACAAAAATACAGTGATTTCTAAAAATATTTATTTACAAATTGTTACAATATTACTGTGGGATGATTTGTAATATTGATCTAATTTAAAATTAGAAATTCAAAATTAAAAAAAAAAAAAAATGATTTTTAACGACAAAAAAAATTGTGTATTTATTTCTAAATATATCTCCTTTGACTGTTCTGAGAAGTTAGTTGGGGGAGGGTTATTATACAATAATGTATGCAGTAATTGGAGGAACAGATTTTTGCCCCAATATTAAAGCACCTGCCACTTTTAAGATTTTTTTCTTTTTTTAATCCTGTCTAGTTTACGTTGAATGACATGAAAAATTTTTTTTTGTCCTTTTTTTTTTATTCGAAGCACGTGCGGTGTTTTTTTATTATTTCATTTTTTTTTTCTCTTCCATAATGGCGGATGTTTTAGTCATGCAGATGACCCATCCAAACTCCCCTTACAAATGAAAGCTATTTGGAATGGTATAAGGGGCTACTAAGCATAATATGCAGAAAAGAGAGTCGTAATGGATTGGGCCAAAATTAAATGGACCACCTGCAGCCCTTTAAGGCACTGTATTAAAAGTATGGCCCCATTTTAATATATTCGTCTATATTCAACCCTTCAATACCATAACTGATAAAATAAACATATTCCAATCAAGAGAATTTAAAATAGTATTTCTTAATAGCCTAGGTTTTTTTTTTTAAGAAAGTATGAGGTTCATAAAATAAAGCCTGGGAGTACTTGTGTATTTTCGTAATAACTTTTGAACCAATGGATGAAGCTTGTTGAAACTTGGCATGTACGTTTAAGACAAGAGACGAGCTATTAAAGTGGGCCCTTATCAGATGATTAGCGGAAGAAGGTCACAGAAATTCTAGGAAACTATTAGAAATAAAACAATGTACAGTGCTACTAGCATTTGATGGCAGTTAAATACACGGCCAATGGCCATGACGTAGCTGTTTTTCAGCCAATCAGAAACAGCCGCTCCTCAAAGTTCAGGCGCTGATTTAATAGACAGTTTCTCTCAAAATGTCAGCATGTAAAATATTGCAGAGCAGCGCTCGAGAAATTGTTTTGAAAAGTCGAGGAATATTTCCGACAGGAATTTGAGAATGAAATTTACATTCAAATTTTGTCATTTAAAAATGCTGTTTCAGTGTAGTATTTCTTTGAACCCTGTCTACTGCTGCTGTTACATCCCATGTCACTTGACCCGATTGTCTTCGTACGTGGTTGCACTTTATTTCTGTCGATATTTATTCGCTTAATGAAAGCGTGAGATATATGATTAAAATTAATTGGCTTCATACTGTATAAGTATGTAATGAGTGTTTAATTATTTTAGAGATGAAAAAGATGTCTACAGTTTGTATTCAACACATATAATTAAAAACAAAATAAATAAATAAATAAAAAAAACCAGACTTTTCATTTGCTTTTTACAAAAGAAAGCAAAACAAGAAAATAAGATTCTATTTTTTTTTTTTTTTTATCAGGAGCGTATTGTATTTGTTTTCTTCCTAATCAATAAAAGCAAAAACTAATGCATGAATTTTTCATTGAATTTAATATTTTGTCACGTTCATAGAATAAAAAGAAATACACCAAAAATATCTTTTTGCCACAGTGACGAATGCCTTTAAACATTTATTTTTTTTAACAAAAATAAATAAATAAAAGTAATAATTTAAATTTATCTGCAAACGAAGGGCTGCCTAAAAGTGTTCTGTTTGAATCAAAGAGAACTACTTATGTGAGAAACACTGCAATATTATTATTATTATTATTATTATTTTATTTAAAGTCGTTTCTGGAAATTTTTCTGTATTAACGTAGCATCCTTAAGACTTGGTATCAAAGTTTCTTCATTCATAAGAGTTTGGGAATATCTTTTGTTTTCATGACTATACTGATATATATATATATATATCAATGCACTGTGTGCATTGTATATTGCATCCTGTAATCCAAAATAAAGTAACAGAATCTTAAAGATGCAATGCCAATCATTCTGCCTAACGATTTCCGGCGAGGGAGCAGCTTTTTTTATTATCAACAGACGCTGAGACGGCGCGGGAAAGGACCTTTATCAGTGGCCGGGCCCTCAGTCATTGTAAGATTTTTGAATAATTGAGAACGAAAATGTTTAAAGAGATGAACAAAACATAATAAAGATTTTTTTTCTTTAAATCATTCCCCCCAAACAAGTCATATTCATGAAAAAATTCTACATAGTTTTGTGTGGTGGTTTTGTATTTGTCGACAGGGTTAGAAATTATTTTTGATTATAAATAAAAAATTATCTTAGATCATTCCAGATCCTATTATGCAGATCTCTAAGTTGGGGTTATTCTCTGAGTCTCTTCATTTAATTATTATTAATTTGCCAATACCAATGAAAGTAAGAAATATGGAGATTTTTAAAAACATTGGTTTCACAATGAGAAAGATTTCCTTAAAACCTTATTCTTTTTTTATTATCATTATTATTATTTTAAAGTTTAAACAAAACAAACGAAAAATTTACATTTATTTTCTAATTCTAAAATATATATTGAAGAGAACAGTTACAAAATTTCCATTCTTGAAAAAAAAATGAATTAAATTCTCGTTATTTACATACAATTGACTAAAGCTAATTAATATCAAGCCAATCGCTAATTATAATGGATTAGTTATTAAACTTCTCTATGTTTAAGACATTGATAAAAATCCATTGTTTAGTTTCTAAAACTTAACTGCGGAATTTTTCTTTTGCCCATTTGGAAAAGATTTGAAATATACAATATAACAGGTTTCCAGAATAACCCTGAGATAGTAAGTCCCAGGGGAGAAACGGACGAAACACATAAGAAGAAAGAAACAGCCATGCCAACGCCCAGGTTCGAACCCAGGTTCCGACACATCGACCACACGGCAGACCGCCGTCTAAACCGCTCGACCTTGCCTTATTTTATTTATTTATTTTTAATATTAAAAAAATTTTCCAAACAGGTTTCCTTGGAGAAATTTGCGCACGAAAGTGGCAAAAATCGGTTTTAAAAAACTAGAATAGAAAAACCAGTGAATCAAATATTGAATTTTGTAATCCACTATTTGTGCGCGCTTTGATTAAAAGTAGTTTTAGTGTTTAGGAGATTTAATGTAATGATTTGTGGAGTGAATCAAATTTCAGCAAATAGAAAATTTGTAGATAAATTTATTGAGAGATTAGAAGGCTTCGTAATAACTTCCCGTACTATAAACAAGGAAAAATTAACGTTATAAGGAAAAATAAGCTATAATTTCTTTCAGGAACTTCTTGTTTCCTTTGTGAGAATAAATTGACTGTTGATTGCATTGTTCGTCAATCCTTTATTTAACAGTATCGATATGATCGAAGTAACAGTAAAACGTAGATTACGATTAACCCTGGTTCTCTGTAGTACATACAAATTCATTTCATTTATTTATTTATTTATTTATTTATTTATTTATTTATTCTCAATGTTTAAACAAACGAAAATAAATCTCAATTAAAACCGTAATTTAGATCAACGGTGTTTTAAGTTATCTGAGCTCATAACGCTCCCTAATTATCACAGACAATTGACGTTTTAGTGTGTGTGTGTGTTTATATACAACAAGGTTTGCGTATATTTTTATTTTATTTATTTATTTATTTATTTTCAGATACATTTGATATATTTTAGATTAAAGTCTATATAAGCCATCGTAAAGGAGACCAGAAAGTTTTTTTTTTTTTTTTAAAGGTATTTTCGAGAGGTTCTGCCGTTGTGTATGTATTTGAAGTGAAGGCTTTTGTGTTGTGTGGAGGGGGATTTAATTGGAGGCGATTATCAAGCGATGTGATCATTATATAGCTGTCAGCGCAGGCATATCGTAGACAAATGACGTCTACGTTTCACTCAATTGGTCTGCTGTGGTGAAGGGTTGAATCAGTTGAAAGTACATCATATTATTATTCTTCCGCTTTCTCTTGGTGCTTAATATCACCAAGATTATCACTATTATCAAAATAGTGTATTCAATATGAAATCACAATTTTCCTGACAGTTAGCCTGAAAATCGGAAACAACGGACAAAATTGCGGATTACACGAAGTAATCCTTGAGTAGGTGAATAAAACGACGCCTTATCTCTGAAAAGTACTCTGGTTTACTTAATAACATTATTATATGTCTATAATCGCTCTAGGAAGAACTTTGCCGCCCAGGGCCCAACGAACCTAGAGGCGGCCCTGGTAAGTATAGGCCTACACAGAAAATATCTAGAAACGGAAATAACACAATGAAAAACTAAACGAAGTAGAGCTGTATTTAAAACGACAAAATATTGCCTGGCTGTAACTCAGCCTAACTCCCATCGAAACCGTCAGATATTATTGTATTTAGATCGGTTATAGAGACACTCCTTGCAATAACGTAAGTCGTCTCTAAGGTCATGTAATAACAGTTAACATTTTTCCTGTATTTTTTGTCATAGAGATTTGAGATTTTTTTTGTTCCTTCTATCTAGCGGATGTATGCCTGAGTTCTCGCTCCTACCAGAGGGTTTTTCCATAGTGTTATCATTTCGGCCGAAAAGTTAGTTCTGGCTTTTAGCGTGGCATTGCTTGGAAATGCTTTTCGCGGATCGCTGGAGCCAGTACGTTCCTTTCGTGAAGGCGTGCTTATGGTTTTGGAGGCAGGAAAAAAAAAAAAAAAAAAGACTGAATTTCCACAAAGTATCTTATTTGTTTTGACTTCGCTTTTTTTTTTAAAAGCTAAACTTTCTTAGGAAAGTGAGGCTGATATAATCACTTTGTCTGTATCCCATATAATGTTTGAATCTTCATCTGGATGAAACTTGGCATGCCTATTTAAGGACAAGAGAGGAATCTTAACTTTTAAATTCGAAACTTTTTCCGTGTGGATCTTTTAAAGAGAAATTAGCAAGTGAAGGGGATGTCCATAGAATGCTATCTGAAGAATGGATGGTAATCCGTTAACTAATCCATTAATTTGCTTTGATTTACTACAATAAATGATGCCATTACTTTATTCACGAGATGCATTACATCTATTCGTATCTAGCAGATGTTATAACTTAAAAATAAACGGAAACATTTCATTTCATTTCACACTTCGTCTCGACTTAATAAAAACAAAGAGAAATAAAGAAAAGAAAAGAAATTGTTAGAAACAGCATTCTAAGGAAAGTAGGCTTTAGGTTCTGTCAAGATCTTATTCTGTTGTTGTCGCTGTAAGTCATCACAAAGGTTTTTAAGAAATAGGGTTCATTTTATTTTATTTTTAATATATTTTTTTTGGCGACCCGCGCACTAGGGGAAAGATTATTGGTCTCCCCATGGCCTGGAGATTTGGAGGAAATCCGACTTCTGGTGCAAGCCATTCAGGTTTTTTGGGGGGCGATTAACCGAGCCAGGAAAAAAAGTGGTAATTGGACAAATTTGGAGTCTATCTTTACTAAATCGACTGTGTTAAAAACGACTATGAAACCTCGACCCAGTGTGGTCACTTCTGGTTTTGGGTTACTGGGAATGCTTGGGCGGCATCAACTCTCCTGTAAAACCAATTTTATATGTCAATGGTGTACTTGAATTACAAAGGATTGAAGAAATGACTTTGGCGTGCTAATAATAGTAGTGTCACTTGAACAACGTAAGCGTTTGATAGATTTCAAATTGTAACAGTCTGTGTCTGTTCTGTGTCTGCTACAAAAACTGTGAATTGATTCGTTTTATTTACTGGATTAAAATTTTAACGTTTAAAAGTATTCGAGAGTTAAAAGAAAATATGCCAAGTCAAGGGCGAAATAATGAATATAAAGAAAAAAAATAGGATTTTTTTTTTTGGTTGTTAAAATAGGATTGCCCTTTGTTTTTTTTTTTTGTTTTTAAAATTCATTCTCCCGATCTCTTTATTTTTAGGTTGCCCCCCCCCCCCCCCAATATATTCTATATTCGCCACTGTGCCAAGTTGTTATAGAAATTTCTTGCTATTGAATTTACAGTAATTCCACTACACCTGAATAGTTTTAATTTTGCATCTCGTTGTGGTCGAACGTCGTCGGATAGAACGGAAAAAACAAGGAAATAAAGAAATAAGGAATTTTGTTTTTAAGTGGTTTCTAATTTGAAAACTGTTAATAAAACACTTTCTTTGCGAGTCTCTTAAATCCTAATTTTCCCTTCACAATCACTGATGTATTTGCTTTAAGAGCGTCGGTCCATTCTCCGCCAGCCCTTTATTCTCCGACGGGAAGCTCCGGCGAAGCTCTCGTTTCACGCTACGCATTTCCAGTCAACCAGCAAGTGGTGTTTTGTCTTTTGTGAAGACGCCGGCGTTCCTTTACAGGCTGGAGTTGACTTGGAATTCCCTTTCTCACCAGCAGATGGCAGCCGGAATAAACGATTTACTAGTATTCTTTTTTTTTTTTAAAGGTGATGATTGGAATAGATTTGTGCCAGTGAATGGCCGTCATTTGAAGTAGTTTCTTTATAACAGTGTAAACAGTGGTTCTCCATACACTGAAATTGAAAAGCAATAAGTCACTGACAAATGTTGACTTGAAACCATTTCGATCCTCGCTTCTCAGGATTCAAAGGCATTTTTATGGTGAAAATTTTAGAGATTCTCAAAAGGAATTGAAATAATTCAACGAAAAAAGTGATTTTATGTTTCCCATTTCTTAACAATAATAAAAAAAATAATTAAAACATCTATTAACTTTCCGCTTTTATCTTAGATATATCAATGTTAGTCCGATCTAGATTTATATATATTTCAATATTGAAAAAGTAAAGCCTAAAGACGCGTATTTTAAAATTATTCAGAAACAAGTACATAATGTTTCGGAGCCTATGCGCTCAGTTCTCTATTGCCATTGTCCCTTGTAGCTGGAAACCGTAAATACACGAAAACTTTTTGATGGAATATCCTTTTCCATCGTCAGTAAATTCATGGAATGTTTTGGTACGGTTTAAAACGGCTCTGCGTACAACGACAATCGGTAGAGTATTCGAAACGAAATGTACAGTGATTGTGAAAGCAGTTACGGAATATAAATACTGTAATTCAATAAAAGACTTACAAGAATAGCAATATTATATCAATATATAAATACACGGAACTATCAGGTATGAAAACTGTCCAAAATGCTCTCCAACCTGTGATAAGTAATCCATAGATAGATCATGGAATTGAAAGTATTTTTTAAAACTTTTTGATAAATAAAGGTGTGCAGGATATCCGAATTGCGTGTCTGTTGTAATTTAGTTTTGTAAGGTTATTCACCGAGATATAAACGAACGTAAACTAAAAGTATAGTAGTATTATATAGTTTTGTGTTTTTCTTTTGTCGAAACCAAGTTATTTCATTTGACAATAAAAACAGTCATTCAAAAACAGCACAATACGCAATTGAAAGCAGGAGACAATGAAGATTCCAGCTGAGTTAGTTTTGTCGGAATTTGAGGAATTTAATTATCTATAAATATATATATTTTTTTTCAACAATTTTTTTTAACGTTGTAGTTAGCATTGAAATTGTTGAACACTGACAATTCTTGAAATGATAGAAATGTATTATTTTACTGCGTTAAATTCAAATACGACGTGAATCGTTTGAGTGATGACAGTTAGAGCAGGAGCGTAGGAGAGGGCGTGACTAGAAGGACCCTGTAAGTAATGATTTTCCTATATAATTGGTAACACTTATTTTTATGGTCACAGTCTATGGTGACTAAAAATCCGAATTAATTAACATCAAGTTTCAACAACTGCTGAAATGTAGAATATTAAACAAGAAGTATCCGAAAAAACTTAAATTCTACTTTTCCTAAAAATTCGTTTTCTTCATTTTTTGTAAGAGTTGAGAAAACGACTGAGTCGAAAAATTGACAATTACCTTTTCAATTACAATGGCTAATACAAACAGCAGAAATTTTCCATTTTCCGATTCAATTATTACGTAAGCACATTTTTTGTCATTTTAGACTTCCCTTGTAAGCAAAAATAAGCAGATTCCTGGACCCCGTGCTTACCTATGATTTGCCAAATCCTTAACAGTAAATACCACTGAAATACTGAGTAAAAAAAAAAAAATTGCCTGTCTTACGTAAGCATTGCTCTCATTCCCTTTCCCCCCCTTGTCAGCAAAAATAGCTAAACTTGAACACTCCCCCCTTGACTGCCTACGTAATACTTGAACAGCCCCTTAATTGTAATTACATCGAAACGCGCGGTTATTATTGGATTACTAAGTAATGCATTACCAGATATCATTGCATTGTTTCTACTGTTTTCTACGGATTTTTTTTTTCCTTACTGCATTGATTCCATACAGGAAACATTCAAGTTAGATCGTCTCTTGTTCATAAATGTGCACGTCAGGTTTCAAGAAGATCCAACTGTAGTTCAAAAGTTCTTAGGAGGATGCACACACGCATTGACTGAGTGAATTGATGAGCCTCGGTTTCTTAGAAAAGTAGGTTACAAAGTGTTCCTCCTAGGAACTTTCTTAGCCGCGTTATTCATTTAAATGTTACTATTCATTTATGGCATTGTTTTGTTTTTTTGGAAGGAGAAATGTTTCACTGACTGTTGTCGCTATTTTCAAAGCAAATGACATTCCATTGACGTCTGTATTTACTGTATCTTTGACAGCGTTCCTTGTTCCTTGAAAGCTTGTTTGAAATTTGGAAATCTAAATATGTTAGTTAGAATTCGAAAACAGAACAAATAATGAGTGTAATGCAATTGCGGCGCTAAAATAAATAGCAAATATTAGCACCAATTAAATGAATCCTACTCAGAAATCTTTGACAGGAAATAGGAAAAAAAAAAGCTGTGCAAAATAAATACCAAGGTTTCGTAAATGTTATAAATCCGGGAGCCTTTCACTATCAGGACACCCACCTTTGATTAAGCCCCCCCTCCCCCCCCAAAAAAAAATGCACCCACTCCTTTTAAGTGAATTTATTCATGGTCACGAATGCACTTATGTTTTTGTGTATTGTTTATGCCACAATGACAGGATTAGGAAACTCCCAAACGCAGAATGATATTTTTTTTTGTCTCTCTCGCCCGACAAATAAAGAATTTAAAAACAATATAAAGTATTACCTTATGATCAGTATAATCATTTACTATTTCCAATAATTTATATGAGGTTTCATAGGATTTTTAATATGGTCTTCGTAATAACCAATTTATTTTCATTGGACCACAGAAATAAAAAAAGTTTTTCCACCCCTTAATCTAAAGCAGCGGTTCTCAGCTGATGGTTCGCGAATCTCCTAAGGAGCGCGAAAAGTCCAGGGATTGGCAACAAAATTTTGTAATGGCGTCTCCATCAAATTCCAAACTATTATACGACTTAATGTAAGTATTAAGAGAGGTTCAGTGATAAATGTTTAAACATTTTCATAGGTTCGCGAGTCAAAACGAAGATTAGGAAGCTCTGTTCAAAGAATTTCCTAAGTAATTTTTATACAGAAAAATTTTGGCATTTGTTATTCTTAATAAAACATATCAATAAAACATGAAAAAAACAAAACAAAACAAAACAAAAAAAATTAGTCTTTGTAATACGCGGGAAAATATACAGGTGTCCCAGCTTATTCGACAGGTTAGGGACCAGAGTACAGACCAAAACAGGAAATTGTCAAAATGCGGAACCCAGCTTGCAAATGCATTTTTTCCCATCGAAAAGCGTAAGTAACACACTATTATGTAATTCGTAAGCTAAATTATAAATGAACAAAAATTGACCTTTAATATTTTGAAGGTTATGCCTTCACTTGCTTACGTGGACGACGAATATACATCGAATGATGAGCGTGATCGTAGACGCGCGTGGAAGATCGTAGAGAAACATAACAAAATAGAGTAAAATAGCGGACCACGCGTCGAATGTATTGATTCTAGTTTAGCAGAGGACGCCTGGATAAGAGAATCTTAAGAACTTAAGAAAGAGACATTTAACGATGATCAAATTATTGCTATTGGCATTGAGACATTGGGTCTCAAGGACTCATCCCACAGTTAAGAAACACTGGAAACATTAAAACATTGAAATTCAAGGAGTGAAGAGGTGCAACAAGAGCATACATAGATGATGCGTCGGTACCAGGCTGGCGGTGAAGACAGCTCCTGAAGTCGTAGGAGTCAATTATATAACAATAGATTTAATTAATTAGTTTTTACAGTCATAGAGCGCAGAGGATCCGATTAAAAGAAGGCCTTTTACCCCTCAAAAAACATAACACTAGAATTTATACATAATTAAATATTTTTACATTGGGATATTTCATTTAGTTTGTAGGTGTGAGGTTTGTTTTATTGCCATTGTGTTTCGGAGACACCTGCAAGATAGTAACAAGATACTACTGAGATTTAAGAAATAACGAAACTAAAAGAAAAAAAGAATACCATTTATTTTGTCAGAAAATTTATTTTTCTCAAATGTGATCATCATCATCTCCCCTCCCCCTTCTGATAAAAGACAATATTAAGTCATTTAAGATATTCCAATCAGTCATTGTTTCATTTTAGTAAATGTGGTTCTAGTTTGTTTCGAACACTCCAATGAACAAGAAGTAAAATTAAAGGAATTTAAACCAAAATATTAAAAAAAAGAACATTACTGAAATTTCTGAAGGGGTGATGGCCACAAGTTTCTCTCCCTACTTACCTTAAAATGTTATAATTTATTATAACTTTTTTTCTTTCTTTATCATTTTTGTCAAGTCGTGAAATTAATACAAAAGAAAAGTCTACATTTTGTTAATCCAGTTCTAATTTTTACTGAATAAAACGTAGAAATTTTTCATTTTCTGAAAAATAAATAACTAAATCATTTTTTTACTTGAATTGTATAAATCGGATTAATTTTAATAAAATGATTTACTATTAAGAGCAATTGGATAGAAAACCATTATTTAGATTCTACGGGAATTTTGTCGCCTTCTCGATCTAATTTTTCGGCAAGGACCCACTTGGAAAAGATTTCAAATATAAAACTTAGATTGTCTCTTTTCTTCGAATATGCATAAGTTGATTCGAGAGTCATCCTGGAGCAGTTCACAAGTTATGGGGATGAGAGAGGAAACCCACTCCCTCATTGACTTCATTTTCCTATTGTTCAACAATTGTAGGAACTCCGAAGGGAGCCCATTTAAAATGTCTTCAGCTGAGAGGGTCTCATTTTTTTTTTTTTTTTTTATGTCAAATGCCATATATTGGAGTAAACGCCGATTTTTTTTATTTTTTATTATCCCCCCCTCCCCGCCGTCCGATGGGAATAAAAACAACGAAGTTCTGGGGGGGGGGGGTTATCTTTGCAACAAAGAAAATTCGAGTGAACTAAAGGGGTTGTTGAATTACAGGACATGTAGCAATTACTCTGAAGCGCCCTTGTATTTTCTTCCCATTCTCTTTTATCCGTAGCCTCCTCCTCCTCCTCCTGTTCGTCACTCGATTCTCCGCAATCCTTTGTTGTTGAAACTTCGTAACACCCAAAAAGGAAACTTCCTGCCTGTTCTATTACCCGGCGCCCAATTGCTCCTTTTTTTTCCGATCCTAAAAAGTGTCGTACGTGAATTATTCAATGATACCTAATGAATTCGCATTGTTCGTGGGCGCGAGACAACAGCCGGCCCAGGGGGCGGGCACCTATTTGCGCATGGGTTGTTTTTGTTACATATGCAAAAGTAGCGCTTTTTTTTTTTTTTTTTGTTCGCGAAACCTGCCGCCTTTTTTCTTTTTTTCCCTTCTCCCCCTTTTCATTTGTACCCCCTTGGAATTTACACAGTAATTTTGATTTTTTTTTTCTTTCTCTCCCTTTTTAGGTAAGTGACTGAATTCAAAGAGTGGAATGATGCTTGTATTTCGTTTGTTTGAAGTTCTTAAGGTAAAGCATTTTTGATGTATTGTTTTTAATGCCTGATCTTGACAGTAAGAGTGCGGTTATGTTCTAACCGATTAGATATAAGACACATTATTTGAAGGGAATGTTCTATTATATTGAATCTTCCGTTGACTGATTTAGCAACAAACTTTCTACACTGTAAGAAGTTGACCGTTGAAAAAACGGTAGTTAACCGTCAATTGTGGCTGCCGACTTTGTACCGTTAAAATTACGGTGACCGTAATATTGGTAAGAAACGGTCACTGTATTTTTAAAGGTAGATTACCATATTTTTAAAAGAACAGTCGCCGTCTTTTTAATGATAAATTACCGTAATTTGTACAAAATTAAAAGAAAAAGGTCACCGTATTTGTAACAGGTATTAGCCGTTTAGTTTCCCCTCTTTGTGTTTTAAATGGGAATCATGGCTGGAAACTGTTACAAATAAGGTGACCAATATTTTTCTGTAACTTCAATAATGGATGCCAAATAGTAAGAGAAATGTATTTGTAATTGGAACCAAAAAAAAAATAAAATAATAAAAAAAAAATGCACTACATGTTGTGGGATCCACATCCGGATCCTTCATCAGGTGACAATTGGAGCTTAATATATATATATATATATTTATTATTATATATATATTTAGTGCCTTTTGTTCCAATTGCAAATATCATTGAAATGGCACACGAATATAATGCAAAAGGTAACAGAAATGTGTTCTGTAACCAAATTTTGTATATATTGTGGAAGAATTCTAATTAACAATAATGTGTAAGTAATACAAAGTAATGGCACTCTGTTTTCTAAACTTATAAAATTTGAAAATGCATTTTGTGTAAGGTATCAATGTATCATTGATATGGGTCGAAATGCTTGGTTTTATTGTCGTCAACAGTGAAAGTTCCTGTTAATGCTATATCTTAAGTGAATACAATTATGTGTGTCCCCCATGTATATAAATGTTCATGTTGGACATGTGTAACTTATTCCCTCAGTTTTCATGGTATGACAACTCTTTAATTCCCCAACTCAAAAAAACACTCGACACAAACTAATATGAAAGTGCTTGCTTTGTATGAAAAGATAATGAAAACATTTTGTATTGGATTATCAATCAAATCAAGGATGGAATTTCCAAGTTACTATTTGTTTTTTTGTTTTTTAAAAAAATTAGTGTTCTGCAGTTGCTAGTTTTACATCATGAATGTAGATGACACCTGTGTAGATGACCAAAGTATGCCACTGAGGATGTGTAATCACAGCTATTTTAAAAATTTAATTTATTGTAACTTGATTTAATAAATAACGAAAACATTAAAGTTTACCTTGCATTTTATTAAAAGGTTATGTTTTTTACAAATTGATTTTAATTCTCAAATTCAAGATCTTGTGGTGGAGATCAGTTCTCTGTTTAACTTTGGTAGACTATGGAAGAAAATTGGTTAATAATACATCTTCAATATAGGAAAACATCTTGATAATAGTTTTTTGAGATGGGCAGTACAATTGTCAGGGAATAAAAAAAAGATAGGATATTTATCCGCAATCATCCTTTCATACTCATCATATTATTCATTTTATTTCATTTTTTTTTTAGATGAGTAGATTTGTATCCTTCCATGGAGGAAATTAACTCATAGTAAAAATATAAATGTTTTTGTGAGTGTTATATATGAGTGTTTGTGTACACGAATGTAGGACAGGGTGGGTGGGGGCTGGATTAGTATCTTTATCTTTAGGGTCATTCTATATGAAATCAGCCAATTTTAATTAAATGGTTGCTTGACCATCTTGTTAATTTTTTATATTTTCACCACAGGTGCCCTTACTAGTAACTTGCTCAAAAGTATTTTTGTTTTATTTATATCTCCCACCATCTTTGATTTAGGCTCATTTTTCGTCAGTGCGACAAGCAAAAATAAGGGTTTGCAATGGTATAGAAGAAAGGCTGCTATGTTGTTTCTATATAAGATACAAAGTTCTGGTTTGCACTGTCTTAAAGCAGGGATCCTGGCCTTTTAGAAACTGTTTCTAAATGGAAGATATCTCTTTGATAAGTTGGACTTTAAAGACCTTAAAGTTTGCAATCGAAATGAGGAATTTTGCTGTTTTTAAAGGTCTGTAAAAATGAAAAGGACTTGAAGCCACAGGATGATAATTTTTATACAAGAACTATGACTGAAAGTGTTTCCAGCAATAGTAAAAGAAAGCCTGGATTAGAAGTGCTTCTTGGCAATTTTTTGCTCCAAACTTGGACAATTTTTAAAAAGTATGAATTTCAAGGTCAAATATATCAAAAGGGGGACCAGCCAAAAATTTGAAATTTTGCCCATAGATACTCTTCCTAGTACTTAAGAAAATCTGTAAGTTTCATTTTGTGGTTCACACTGGTATACATTTTACTGGCTGTCAATTACCTGGAAAAATTGCAACATGTACGATGAAAGGCTTAAAGTGGTCTCATTCTTTATATCATAATCTATTTTTACAATGATTAAAAAAAACTTAAAATACATATTATTCATTAAAATTTGTATGACAAGTTTGATTTTTATGATTGTATGAGTATGAAAGGATGATTGCGGATAAAAATCCTATCTTTTTTTTATTCCTTGACAACTGTACTGCCCATCTCAAAAAACAATTATCAAGATGTTTTCCTAAATTGAAGATGTATTATTAATCAATTTTCTTCCATAGTCTACCAAAGTTAAATAGAGAACTGATCTCCACCACAAGATCTTGAATTTCAGAATGTAAATCAATTTGTAAAAAAACACAACCCTTTTAATAAAATGTAAGATAAACTTTAATGTTTTTTGTTATTTATCAAATCAGTTACTTTTTATTGTTATTTATCAATTATTTTTTTTAAAAATAACTGTAACTACATATTTTCATTGTCATACTTTGGTGAATACAGGCATCTACATTCATAATTTAAAACCTGCAACTGCAGAACACTAATTTAAAAAAAAAAAAAAATAGTAACTTGAAAATACAACCTTAATTGATTGATAAACCAATGAAGATGTGTTCCACATGCCAACTGCATATTTCAACTAAACAAGACCAATGAATACGGCAAATTAATTTTTGATTGTTCGTGAGGAATTTAATATAAATTTTTAATGTGTGAATATGCAACATTACAAATTATACTTCCTACTGAAAAGAAAAAACTTTTAGTGAATACATAGGGAGAATGTGTCATTAACCCCTTATTATTTAACTAAAGGAATATACAGTAAAACCCCGTTATTACGCTCGTCAAGGGACCATGACCTACAAGCGTAATTAGCGGGATAGCGCTATAAACGGGGAAATGATTTATGAGATAGGGAAACATTTAGACACCATTTTACAGGAAAGATACTTGATTCTGCAATAGATATAGTGCAAATGTGAGCTTATTTCTTATTAAAAAAATCTTTGATTGTGGTTTGCCGTGTCTGAGTGCTACTGTTATAAATTATGACATTTTCAATGCGGTTCAAGTAACTACTAACATCAATTGATACACCACTAGGAGCAACACTAATATATTTTCGGAGCAGATTTAGTGCACTGCCCGCTATTTCACGCGCCTTTTCTTGAATGATTGGGGCACTTAATGTCACTGATGCATCACGGGACTGATGAATCCATTCAATTAGAATTTCCTCGGCATCTTCATATTTTCCACACTTTACTTTTCTACGTTTGCAACCACCCTTCGCTGCATTGGTAATTCCATTCTTATTTTTTATTATTGTTCTCAGACTGGGTCAGGGAATTCTTAGAGATTCTGCGAAATCCTTCTGACTTTGTGTAGAATTCTCGTCGTACTTACGGAGAATTTGCAATTTTTCACTTATAGAAAGGGATTTCCGCTTCGATATTTTGCACGAACTTACTGTATCACAGACACGCACTTCAAAGAGTTCGAAGATTCCCTCCTACCAGGGAAAGAAAAGAATCGTTACAGTGTTACATTTCTTTTCGATACAAAATTTCCGATATAAAAAAGCGCTACAAGCGGGATTCGAAGCGTTATAAGAGGGTAAAAGTATACAGAGTTACATAGAAAATTCCAGGGACCGCATGAAAGGAGCGTAAAGAACGGGATAGCGCTATAAGCGGGAGCGTAATAACGGGGTTTTACTGTATTTTAAATACTTCTTTTACTGAAGTAAGCTTATTAATACGATTGTTTATCTTTTATTTTTTACAAAATGAAATCGGTACATTCTTCAGCATTTTCAGACACGCTATTGATCTAGATGTAATGGTTAGTCTTTCTGAGAAAGAAAACACCCAGAAGTTAAAAAATAATATCTTAAATTATACTTTTTATCTTCTGGATATGATAGTGAATGCCGAGACTAAAACATAAATGCAGAAACACAAATCTTAAATTAGTCTTAACGGTTCAACATGTGTCAAATTACAAAAATAAATAGTTCTGTTATCTCTTATTTATTCTTAAATTAGTCTTTCTGCATTTATGTTTTAGTCTCAGCATTCACTGTCATATATATCGGTATATATAAAACAGTATTGTTGCGATAACTTTTAAAAGATAAATAAATTGTACTTACCATGATCAGTGCAAGCAAACAGTGTGCTTGTCATTGCAATCAGATCAATGTGAATTTATTTATAGATCTTCATTGAAGTCTGCAATACTTAAAAATAATAATAATAATAAATCTAAAGTTAATTCTAATTACATAAAGCAAGTAGCTAGAGAAATTTTTTACAAAATTGCTATTTTGTTATTACAAAAAAACTTTTATCAAAAGACACAATAAATTGTCAGCAAATTTACAAAATAAGATTTTTAAAATAAAATAAAATAAGGAGAGGTACTCATTAATGTTTATGATTTCACCTACAAATGAATTAAAAAATAATTTATTACTATACTTGTTAATTAACCATTTTCAATGAAATATTTAATTAAATTGTTATTAGTCAATATATAACATTTCGTTTTGTTGGATTATTTTTTCCAGTAGGCGTTGGAAACAAAAGAAATGAGTGTTTGTTCATATTATATCGTATAAGTTTCAAAATCATTTAAAAAAGGAACTAACTGCTCCATTGCAAGCCAATTAACATCGTAAATGGGGGAAAAAAAAAAAATCTTGCTGTATGTCTTTTTAAGTTAGAATAGCCATATATTTCGAGACGATGAATTGAAAGTTTGTATCATAATTCGTTACTACGAGAATGTACGAAAAAGAAAGCTTAAATCAAATACAAACTTGTGTCATCGAATAAAACTTGTACTCCGACATATCTTATTAAAATGAAAATACTCAAACTTCCATACTTGATTCCAATATTTCATCTTTATTGATCAACATTTTTGACTGTTGGTGAGAAAATTAATATTAATTAAATCAAATAGTTTTCTAACCATCTAACAATAATATTGTTAAGAAATTTAAACTGATTGTAAATCAGTAGTTTTTGAAACGGGGAAAATTGAAGCTGCTTAAAATACAATCATAATGATTACTAATTAACTTACAAAAACAATCAGATTTACATTAGGAAATGTAATGGATTTTTCTCCAGAGGATATTTATATATAGTAGAACCAGTGGAACTGTAGAAAGAAATACAACTAAGAAACAAAATGTCAGTTTTCACTTTCACACCGCGAGGTTTACATCGTAAGCATTATTTGGGAAATGTAAACCTGATACAATGTGTAATTTTCTTATCAAAATTAACTATCTAACTGTGGAGTCAGATATCTGAATTTGTAATTTATTCTTAGAAGCCAATTTGATTAATATTTATTTTTTCAAAAGTTTAAAGTACAGTTCACAAAATACAAATTCACAATTATATAAACCTAGAAATGTATTAAGATTATTATAATGACATTCTAGTACAGCTGTTTCGTTTCTGTTTGCAATTTTCAAAGAAATTCTAGCTGAAAAATGATCACCTCACAATGTGCAGGGTGATGGTGATATTTTTATTTTTTCATCATTAATAATAAGTATTGTATTTTGAAGACAATTCTGAAGACGGTAAATAGTCTTTAGCGGGAGCTGTTTTTATTTTAATCAATTTTCTACTTTTGTATTAAATAATTCACTATACTCGGAGTTCAGCTGTAAACACTTGTGTCCCGTTTTTCTACTCCGTCTCTTCGAAGGATAAATTCTTTAAATTCTATGAAAGGCACAATAAAAGACACCTTTCCAGTATTGACGGTATGACCTTTATTGAAAGCGGTATTGTTTTTCCCCCTCGTTGTTTTGTTTAATTTAGTCATCTGATTTTTTTCCTAGACGCTCCCTTGGCCACGGAATCTGCATTTCGAAACATTTGTCAGGCGATGTCTGAATAACAATAAACGTTGCGTCCATTGACAAATTCTGCAGGAAAGTTCGACATTGTCTACCTTTTTTTCCCCCCAAATTTCGCAAAGGTGAGAGCGGTGGTGCTTGAGGAAGTGACTTAGGTTTTTTAAGAAGCTGTATTGCATTTCCTGGTTGAAATAAGATATACCGCCATTGTTCACACGATACCAAGTTTACCATTGTTCATTTGTAAACGTATATAAATGCACAACAGAATATAACGGCGCATTGCCTTTGATATATGAGCAGAATGAGAAATATAGAGCAGAAAGTAGTAGTAATATGAGATTTGGTTGAAATATGAGATACGGTAGAAATATGAGACACCGAGATTTTTGGTCTCCGTACGTTAATCCATTAGGTAATTTGGCTAAATAATGCCGAGATTTTTATGATAATCGGTGTTTACATTTAATGACTACTGGTTCGTTTTTTGTAACACCAAAAACTTTTTTGTGCAGTAATTTGATTTACCAATTGCGTCGATTTATTTTGCGAATTTTGAGCAAATATATGGTAATTTGCATTCTATTAAATGTAGCTTTTTGAGATGTAATTATAGATTATACTTTTTTTTAATTTACTGACACAGTGTTAATAAAGAGATGATTGTAATATGGGATACTTGTCTGGAATATGAAAATTGTCATATCTCGTTGATTCAGGCACTAATTTCGACGATATGGTGCAGATGTTTAATCAACAGAATATTTTGTTTGATCTTGGGTTTGTTGCTTTTGGATGGTCATTACAAGCCATTTTCTTACAATTCTATGGGTGAAATGCAAATGTAATGTTTCTTATACAAGAAGTCGGCTCATAAAAAGATAAATAAACATGTGATTCCTGCAGGCTTCAGTACGTTCCGCTAATATGTTTAATATGTGAATTACCTTTACATGTAAATTTCTGATATAATTTTCTTTTCTGTTTTCCCTATTATCATACTGTCTCATATTAGTACCCTATTTTTGAAATTTTTGATGTTAACATTATATAGGAAAAATAATAATAATATATTGAAATTGATATGGGCCATAAAATTAATGTTTATATAGGAAATTGAACATAAAATTCCCAGCTGTAAACATTTGATGTTATGTTTGTTGTGAAGCTTTTGTGGTTAAATATTATATAAATATATAGAGTGTAAACAGCTTTTCATTATTATGATTGTGTAATAAATGCAATGGACACGATAGTACTTTATTAAATAACGCTCTGGAGTTGATGTGTCGTCGGGTTGTTTTATCAAAGAGTACAGAATGCCAGAAAACTATTCAGAATAATTAAATTCCTAATGACATACGAAGTAAAAATCTCCTTACACGGCACACGGGATTTCAGTTACCTCTGGTTCATTTCCACAGTCTAACAAATTTTCCCAAGTGGGTGGCAATATACTTTTTTCTTTCTTTCCCGCCTTTGCCTTCAACCCAATCTTGCTTCAGGAGCACAATCTGGGCTAAACGCGTATGTTTTTGTTTTTAAGGAAAAGCGACCCACCAAAGACACGGCTGATTGCTTCCGGGTCACAGATGGGCCTTTTTAAAAAGAAAACCTACCCCACAGCTGTTCTGTTAACCCCTCCCCCTTCTCAAGACGTACACTGCAGAACTGCGGAACACACCACCGGCACGGCCATTGTTGTTTTCAGCGCGTTCTTGGACAAGGTTTTTGTAATTTAAATACAATAGACATGGTTTCTTCCTCTGCCTAAAATATCGTTCCGTATGCTACTGGTTTCCGTATGCAAATTAAATGAGACTATTTAAGGGGAGAAAATGTCCCGCTGTCCTTCGAGCCGAGAGGAACCCGTTCAAAAACCACAGCACTGAAGCAAAATCGGATTTTAAATATTTACAACATCTGTCCGAACTGGGACCAATTTCTCCCCTTCACATCAAAGCTGCTGCAAATTCTGCCTTTCTCTAAAGTCAGTTTCGAAATTGCCATTTACTTGAACGACAGAAATGTTAATAAACGTATTTTTTTGTATATTTCCTTTAAGAAAAAAACCTCTTTAAAATTCGTTTCAGAAAAACATGAGATAAAATTAATTGTTAAAATAATAATAATAATGAAATGATTTAAGCCCTTTTGTTTTTAATACGATATTTGTCGACTGTTTCTCACAAACTTGAGGAAGTAACAAACTAAACCCTTGTAATGCAGAGGCTGTCTCGTTCTAATCCCTTACGACATATTTTTGTCACGAACCATTTCCGTAAACATTTAATCAGACATTAAAAAGGAAACTCGAACGTAGTTTGTATGTGCTTTCACAGAGACGCCATTATGGAATTTTTACTGCGAATTCTTAATGGACATCGTGAACCATCCGACAAGAAACAGTGGACTAATGGATAATTCATTTGGATATCCGATTATCACTTCAGAGACATCACTGTACAGTGAAAGCCTCTCGCTGTAAATGCTCTTTTTTTTTTTTTTTTTTTTTTTAAACTTTCGTTGTCAAATGTGGAATGTTTAAGATGATTGTTAGGCTACCATCCTAGGAAAGTGAGGATCATCCAATCAACTAGTCTGTGTGTGTGTGTTTTTCCATTCATTGGCGTTTGAACCGTTGTTACTGAAACTCAGTACTCGTAGTTAAGGACTAGAGACGATATAACTTTTATATTTGAGTTTGTTTTTTGTTTTGTTTTGTTTTTTTCTGAACTTCCTTGTAGGGGAATTGGTGAGTGCGAGAAGGTGACCAAAATTCCCAAGAAAAAATACATTAGAAGCTAAGCAATGGATTTTTATCGATTTCTTAAACATTGAAAATTAATTATTTTACCTAATCCATTAATTTGCCCGTGGTTCGACAGGATTAAAAAAATTAATCGGATTTAGACAACTTAAGTAAATAAGGCTAAATTGAATTTATGTATTTATTTTAGAAAATAGGAAATTCTACCGTAGCTATGAGACAGATGTAGGCTTATAATTTAAACATACTTTTCTTGTGTCTACGTTTTCACGAAATACAAAAAAAAAGGGGGAGGGGAAGAGAAACCATCATTAAAGAAAGAAGGCTTTAAGTTTTTTCAGTAACTTTTTGTTTAATTATCAGTTGTTTTGGTTTTTTTTTTTTTTTTTTTTTTTTTTCCCCTTCCCTTCGAAAATTCCAGAAAATCACCAGAAATCGTTGGAAGCGTCTCGAAGCTGGAAAATGACGAAAACAAGCAGCTGTTTTAGGTTGATTGGTAGAAGTTAAAAGGCGGAGGTTTTTTCGACAGCTGTACACTTACGATGCACAGATCGATGGTACCAGCAAATAATTAAATTTGGAAAAGTAGAAAAGGAGGGAGGGGAAAAAAAAAGGGGTGGGGAAAGACAATTTAAGAGTGGGAGAGTCTAAATCTACTTGAGGTATTTTTTTTTTTTTAACACCGAATGCTAGTTTTTACTCGAAAGAAGCGTGGGAAAAACTAATTTAAATGATTACTCGGGGACTGCAAGAAATTTACGGATTTGGCTAATTCCATTTTCTTTGGAGGTGGGTGGAGAGGTTGTTTTGACTTCTTCTGCAATTAGATTGTAGGATTACCTTACTAATGAAAACTGTCTTTACAGCTTTTGTGTTTAATTACTCAGTTTTATTATTATTATTTCGTACTTGGGAATGTTTTGAGAATTGTGTAAAAGTTTATAATTCATTTAGAGGCTTCTTAAAGGAGGACAAGTGGGGTTATCTTTTCCGAGTATATGAATGAGGATAGATGATAAAGTAGCCTTTTTTTTTTAGCCTACTTTCCGAAGATATAATTGATAGAAGACGATCGGCGTGGTTGAAACGAGACCCTAGAGACATTTCTGGATATGTCGATGAATTTTACTCCTTGACTGTTTTTGTGTAAAAGATTTTATTTATTTTATATTTTGTAGTTACTCCTGATATTTTATTTCGTTATTTATTATTTTATATTATTATTATCGCCAATCGTCTTATTTTGTCTTGTCCTATTATTTAAAATAAGCTTTTAAGATAGCGCTTTAGCTTCCTCCTCCCCCCCTCCCACACCTCTTTCTTTTTTATTTTATTTATTTATTTTATCTTCTCTAATAACCTTTGAAACCGCTGAATGAATTTTCTTGAAACTTGATGTGCCTATTTATAAGGATGACGAGACGATCTGATTGGTTCTTACAAAATTTTCTGTATTCGTCTTTATAGAGAAATTTTCGCGCGAAGGTGACAAAAAAAAAAAAAAAAAACACTCCAGAGAAAAAGACATTGGAAGCGGAACAGTGAATTTCTATCGATGTCTAACAATGTATAGTAATCCACTAATCTGCGCGTGGTTTATTGTAAAAGTAAATAGATTTAACTTTTAAGTAATTCGGATTTAATTGTGAGCAAACGGCAAATTGCATCTGTTTGTACAATTAAAAAAAAAAAAATCTCAACAGTTTAAGGAAACTAGACCTTAAGTTCTCTGAGGAACTTCTTGACATTTTACGGGTATCTTATTTCAGTTCTTTTTCACTTCCAAATGACATTTCCAAACTCCCAGTCGTCTCCTAACGGGGTTTACTCTGTCCGGTTCTCTTCATTCTTGAAGCGCGCGATGGAAGGGTGTGTTTGAGAGACTGGAAATGACGGGCTTTGCATTTTGTAGCCTCTCCTTCCCCATTCACTCTTGAGAATTTCGTTTTCGTTACCTTTATTTATTTATTTATTTATTTATTTATTTAGTTCGATGTTATTCGGTTAATATTCCAGTTTCGCAT
>JAFIDM010009631.1:286845170-286859968 GCA_023159025.1 Thereuonema tuberculata | reverse complement strand
AAAAAAAAATAATAATAAATAGTTTTATCCAACTTTGGGAATTATTATTAATTACTAGTATGCGTTCATCTATGATGATGTAGCTGGAACTGAGCTTGCAGCGCTAGGATATCACTTTTGTGGACTGCGGAAGTTGGGGTGTGGACATCTAAATAATTGTGCTCATAAATAAGCATCGTATAAAATTTTATGAAAAACGTTTCAGCCGTTTTAGCGTGATGCGCTTACAAACAAAAGAAGCAAAATGGTCAAGTACGACTTCTTCAGATTCTCAGTCAAAAACTACCAATTATAAATCAAACTGCGTATTAAAAATTAAAATTACAATTATTTTAACTTTGATTATACACAGTTTCAGATTTTTAATCATAATAGTAGGCCCTATTCAAATTATGATAAAAGTTGTAGACTACTCTAATAGCTTCAGAAAACATAAGTTTACAGGGGAATTAGCGACAAAGTACTCGGGATATAGTAAATTGCCTGATCTTTCGTAACTTGTGTGTACGTCGACCGCAAATAAACAAGAAGAGGAAGGAGAGAAGAAGAAGAAAAAAAAGAACGAAAGACTAAACAAATGACTGTTGATGACACGTGTTCTTGTGCGAGATGATTTGTCTTGTGCTCGTGTTTCCACGAGTGTTTGTAGCATGCGTCAACACAAACTATTTGTAGCCCATTTAAGACATTCCTACTAGGCGTAAGTAGTCCAAGGAAGAGCGATGTGCTTTTGTTTCGTCACTTGCGAAAGCGCCGCTGGGATTTTTGCCATTTTCTTTTTTTCCCCCCCACTTTGTTAAAAAGATCTAAAAGGAAATATAAACACCAGAATGACACGAAGCAGCGTTTAGGAGTTTTTATTGATGCTTTTAACTTAGTATTACGGTTTAGTTTCTGGACCGTGTTTTCTTTGGGGATGACACGCGAATACGTAAAACAAAAAAAGAAAACAATAATGACGCTTTTACACATAATGTAAGTGCTTAATTTTTTGTTAAAGTTTGTTTGACAATTGGCTGTTGATTCGAAAATAGCTACTACCACTGTCCTAATTACAACATGTTTTATCTGCCATTTTTTTTTTTACATTCAATTTATCTTTTTCGCTTTTCGGGAAATTTCTTTTGATTTTTCGCGCCTTGTGGCGAGAAAAAGCAATGCGCAGTCGAAGTGTAGAGGGAGATGATTAAAATGAAGTTGGAATCCACTACGGCTATGGTTTCGTTTGCTCTAGGAAATTCGTTTTGACATTGTTTAAGACCATCAGATTCTTTACATAACCACACTTTATTTATCGTTCCTTGATATATTATTATTATCGTTTTAATATCGGCTGTCTTAATATTTTTTTTTGAAATTAAATAAAATGAATTTCAATAATCCTCGACAAATAATAATAAATAATTATAAGTGCTGTATGTTTAACGGTTTCATATTTAAAATTTCAGGTTTTTATCTGTATTAGTACAATGGATGTGATTTGAAAACGACCTTGATTCTAACTTCACTATAATCGAAAATATTACGTACTAATTGCTGTATGTGAACGAATGTCATCTTTATATTTTAATTCTTATATAAAAACATTCAGTTACCGCTTGTTATTAAATATTTAATTATATTAATTATTAATATAACTAACTTTCATTAATCACGTTCTGTACTACTCGATTGCAAGTTGTTTTTCTCGCCGTCGGGCGTACTAGTGAAATGGCAGGTTGAACTAAAGTCTCGTGACGCGAGGTATTTTCGAGACCGAATCGAGTAAGAAATTCAAGGAAAATTCTTTGTTTTAATCAATGAATAAGTTTTTTTCTGGCATATTTGATATATTGAAAGAACAATAATAAATTAAACAGTGTTTTCGTAGCAACTGTTGCCATGAAATTAAAACGGCACGAATTACTTTTGAAACTATCAATTAGAAATTTTTCTTGATCCTGTAATACAAAAAGTAAATGCCTTCTAGGTTTCAGTCAATTATCCAGATAAACTGAACAAAAATTTTTAAACATGGATTTTTAGATTTTTTATATCTAAAATAAAAAAAATATTTTTTTATGCAACCGCGCCGATATCGACTCCGAAAGTAGAAAGTTCTTAGAACTGTGATTTCGGCTTCATTTGTAAATTTTGGTTTAATAAATAAGTACGTTAATTTACAAAGTTCTGTGTTTCAACGATTTCTTTCATCTTAATAAAGCGGTAATTTATCACAATGTTGGTCTTCCGCAGTGAATTTGGTCTGTTGATACGGGAAGTAAATCCTATCTCATCCACCTATTTAGGGGCTTTCAGAAGAACTTCACTGGATTTTATAACGTATTTGGAAAGCGTGTAGGTCTCTATTGATTTTGGTACATATCGGGCCAATGGGTAGGTAGCTACGAAAATTACGATATCAGATAGAAAAAACAAAATTATCTTTTCTTAAAATTATATTTAAACATACATGGCACTATTATTTTTTTGAATGAGTTATGGTCGGAAGAAAGTGAAAATGATGGGAAAAATGAAGAGTAAATGGGAGGTAAAATCGAAAGGAATATAGGTAAATTTCCTCTTAATCTAATTATGAAATCAGTGGCGTACTTGAAGGGGTTGAGGTGTAAAAATTCTCCTTAAATCAATTTACTTTTGGATTCGAGATTTTTAATTTGTTTTAATATATAGTCATACGTTAATGCTAGTAGTGATGCCGTGTCTATTTACATATATTTGACTTACCTGTTTCTTCTCAATTTTCAGGATTCTTCAAACAGCTTTTCTTATTTTCTACCTTCTTCAGTTCTTTTTTTCATTATTATTAATGCATAATTGTTCTTTTTTTTTGGAAAGTTTTTCTTTTCTTGTTTTTTTTTTTGCGAATTTGCTTTCAGCATTTCTGACATGCAGTGCAATTGTTTTTAATACGGCCAGTCGACTTTTATGAGAACAGAGAGACAGACAATACAAAGATAGCAGGTGCTTTTCCTCAAACGAAATACACCGAATTTTTTTTTTTTTCCTTCTTTAATTGAATGCTTAATGTTTTCCAAAAAGAAACGGAGACTTGTGTTACATTCACAAGACCGTTAATATAAGGACGCGGTCGAGTGCACGTGTAATTGTGTGTCCCATTGGACAGAAATTAGTTAAAAAGAATTAAATGTGTTTGTTGGACAGGTGTTTATTTAAACACGAATAAAGGGCAATTTATTTCACATAAATCGAAACGTCCTCGATAATTAGGGAAAAAAAAAAAAAAAAAAAAAAGTTAAACGTTATTACGAAAAAAAAACCAAATGAACGTGTGCTAAGTTTTTAGTTGTCTGGAATTTCGTCGTTTAGAGTCGCATAACCGAATCAGAAACAATTAAAGATAGCATCGTTACAATTAAGAGCGCTGCAACTAAATGCTTTTTTTTTGTTTTGTTTTTTTAAGTGGATTAGTTACGGTCAAAAGAAGTGAAAATGATGGAGTAAATGGGAGGGGTGGGGGTTAAAATCGCAAGGAAGATAGGTTGATATCTACTTAATCTAATAATGTAATTACTGGAATAATGAAGGGGTTGAAATGGAAAGAAAAGAAAAAAAAAACCCTCTGCAAATCATTTTATTTTATTCAAAATTTTTAACTTGTGTAAAAATATACTCCCAAACTTTTATTCCTTGATTGTATCCTGGAATCCTACTCCGTCATTTAAAAAATGTACACCACCGAAAGTTTATGGTCGGTAGTGCAATGCAGTTGCAACTAAAGTATTGTGCAAGATGATGCTTTTATTTATTTCTACAATTTTAATCTGATTGGCAAACACACAACTTTCTCAATACTAATATCGTCTTAAGAATACAATTTACATTTTTACTGTAAATTTTTCTAATTTGAAGAAAGGTTTCAGAAATCTGTTGCTATATACAATTTGAATGATTGATATAAACGCTAGCAATACACATGGACATTTCTGTGTGACTGGTTATACCAGTTTCTGTTTGAGTTAATGTTGACGTACGGCTTTAATTATAAAATCTTTAGATACGAAACCTGTCAAGCTTAATTCTGATATAAATAGCTAAATCTTTTACAAGAACCTTAACGATCCCTATCTACTACAAGGCTATTCCCCTTTTCTGTAGCGCTGTGGGTTTTGTCATTGTTGTTAATTGAATCAGGCTTCAATACTGCCATCCCTGAATTAAAAAAGCTTTATATCGAAAGATAAAAAAATAAAATAAAAATAGAACTGTTAATAATTTTTCAACAAATATTCTTTATACATACCGGTATGTTTTTAATTTGTAAGAGATTAATTCAGTTTTAAATTACCATTGGTACTTATACCTTTTTCATGATACATAATATACCTAAGCATAAAAAAAAAAATTCCCTTTTTCTCATTTTGCCTAACCATGAACCAATAGATTAATGTTAAAACAGTTTAATTTGATATTTCAGTGGTGAAGCACTTGGCCTAATTTGCTAAAAACATTTAATTGGATTTTATTACCATCCAATGGTGTTACGGTTTTCATTCATGTAACGAGAGAATCACTTTAATTTGCAAGGTGTAAAGTTTGGCTTTTAAAATGCACGAATAATTTTTTTTTAAATAATAACTGGGTATTCGCAAGGATTTCACGGGGGGTTAACTGGGCCGCGCAGTGGTCTAGGAAGGGAGCTGATGGTATCAGGTTTTGACTGAGGTTCGTGTTTTTTTATTTTTATCTTTTTTTCCTAATATCGTCTTTTAGTAATACTTCGTATCAGATATTTTTTTTTTAAGTGGGGCGGTTTCTTTGAAATGTATTTACTGTTCTCCGTGTGAGGGGGTGGGAAAAGATGGAGCTTGAATAATTGATAAGCCTGAAAAGACATTAATATTGAATGACACCTTACTTTCGTGGAGATCAAAGAAAACGGGAAGACTTGGCCATTTTATCGAATAACTTGTCCCGATTGCTTAGGAAATTTTGAATATTTTGAAGCATTTATATATCTATAGTACAGTAAACTCCCGATTATCCGCGGCAACCACGGATAAGCGAATTCTGCGGATAATCCGAAATAGGACAAAAAAGGACGAAAATCAACACAAAAATGCTTTTAACATGTTTTATTTACATTAAAATGGTAGTACATACATTATAACCAATTATCTTATTTTATTTTACTTTATTTTCTTACTTTTTAACAAAAAAATCGGTTAATTGCTTTTGTTTATACCTATCGAAATACGAAAACCCCCTACTTGGACGTCGCTAAATGTGCCTCTTTTATTGTTTACCTTATTCTAGATTGAAAAAACGTTTGTTGATTTCATAATTTATAGTGCAATAAAAAAAAATGGGAGTAGGAAAGGTCCACGGATAATCCGCCCGTGGATAATCGGGAGTTTACTGTATTTATATTACCATTTTTGATTATATTTGAAAGGTAATTTACATACTTAGCTTACAAAGAATGGTTCAGGATAGAAACAGGGTTTTTTTTTTTTTTTAACTAATTAAAATCTTTGAGAAAACTTGATTTTTTTTTCCTCCCGTTTTTTATTGAGGGTAAGTTTGGGATTGAAGTGTATCTTAATCTTTATCTTGCGCCTGTTTTAATGGTATCTCTTTTCCTTTATACGGATGTTAGGGGCATGTAATACATATCAAAATAAATTAATGTATTGTTTTATAAGAATTGCTTCTTTATTAAAGAGGAAATTGTTAAAATATATCAAAACAAATACATTTCAAGGCCTCCTCGGCGCCCTCTGTGATACTGCGCCTGGTGCGGAGGCACCATTCGCACCACCTTTGTTCCGGTTCTGGTCTGTGATAAAATTATTATCAAATTATTTAAATGTTCTTGGAGGTAGTTATTAATAAGATTTTTGATTATATCGAAACATTTAGTTTATTATTTGCAAGTTTTTTTTTATATCTTTTTAAAGGCTGAAAAATAAGGTATATTTCAATTATCTGCGATAGTTTTTAATGTGAAATAAAAAGTTTATTTTTTTTTTTTTTAATTTTGTAATATGGAAGTGCCCTACAACAAGCCATGAGAATTTTTGACTTAAAAGATGACACAGATTGGTTTTATTTTTCACTTCCTGACAAAAAGAGGAAGGATCATGACAGGCTTAGCTTTGTGTGTCTCGGACGTCAAGGTTAAGGTGATAAATCTTAACTTGATTTTAGACCAGCGTTTCCTATCTGATGGTTCGCAGTAAAAATATAATGGTGACCTCATCAAATTATATAAAAAGTACACAGCTGCCAACTATTAGAGATGGCTCATCATCTATATATATATATATATATATACTGTAGATTGGTTGGATTCTGAAAGGGATTAAGGAAAAAAAAGAGTTGGTAACCTCTGGTTTAAACTTAAAGATGTGGCTCGTGAGATGATTTTCTCTGCGTTCTTGTGCGCCTCTAATCCCCAGTACCCACTTGATAGAAGGATAAGCGAACCCTTGGTTCCGTCTGGAGTAAAAATGCCCGATCTCCGCAGGGTATTAAACTGGGCTCCTCCAGTTCAGAGGCCACTATATTAGCACTTGAACTGTGGGCCGGAGGCGTTCTCTTATTGATAGTTTTCAAGTTTATTTATTTTATTTTTTTCCCTCTTTATAAAATTTTAGTTTTTGTTTGTATTTTTCGATTGCAAAAAGCAGCCTTTGTACTTATTTTTGACCTTTCGTTCCCCTCTTTCTGCCCTGCAACTGTTACAAAGTATACAAAGAGAAACGCTGTCCTCTTCCCCACAGCCACGGATAGCTCGTCAGCCATTTTTGTAATGAACGGGTTGAAAGACGTTTTCCCCCCCAAACAATCTATCCGTCCCTCCCTCTCCTGGCGCTTAATTGGACTCTTCCTACCCCCCGGGGGGTGATGGGAAGGTTCCCCGCCTGAGATTACTTTTCAGTCCTCTGCCGCCATCGTTTTGTTTCTTTGTCTATTTATTTCTGTTGATGACAGAAAGAAATAATCCACAGTTTTTAAGTGAAAAAAATGTATTTCTCAAGAGCCTTTAGAAACGTGCCTTTAGATACAGTTTTAATGGAAAAAAAAAAAAAAAATTGAAAATCTACATTGAAGGGCTCTCTCAATGAACAGTGGACTTCTGATAAAAACTTGGAAAAACAAAAAACAAAACATGGTTTAGTAGATTTGGCATGCCAAATCTCGAATATTCGCAAAACAGGATAAAAATCGATGTCGAATTTGTTAATACAGACTAGTGATCAAGTAGCTCAGAAACTATTTGTTGTATAAACTTGAAATTTTAAAATAATGCTTAGCTTCATATAATAAGCAAGATCTTTATATGATTTTGGTATATAAAGGACCAATAATGCCAACACCTTCCTGTCTCAAAAAAAGAATGCCAGACATACGTTACCGTTCAAATTTTAGTTTAAGTTTTAAAAATGGTAGATAAACTTATTTGCATATTTAAGCTTCCTGTTGATTTTGGCGAATTTTGAACCCAAACGGGACCCAAAACTACCAATGTGCGATAAACACTGATTACACTGAAAAGGTGGAAAGTTCACTGGTAAAATTTAGACCATCAGCATTCTTCAGTAAAAGTAATTTTGGATATTGCGGAGGATTCGAAAGTTGCTACGTCAACTATACTTTGTTAGATTAAGGATTATTGAAATTACTCCTATCCTTGAAGGGACTATCATCAGAATAAGGTATCATCCACTGAATTTTATTGACAATAAAATTAAAACAATTCGATCTTTTTTTTTCTTCCTCAGCATCTTCTGATTTGAACCGTCATTGGTTGAAATGAAAATAATGGTGGCTGTAGTTGGATGATTTTCTTTTATCAGTTGATTGCATTTACAAATTTAACTACGTCCGAAAGGCTTTTGTGGGGGTGGAGTTTCGATGTGGATCATTGATTTTGAGCAACGCATGGTGGGGAAGGAGGAGAGGGGGCGTCAAAACAATCCCTCCTGATCCAAAAGTAATGAAAAGTCTGTTCATTACAAAGTAACCAGTGCACAGTAGTTCCCTTAATACCTGTAAAAAAAAAAAAAGAGAGAACAAAGTGTTTTAAAATGCAATTTATTGTCAAAACTACACATCCTGGGAAGCTGAAGTTGTAGCTGTAGGCTATTATAAAGCAGATCTCTATTGATTTTGGTAAAACTAGGACCAGTAGGGAAGACGCAACTGGCAGAAAGTCATCAACGTAAGTGAATTAATCAGCTCTTTTAGGGCGCCGTACGCCAACGCTTTTGCCTAAACGGTTGTCAGTTGATGAGCTACTACTGGCAATTGGTCTTCAAAGAAAAATTAGTATGCACCAAACACAATTATACAAAACGTACCGTAACTGTTGAGTCGTTGTTTCTAAAAGTGGTTGAGATTGGTTAATAAGATTTAACGTCAATTCCGGATCACTTTCCGCACGCGCAAGTATGTTTCAAAATGGCAGCTTCCGTGGCGGAGAAAAAAAAGACATGGGCCGAATTTTTCCCATGAAGACCTGCAATGGATTAGCCATATTTACCATACACCTAATAATAAAAATATACGTAATTCATCATCAAAATCACAGGAGTCGATGTCAACCATCTTGATAACGGTAAACTACACGGGGGCTGATGGGAGTTTTCTAATTGAGGAATGATTTAACGGAAGAAAATTGAACTGTTAAATTTCGAGAGCGATACTCAAGTTCAGTGAATGAAAACTTGAGTTTTTTTTGTTATTTTTAATAACTTTGTGCTTTTACCCTAAGGTAAAATTTTCGATAATTGGCCATTTTGGAAATAAACAAACAAATTGTTAGCTAATCGTACGGTATAGTATCAAAGGTTCTTTCTTGACAGGCGAAGTTTAGGCTAGGCATTTCATTCTTACTTTAAAACCAGTGCTTGTCAGCCGATGTGACACAAGAAAATTCTATCATAAACATTTAACTTCATAAGAGTTCCTTCCAAATGCTCTAATCTGAACTAAATTATAACTAACAAAGAAATCGAAACAAACATAATTTGAAACTTCATTCTCATTTGTTCTAACAATTAAGGTTAATAAAGAATTAATTTACAAAGCATCTGAAAAAATTGTGAAGAGATTGTTATTATCTGTAAATCACATTTAGGTTTGTTTGTTTGTTTGTCTGTTTTTTTTTTCAAAGGATTCTTTATAACCAGTGAAACGGAATGAAAAAAGTTTGTTGTGCTTCGGGATTTTAAGATGTAAGTTATAAATATGTAAGAGGTGAAGAAAGTTGAGAAACGCTATTCTGAACCCTGTCAGAAAATGCATACATAAATATACAAAAATATACAAGAGATAAAAGGAAATAAGGTCTGTAAGTAAACATATATAAATAACTATAGTAAACACTGTACACAAAAATCATAAAAATACTGTATACAAATGAAAAGACAGATGTAATACAAAAACGACAAAAATGTAGTGAAAAAATATTTTTTTAAGTGAGCTATTATTATTATTAATATTATTATTATTTACAGGTATGTTATGTAATTTAAAAATTGAATTATAAAATTGAAACAGTCGTATCATTTGCAAAACACAAGGTTTCAATAAATATACTGTATTGATTTTTGCTAAACAAATATTTCTGATTATTTAATTTTAATGCATCCAATTTCATTCGTTTGTGGTCGAGCGCAAAGCTTGCACATGGAATATTAAGATCATTTCGGATTTTTATTTAGTGCTTAGTTGTTGAAGGCACCGCATCATTTCCACGAGTAAAAAATGTTTCTATTATTTTATTAAAAAATGGTCTACTTGGTTTCCTTGCTGTTCGCATCCTTTTGTTGACGTTCTGTGACCTGTTCAGAAGTAGTTTCAATTTGAATTCGTGCTTAAATGGCTCTCTACTATCCAGAATGAATATGGAAAAAAAAACATAACAAACCAAACATAAATATTTACTGTGATTATATAAGTGAATGTAATTGTTACGCTGTTACATGTAGTCACTTCCTTTGCTTTGATTCGTCCTTACTGTATATTATGTTGCAGTACTGCAGAAAGATATTGTTTGCTACCAACATTTTATTTTGGTTTATTTCGCAAATTATTCGTCTTTTTTCCGTTATATTTTGATTCGTTTTAAACAATACAGTTTAGATTTTTTTGGAGGGTTGAATAAAAATCCTCATTGATTACAGCGTAGGAATCTGTTTTTATCAAATTGGGGAAAATCGGACTTGGTCTTGCGATAGGTTTAGGAAATCGTTATCAATTCGTTTCTCCATGCGCTTAAATTTATTGTCAAGTTTAATATTACAAATAGTTCTTTTTTTTTTTTTTTTTCTTCACCAGGCATTAATAAAACCAGGCCAATCGCTAAGTTAAAGTTAATTCTCTGCGGAGAGATAAAACGAATGGACGGTAAAAAAAAAAAAACCAGGAGATGATATTGATCTTTGCCATTGTCACTCAGATGTGAAAGAAACATTTTGAGGAAAATCAAGAAATAAATTGACCGAGTTCTAATTGTTTGTATTAAAACGTTCACAGAATTGCATCAATGGGAACTTTTCTGCTAATGACGCTCCAATGTTGTGATTTTTTTTTTGTCTATGCTGTATGTGTATGTGGATAGCAACGTGTAGAAGGGGGATGTTGATTATCCCCCTGCTCGTTGTCCCCTCCCCCGATGACACATTGCTAGTGGCAGCCTCGTCTTTCTCTTTGTTGGCGTTGGTGGCACGCGATTGGCCTGTGTGGCGGGGCATGCTCTCAGCCGATTGGCTGCGCGCGCCCGTTTCCCCCTCCTCCTGTCCCCCGGGGGGGAAAAATCTGTCAGCATCCCGTATCTCTAGGCATCAATTATCACCCCCAATGAGGGTTTTTGGAAGCGACCGATAACTAAGAAAGAGTTTTTCGATAGTGTTAAAGAGACACGACTATAAAATCAGAAAATCCATTAAAAAATAAACCTATAATGGTTTACAGAGATTTAAGTGATAATTTAAGAATTTGAAGTTTACTAGGGTATATAGCCCGTAATTAAGCTAAATACTCACAGGATGATTTTCTAGGAGGAAAAGAAAGGTGGGTTTCCTGTGGACTTGGTTTTCAAATCCTTTGTGGAAGATTGAATATATTTAGAAGGAATATTTGAAACATATTTAAATACAACTTTATTTGCTAGAAAAATTAAAGTAAAATTAAAATCATAAATAAAATTATTTTAGTTTCAAATTATCAGGTAAAGGTAAATGTGCGGCATTCTGCAGAGAAAAGGGCCGTGAATATATTAACAAAATTTTGATTCATAATGTGAGACAGATGATAATATTTTATCATGCTTCTGTAATGTTCGTTTGTTTAATCATATATATTTTTAATAATATATATATTATTTTAACCATTTTTAATTCACTGGCGGATGAAGGCTCTCTCTAAGTTTTTCTAGTTCTTTCGGTCGATCGGTAGCGTTCCTTTTCCAGTCCAATCCCACAAAACTTTTAATTTCATCTACCTATCTATCTTGTGGACGTTTCTCAGTCTTTCATTTATACATTTCTTTTAAGATCTCGTCGCGTAATTCCTTACAGTCATACCTCACCTGACGTCGTTAATTCGTTCCAAGACTATCGGTTTTAGTCGAAAAACGACGGAAATCGAATAAAACTCTTTAAAAAACGACCTAGAACCCCTTTAAGCCTCTATAAATAACCCCACAACGTCGCTATTAACATCGACACAAAGGAATACAATAAGTAGATCGATAGTTCAACATTTTTACATTCTTTTTAATAAATTTATACATTAATTGATATTAATGTTAAAAAAAATACCTGATGGGTAGCATTGAAGTGATTTTTTAAAATTTTATGGGTTTTTAATATGTTCGCTGACTGACACAACGTTAAGTTACCAAAACTGAAGTCAGTCGATTTTTATTTATTCCTATTAACAAAAAACCAACGTAAGGTCAAAAATGTTTTGAATGACGTAAGTCGAAACGACGTAAAGCGAGGTATGACTTCTCTGAATTGCTTTACTGATCAAAGGCAGAAGTTAAAAATTCCATCAAAAAATTGATCAATAATAATGAGAGAGTAAGTAGAACAAATCAAATTAAAGGGTAAAAATTATAAAGAAAACACAAATACTTAATAAATAAAAAATCTGTATCTCATTACGCTAAAAATGAAAACTACTGATTAGGTAGACCTTATCTGATAGTACGTAAACAGCTACGAGAAATTTTTTTATAACCGCAATTATTATTATTATTTGCATTAAGTGTTACGATATCTATTATTGTTTTAATAGGTCCTGTGGTACCAGATAATTAACGAAAATACTTCTGTAACAGAAATGAAATTTAACGTGCGTTAATACATTATTATACAGAAAAAAAGCAGAAAAGAAACGCACATACCTAAAGAAAAACAAAAATTCATTTCCCCTCCAAAAACAAAACTAATATATCATCATTGGTTTTTAATCTTGGATTCAATTCCACAAAAGAAAACACCATCCTTCTTCTAATCTCTTTATGGATTAGTCTATCAGTTATTTTTACTTTTCTCTCTCACCCTCTTTCTATTTTACTTGTAATTATTAAAAAACAATAATCTTAGTTATTCTGGTAAGAACACTTAATAAAGTAGACTCCCTCTTAACCGGCTTAAATGGGACCGAGGGTAAGCCGGTTAAGCGAAAATCCGGTTAAACCGGAGAAGTGAAATAAATTAAAGTTCGGATGTATTTGTCTTATAAATAAATACACAATTAAAATACAGTGTTGCGTCATTTGATTCAATGCATTAAAGTATTATAAGTGACATATCATTAAAAAAATGAGTAACTCTTTGAACAAATTTTCAACTTTTAAGACATCTGGTACAACCGAGAACAAACAATGATTTAAATGATTTCGTCGCTCATCCAAAATCACCTTTCTTTCCACCCCTTGCAACCGAATTGGATACATTGTATCTGAAATTGTATCTGAAATACGTGCGATACCGATACTAAATAACGAAGCACGTGTTTTTTGTTTTTTTCTTTTATCTATTTTTTACATTTAAAAAAAAAAAAAAAAAAATCGGCCGGTTAAAGCGGAGATACGGTTAAACGAAGTCCGTTTAAGAGTGAGTCTACTGTAAATCATATTGATTCAGTTATATTTTTGGTATTGGAAACTGGGAATCGGAGACAGTACTGTTTGAAGTTTAACTCTTTTCAGTCCGACTCGCCCAGTATACCTAGCTCAGTGAAATGGGACAATATACAATATATATACAATACAGAGAAACAAACAATGGCCCCTCAATTAAAAAACTTCAAAAGTAAATGAAGAATAAAAGGGGTAAGTAATTAATCCCCGCTAGCATTCCGCTTAGCTTATGAAGGATTAAGGTTAATATCAGAAATGAAATTTAATGTGCGTTGATACATTATTATACAGAAAAAAGAATATGATACACGTCTCTTTTTTTCTGTAAAATACTTCTGAGTTTGTTTATAGTACAGAACTGATTATCATTTCTTAAATAATTACCAGGTAAATGCTTAGCTATCTATTGCATAGGGGGTTCTGAACTTGCAGCGCTGTTGAATCAGTTTTGAGGGGGGGGGGGGGGGTATGGAGACAAAAGTAATCGTACTCTTGTTTTAAGTTGAACCTTCAAGTAATCATTGAACAAAAGAAGAAGTCCAGCCGTTTCAGCCTGGGATTTCGGGGTGGTCATTGTTGTTGAGGGAAACGAAAATGAAAGGGCCTTTGTTTTACGTTAAACTATAAAGAAGTTATGTACCAAATTTTGTGGAAATCCATTGAACCGTTTTAGCGTGATAGCCGTTAAAACAGATAAGTAAAAAAATGTATTTCAGTGGAATACTACGACATCCCATGCATTTACTCAGTCAAAATTTGTGTCTCTTGATTTTCTACGAATGGATTTAGTAGTAGTCGAGAAGCTTAACAACAAATTCACATGGCTCGCTAAAACATTGTTATCATTGAACGTAAATAACTAATTAATAGTGAAATTTAAAAGTAGTTTTTACATAATCTGTTTAAAAACTATTGCTTTTTGTTTAGTCTTATCATACGGTATCCTGAAGTTGGCACGAAAACTAGTTTTATTATTTTGTATGTTCAGTTTTTGGAAAACCCTCACATTATTTTTTCTACAATTCTTAATTCTTTTTCAAAGTTCGAAGACTTGGCGTTGTTAGTTTATCTAGAACTCCCCTCACCCTCCCACTCTGTGGTTGTTGTTGCTTTTGGTTTTTTTTTTTTTTGTTTTTTAAACTTAATTTTTTTTTAAGTTTTCAGGTCGTTTCACGAATGGTTTCAGAGATTTGTTCTCCAGTAAGAAAAAAAAAAAAAAGCCCCCCCCCTCTTTTTTTTGTTTTTTTTGTTTAATGCCTGTTTGATATTGACTCAGCGGTCGAGCAAATAGCGTCCGCTGGCGAGTAAATGGCGGGGCGTTCTTGGCAAAGGGGAGGGGTCAAGTTCCCACGGTCAACGATTGGTCGAAGGCAGCACCTGGTGCTGCCCTATCCCCCTCTTCCACTCCCCCCTGAATTACAGGTGACGCTCCCAACGACCATGGGATTTCAATGGACATCAAAAGAGGGGGTGGGGGTAATTGACTCCAAGTGATGGCATTCTCAGAAGCATTGCGTGAGGGACGCCAGATATTGAGAGCGTCTATTTTGACATTCACGGCTGTTTAACCATTAACATTTGTTTCGGCTTTAGAGTTTAAAAGAAGGGGTTGAAGATAGCGGCCATCAACCCACAAAACACCCAATCTGGGACAGTGCACGCTTTGGAAGAGTGC
>JAFIDM010009631.1:286821197-286845070 GCA_023159025.1 Thereuonema tuberculata | reverse complement strand
GGGGGGGTGAATTACTCAATACAACCTTCCTGCCCTTTGAATGTTGACACCATCATTTGATGTATTTGTTAAATTCAGTAAACAAACAAGTTAAAAAAAGACAAGGCATATTTGGCGTACAAACATTTCAAACACCCAAATTAATATCCAATAGTAATAACGTTCTTTCTGAATAATTTTACTGTATTTATAGTATGAATCTCCAGAATTTATTCTTGGACGTGCATGCGCAGAAAGTGCTTCCGTTTTTGCTTTTTTTTTTTTTTGCCGGAAATGTTGTTGGTTTTGTCTGTAACTTCTGATTAATATTCATGACAGAAATACAAATCTACGATGTATTCAGAGAGACTTAATTTACACAAAATAATTAAAACTGTTTATTAATATTAATAAAGTTATATAGTTTTGTTTATTTAATTTTTTTCCCCCAAGAAAAGAATTACGGATTTTGAACACATTTTTTTCTGCTACCCAATCGTTCTTCGGAACTGCCGGTGGTACGAACAGGAAATCGTGTAAAAACGTAATAATCATCAATGCAAAATTTTAGCCACCTTTTATTATTCAACAGGTCATAATTCATTGCAAATATACTTTTATTGCTAAAAATAAATCGTAAAATATTGAACCGACTTTATTCAATGACGTATCAGTGCTTTCGTGGCACATTCAATCGATCAGCGTCTCTTGCTGAGTGCAGGGGAAAAAAAGTGAACTTATTCCGTGAAATTAGACTTAACATGTTTCAGTCTTAACGAACTTCAACTGCAGTTAAAAAGATTTATTTTTTAACTTCTCGGTGGTCTTTATGATTTTCATTATCGTGTTACGTAATGAATACCAGTTTACGGCTTTTATAACGAATTGCCAATCGAAAAAGTCAGGTTTTCGTTAACAAAAGATGATCAGGGGAAAGGAAAACCCGATACGAACAAAAAAAGACTGGAGTGTTTCAATTCATTTGATGTTATTTTTGGCAACTATTTCAATAATAACGCGAGTTATTGAATAGAATTTTTTCTGTCCGATTTCCCCCCCCCCCCCCCCGGTTTTTTTTTTCTTTTTCTTTTTATAAGATCAGTTTATCTTAATCTTTTTTGTCGTCCACATTTTCTTCGATTCTGAAAACGTGGTCTCGCATCTCTTTATATATAGAATATATATATATAAAATGTTGAATTGGGTGATTTATTTATGTGTTTTTTTAAATCTAAGATATATTTCTTTTATTGTCACTATAGAATTGTACTGTGTTTGAGAATATATCAGGATGTAGTTATATTCAGCCGCTTAAAAAGTATTAATAACAATAAAAACAGTTGTCATTTGCTACTTAATTTCTTTGTTTTTGATATTATTTTTTAAAGGTGGGGGAGGGGGCATATATCTCGCACCATCTTTTAAGAACCACTGTTGAATAAATAAAGATTCAATGAACGTCGTCTTTACGACAATCAAGATTATGCACAACGAACAAAATAGTCACGTCCAACCTTTAATCTTAAACTAGAATTCCTTACTCCCTCGTAGCAAAAAAAGTGATACTCTTTCGACATCCGTAGTTTTTTTTTTTTTTTTTTTTTTTTTATTGGGGGTGGATGGGTATCTTGATTGAACCTCTCTTCCAAATAAATACGACGCTTGAGCTACATCCATCGACTTGTTATCAGATCTTTTGAAGCCAATCTTATCTCGTCTTTGGGTATTTGGTTTGGGGGTTTAATGGGTCTGTTTTGTAAACCCTCTCATAAAATATGAAAGGGGGTCTTTGTGTATGTATTTTTGTTTTTCTTTCCTTATTGCAGCATTAATTTTTTTAATGAAAGTATTCTTTTTGCTTGTAATATTGAGTTTCTGATACTAAAGCTTAATCTCCAAGTCATATCTTGACAGCTTGTGATAAAGGGGGGATATTACAACTTAGTCTCGCTTATAACGGAAAATCGGTTACAACGACCCGTGCAAAAACAATGTGAACTCTTATAATTGCAAAAGAAAGTTTACCATATAAGGAAATGGCCATAACTCTTCACGTGATGAAATTTAATATAACATTCGAAAAATTGATGATAACATACGATTATGACAGAAACAAAACAAATAATAAACGAGAAAAGCTTCAATGTTTTTTAATTCAAATTCATTATTATGAATTTTATTTTTTTTTATCTTATATATCTATTCATTTTGCCTTTTACTTATTTCTTAGCTGAATTAATGCGACCTAGGCGATAGCACTCCCTTTCTCATTTATACGAACTCTGAATATAGATTTTGAGGAAAATTTTTTTTTTGGGGGGGGATTGTAAAATAAGAATAGCAAGTAAGGCCAATAAAACAATAAAAGTTATGTTGACCAACGAAATCCAAATTAGAGGTACAAGGAGCCATTTATGGAATTAAATGTCAAAGCAACAATTGTCAGGGTCTTTACATAGGAGAATCGAAAAGAATGTTACAAAAACGACTCAAGGAACATGAATATGCTATAAAAAAGGGCAATATGCCACAGCTGAACATTGTGTAAGGACAGGACATAGTATTGACACCACAAATCTCATCATATACGGAATATCTCATCATCTTAGAAAATTTTATGAATCCTTAGCTATAAAAAACAAAACAAAAAATAAATAGAACCAAGACATCTCTATCAGCAATGCAGTGCAATATGATATTTTTTGATACTTGTGTACATATTTCATTATTAATGATGCTCGTTTATTTAACGCCGTTTATTAACAAAAGCTTCAATTGTTCAACAAACATAGTAACAGATGACGATACAACTTAACCTGTAACAAATATTTGATAACCAATTACTTCGTTGTTTGAATGACTGATATTCCTTTGTTTTATTGAAAATGAAGTCTCGATAAGATTATGAGCTTCGAAACGTCTACTGTAAGTTTTTTTAAATGTTTTATAATTTAAAATCTTTTGAACATTTATTTTGTGCAATGATGGTTGTTAATAAATAGTCAAGGTATTGGTTAAAAAAAAATAAAAAAATGAATGTTCTGTAAAAGTATTGAACATAAGTATTTCGTGTTATAAAGCAACGAAAGGACGGGAGCAGATTTTAAAAGGTTTTTATATTGAAACTCTGTCCGTGTGGGTCCTTGTCAAGAAATAAAGGTGACAAAAATATCCGTAAAAAAGCCTTGGAACCGAGACATTGCTTTTTTTTTTTATCGATGTCTTAAAGATTAACAGTGGGTGTTAATCTTTTTAGCTAATCCATTAATTTGAGCGTGGTTTGATATATTGTCTAAATCAGATTACTTTTAACCATAGGTAATAAATAATGCAGAATTAATTATTGTTATTTTTTTCCAAATTCAAAATTGAAAATGTTGATATTCCAATTTAAAAAATAAATGTAAGGTTTACGTCTGTGCTGATTTTACCACCTTAAAGAAGAAAAAGTCAAGAATAACACTTTAATGATAATGGACTTAAAAGTTGTTTTGGAAATCGTTTTTATTCTATGAAATATCATAGAGCCCAAAACGAACCTCCACTGAATTTTACTTAAAGTGTGTGTGTGTTTTTTTTTCTTTCTTCCTTCGGTCAAATCCTGTTGAGATTCATCTATTGAGACATAAATAAATAAATTAAAAAGTTGAGTTGCACAATGAATTTCCAATTCTGATTCAGTTCTTGGAATCCGTATCGTCAAGGTAAGTGACATTTGTAAGAATATGTGTGTTTCTAAATGTGGATCTTTTGTCTTTTTTTTTGGCTTGGAGGCTTCCTTGATTGCTGGTTTTGTATTCCTGATGGATTCTTATCGCATTTTGAACTCGAGATCTCGTAAGGACAGGGGAAAAAAAAAAAAAAAAATGTATATATTTATATATACATGGACGAAGGGAGGACTTGAATTACAAAATGAATTTCAGATATAAAACTAATGGACTTCGTACAAGCACGGAGAGTATTTGGACTGATTTGGCTGCTTTTTTTTTTTCTTTATTTGGTGAAGAAGTAAACATACGTTTCAGCACGTTTATTTAAGCACCGGAAATAAGTTTCTGTGAGTTGTACTGAAAGTTTGAAGAATTTATTTATTTATTTATTTATTTATTTATTTTATTAGCGTCTTAAGTTATTCTAGAAAAGATATTATTTTAAGGGGAGTATTTGTAAGAGCCGTACTATGTCTTGAAGAGGTGAAAAGGGTTTTAAAATGCAGTTTGAAATCGAAACACGAGGGACGGTCTTAAGTATCAGTGTGCGCCCTGGGATTCGCGCTATAGAACCAAAATTATAATTAATTATAAGAACCTCATAGGGGCTCCGCGGGGTACTTCAGATTTTCAAGAATGAAGTAATTTAACATTTTTTTTCTCTTTTAATTTAGGCCTACGTATAATATTCTTTCAATCGACTGCTAAGTTTTTTTGGATCAAATTGCTTAAATAAATGGAACTGTCAGACCTGCGGGTGCCGTGAATCGATAACGTTTGGGAACCTCTGATTTAAAGTTAAAATAATTAGGAATGATATGAGATTCTGAGTACGGGTTTCTCCGTATTACCGAAAAAACCTTTTAAATAGGATTGTCCAAATTACATTCACCTGGAGTTTCGGAAATGCTAGGAACGACCCTGATTAAGGTGAATCAAACTGTTTATCCTAGAAAGCTGATATTTTAGTGAAAGGATTTAGTTTTGGATTACCAAAGGAATTATCTTTTATTAATTTAGATACATATTGGATCTAAGAGAATGAAATAAAAAAGGCCAGTAACTTGAGAACCTCAATTAATAAGAAACCAAAATCCTTAGAATATTGGAAGTTTCGTACAGCTGCTCCCTTTTGAACCAATGGTCAGATCCTCTTGAAACTTGGTAACGCTAGTCGATGTTAATTTTAAAATATTTACAATTTAAAGCATTTGTCTTCGCAATATTTGGGGTCTTTTGTTTTTAATGTCACCTTGTTAATATAACGTATTTGATAAGAAACTGACACCTTATTTTTTTCTATCTTACAAAGTATATTTTTGTGGTGAAATTAACACGAGACGTTGACAATTGAAAAGCATTTGAGTCTAAAGAATGGATTTCTATTAATAACTAATTGTCTTAAACATTTGGAATTAATTCGTTAGCAGCTAATCCACTGCTCATGGATTTGATAGTCTCAAAATGAAGCTCATTTATGTAAATAAATATATAGGTAGACTATTTATATATTTTTTTCTTTTCCAGAAATTGAAAAATTTGTACTTTTCGTTTTCAGAAGATTTTATAATTGAAATATAAATAAACATTTACTTTATTCGTAAATGTCGTTTTCTTTCTTTCTTTAAAGAAATTTTACGTTTCACTGGGTGAGACTCAAGTGTCTACTAAGTGACATCCTAGAACAGCTCTTTCACGCTCTTTGGCGTCTTAAGTTCTTCGAACTTCTTGATTCTTTATTTATTTGTATTCAATAAGAGATTTGTCTTTAAAAATCAATTTTTGGCATTAACGAAGGAAAAAAACTAATTAACAAGAAAAGATAAGCATAAGAAAAAATTTGTTAGAAAGAGTTGATCTGGTTTAACGCGGATTAATAATAAAAAGGAGGTCTGGGGCATTGACGCTGTATCTGTTGGGACAGGATTATCACCTCTAGGGCGAGGCAGACAACCAAAATGGAGTCGTAGTATTTTGTACTCACGTCATTATGTTTTTAATTGGTTTCTTCCCACTACTTGAATTTTTTATTTTTTTTATTTTTTTATTTCGAGTTGTATGTAATTCAGCCAATACAGTGTTAGAGAATGTTCTGGAACCCTTTAAATGCAGTTATGATACGATCAAAGAAAAAGCGAGACGTACCAGTTTGCCGCCATTTGGAAGGGAAAAAAAAAAAAAGGCATTTTTAATCAAATAAAATAACATTTGGTTGTGGAAGTGTTGACTTTACGTAAACTATTATACATTGCTATTCGATTGATGGCGTTCTTTTCAAATTAGCTTTTAGTTGACGGAAACTTCAAAAATCTACTTTGTATCTGATTAGTTACATAACACAATCCATTTCCTTTCTTTTTCAGTTGTTTGAAAGTTTCATTGTAGATGATGAATGACTTAGCGCTGTGCTTACTTTGGTACCGATGTTATTGATGTTACTTTGGATGTGGAACATTCCCAGATCTGGACTTTTTCTTCATTTCTTTTATTGTAGTTATGTCTGCATGCTAGAGAAGCCGGGTTCAATCTCAATCCAGGCTGGTCTTTTTTTTTTTCTTTTCTTTTCCCTGATTACTTCTTCTGCAGACGGCCCCGTCTGTCAATTGGGTAAAATCCGCTTCTTATCGCATGGGTCAGTGTTTGGCTGCCTGATCTTCATTCCTTTCGTCTGGCGATCGCAGGAGGAGCCGTACCCTTATGCTCTGCCTACCCACGAAAAAGGATGTGGACAGGACGCTTTTAAGCCTTTATTTATTAAATTTCCAATGTATGGAATTTCGAAAATATTTTAGAGGTTTGTTATTGAGTATGTTTACGTAACCTAAGATTTTTTTTTTCTTTTTTCCGAGACAATTCGTTAAAAGCCTTGATAATAAAAGAAAAGCAATTGACAAAGTTAATGTTGACTGTATATGAACACAGAAAGGCTTTAAAAAAATCTGGGAAGGAAATGATGGATTTTGTTGTCGTGTTTCTCAGATGATTGTGTTTTTTCATTTTCCCTTCCTGTAATTGAATCATAAGTTTTTTTTTCGTTATTCGTCGCTTCCTGTTGTCTACAAATATTTTATAAACACTCGCTCAATAGCCAGATCAACATGGACTTGTTATAACATCCGAGTTTTCAAACATCCGAGTTTTCAGTTTTAATTACCTTTATTGCAGTTAAAGAAAGTTTGATTTAGTTTTAAAATTCATTCAAATTGATTTTAAATTCATTTTATTCCATTCAGTCTTTTCTTTCTACACTTTTGTATTAAAGGTTAATTAAATTGATAAGTTAGAAAATGAAATTTCATCTTTTTTTTTTAAATAATTGAAAATTATTCGTGATTGTTATAGTTATGTGTAATACAGCTTTATATGTACAGTTCCAATTTTTTTCTTAATAAATACTATTTGAAATATGGTTACCATCTAACTGTTATGGTTAGCGTCTAAATAGTTATATTATATTTAAGCTTTTTTATCAAATCAAGTGGGATAAATACAATAGTCAAAATATCAAAGATATATAAAAAAAAATGTTATAATTATAAAAATATCAAATTAATCATCACATTTTATATTGTTTTTTTTTTTTTTTTTTGAATATTATCAGTACCTATATCAATAGGTCTGATAAACATTAATATATAACTACACACACAAATAGTTATTTTCTATTAATTTTATTATTATTTGTTACTTTTTGTTAATGTTTCTAATTTTGTATTTTCATTTTTTATAATTTTGACATACAGTTCTGTTAAGAATATAAATTCTCATGAACGGAGTTTGAGATACATCAAGTTTGTAATTGTTACTAATTACATTATGATTATCATACTATTTACATATTATGTATAAGTGTACTAGAATTTTGACAATAGATTTGTTATATATTAATTATAATCCAATATATCGTAGTCTACTTTTTATAAAGTTGTAAGGATATGTATAAAGATTAGTAATCACTCCTGACTCTGGCCATATTTTTGCCAAATACTTATTTAAGAATATTTATTATAATTTAATTATATTTATTATTTATTATAGGCTTTTATGTTAACAAATGAAGTAAATATTACAATTAAGAGAGAGTTTGAATTTTTTGTTTTTAAATAAATAAGAAATAGTTTAAAATAAATGGGAAATAGGATAGAGACAAAAACTGTGAATCAATTTTAGGTAATTTCTAACTTTAATATCGATGAAGCACTACTAAATTTACGAGAATTGACGTAAATGTTAAAGGGATTTTACGTAATGAGGTTTCCGTGGAAGCTGTTTCTACATTTTACGTTACGCGGTATAGAAATTATGAATAGAACGAATTCGTCATTGGATTCGGGGAATAGGACTGGAGCTACCGGTGAAGCAGTGGGTCTCCTCTGCTGACATAGCAACCCCTCCCACTCGAGTTTCCTGCCTGTACCCCACCCCTCGGTATTCGGCTTGGATTGGCTGGCGCTGCCTGGCCCCTCCGGCGCACACATTAGGTGAACAGCGGCGTCTGCTGCTGCAGTTGGGCGGCCGCCTCCCTCCGCGCCGGAAGAAGAGCCCTTGAACCCCCCTCGCGTGCGTTTTGTGGATATTAAATACGAGGAGTAAAACCTGTTCGACTGACACGAGGGAAGCGCAGGATCTTTGGCCCCGGCAGGGGAGACACCGACGTGTCGCCGTCCGCAGTTTTATTTGATAGTGGTGGTTTCGTACAGAAAAGCAAACGAAAGGATAAAAAAGAGAACGAAAAAAAAAAAAAAAAATACACCACCATGCGCCGTCCGTTGATCGTCGTCTTGCCTGGCAGCATAGCCAGAAACAAAGCCCCGATAGGCCTAACAGCCAGGCGATAACGTTCGGCCAGGAACCTTAGGCCTAATCCAGTTCCGCACGTCCGGTCTTTGTTTCAATCGAAAATAATCGTTCCGTCCACCACTTTTTTGGAACCGTTGCATCGGTTCTTCGTTCCCGTCCCGAACAAGAGCGAAAAAATAAAAAGCTGCGTCGAGTGTTGGATGGTTTTCCGTCGGTTTGTGCCCTCATTGTCTGTGCCTTTGTGTGTCCCTGCTCGCTTGCTCTTCTTCCTCTCTCGCCGACAGGATACGTCCGTCTGCGGCCTTGAACCCTCTTCGTTTTCCTCGGCATGTGCCATGGCTGCCGTGTTTTGCGATTTTTACTGGGAGTTGTCCCACCGATCGTACGCCGATGGACCGGGCAGCGATTCGCCGAGCAGCGAAATTGGCAGCATTTACAAGTGAGTATCCGCTCTCAGGCACATTCTCCAGTGCTTGTATTTTTCATTACTTTAAATCCCTTTTATATCGTTTTATGTTACTCTTTGAACATATATCGTTATTGTTAATATTTGTATAAACTTAACATACTTTTGGGGATACACTATTTTTTTTTTTTAAACTACGATCAAAGGTCATTTAATGGCAGTGTTTATATATATGTCATAGTTGAAATGTATTTGATAAAATGATAAATATTTAATACCAATTTTCTTCTTTTCAAATTGATACAAAGACAGGGAAAGAAAATGTAAAAATTTGCAATAAATTATCAGAATTGAACAGAATTCAGAAGTTCAGTAGTTTTTATCGAAGCACTTTAAACTTTATATATATATATATATATATATAAATAACCTCTTTAAATATTATCATGTAAAAAAAATGTTGATAATTGACTGTTTTAGATAAAAATTAAGAATAGTGTTGAATAATTTGAATTTAGTAATTTTTACTTAACATAGTTCACAACAATTTTATTTATTTATTTATTTTATAAAGTGTGTTAGATTAAATATTTAGAATGTTTAAATTTCATTTAGTTGTTTTTCAAATTACGATAAAAGCTTAAAAAAAAAATACTAATTGTTGAATTTTTTTTTTCAGCCTAGTTGCCCAGAATTTAAATGTCGCCAGTATTTAGTTACACTTAACAAAGAATTTGGGGTTAAGCCGGCTTTACGTCATACTTTTATTTATTTTTTTTATTCGTTATTTAATTATGATTGGAACTTAAATTACTGAAATCATCTTCCTGTCAACAAGGAAATTATTCATTCAAATGGGAAGTACTGTATTTTGAAATGATTAGTTCTTAGAAAAGAAATATTAAAAATTTATAGATAAATTATTGTCTTCGTTATCCTAAACAAATACAATACATTCTTTACTGAGGGTTCTCCGGTTTTGTTTTTGTTTTTTTATTTTTTTTTATTATTTTGGCACAATAATTGTTTTAAGATAAATACATATTTCAACTTTATTTTGTTTTGAATTTATTACAAAGTTAAATAACAGTTAAGATTTATTCATTCATGTGATCTTGCAAATTATTATTATTATTTTAATTGAACTTAATTAAAAAAAAGTATTTTGTTTATTTTCGTTTTCCTGTTTGTGTTATTATTGTCACGGCATGAATTGTGAATAAATAATCTCAGAAACTTGTCGTTTTTCTATGATACGATCATTTCGATTTTTGTTGTTTTATAATTGTATATTTAATCTTAATGCTTTGTATTCGAATCATCAGTATTCGATTTTATAGTTTGTATGTTTTTGAATACAATGAATTTTTGAGTTTTTCTAGAAAAAAATATATATTATTGAAAAGACATTTTCGAAACATTAATTTTTTTTTTCTTATAAATTTTAAATGAAGTGTTTACTTTGTTTCAGTCGAGAAACTGGGATTATGATATGATTGATTTTTTTATTTTGTTTATTTTGTAATTTTATTGCTTCACATATTTGCCTTTGTGTCCTGAGAATTGGAAGTAAGGTAATTTTAAGTGAGGCCCGTTTACTGAATTATTGATTTTATTTTTTTTATACGAGAGGAACCACTCTTACGAAATGTTACGAAGTTTTACGAAATGTTTAATCATAAGCTTCATTAATGATGCTTTTCTAGCATTAGGTCATCAAGTGATATTTGTTTCGTTATTCAAAATCAGAATATTTGATTCTTTGTATTAGGAATTTTTTTATACGAAGATGTTTGATGAGTAAATAGAGGTTATTGTTGTTTTCTCTACTAGAAGTTAGCGGCCAATTTGATAAAATAACATCATGGACCTGAAACAATGAACGAAAAAGTGAAAGTTTAACTGAAACAGGTACCCAAAGATTAGGATTATTGGTAGTTTTTAAGAACATAGGGATTGTTATTTTTTTCCTTATGTTTCTCATTTTCTTTCTTGAAAAGGTCTACGTGCAGACCTTTAAAAGAAGAAGGCCCTTTAAAAAAGAAATGAAGGTCCCCCTTCCCCTGCGGCCCATTGAAAACTCCCCATGGAACAATGGAACTATGTTGTACTGTCACTCTCTGGAAGATCCCATTGACGGAGGGTAGGGAAGAGTGCCAGGGCGGAATTCCTCCTTTGTCCCCTTTCATCCCCTCTCCCCCTCCCCCACCTTTTCAGCATTCCCTAACGGGAAACCAGTTTTCCTTCCTCGAGGGTCTGGGGAATCGTTGCGATGGCTAGGGCAGGTTGTATTCCTATCAGAAGGCGTATCCTTCTCTGGCGAAAAAGAAACTTAAAATATTTGAGGTCCAAACAGTGCCCTTTATGGTACTCTGGATCCGAAAAACACTCCCGCAGTGTTGCCCCCTTTTTTAAAAAAAACTTCATTTTAAATGTGTAATTTGTGGGACAAGTAAAATGGTGTATTGGCAGTTGATTAGGAAAGGTGGTAATTTAGTAGAAGAAATGTGATTGAAATACGGCGTAATTTTAAAATATGGCCCTAATCGGAAGAGGAATAATCACAATGGTTTGGGAAGATATATTTTAATAATAGTAATAACGAACAGAAAAGAATTCTTTTTCTGCTTAGAATATGATAGGTATTTCGTAGTGTTGAAGCTACGGTTTAAATGAAAAAGATGTGGCTTAAATTCGTAGTCCATTGGCCTTTCTTGGAGATAAGAGAGTATTAGGGTTAAAGATTTATTAATATAGATGTTACAGTGGACGTTAAAAAATCCGAAAGAGAATTAAGAGAGAACCCATCAGACGGTTTCGTACATTAGACTTCTCGCGGCTGCGCTGCTCGTTTCTGTTCGTACTTGCCGGTACTTATCCGCTTTATCTCTGCTGCACTTAATGAGTCTGCTTAGAAGTCGATCGCTTCGTCTTGTTTTGTACTTGCTATTGAGGTCCGTAATGAACGTAAAGAGAAGGTTAATGTCTCTTGTAGCTGAAATACTCCCTGGGTTAATATTTTCCATTCGCACCAAAGATGTGCTGTATCAAACGTCGAGAGATGTACATGTGATAGGCAAATCCCATCTGCATTTCTCACAAAACGTCAAATGTCAAAAAAAGGACTCTTTTTTTTTTACAGGCACGTTTCGTTGCGCATGCTCTTGTCACGTGTAGCAGGAGAACACGTGCTGTCAATAGCTTGCATGTTATCTTCGTTATCTTATTGGAAGAACGCTGTGGGAAAAAAAAAATGTATTTATTCGAAAAGTTAGTATTTTACATTAAGATAGCCTTCTTTACATTCCCCACAATATAAATATGAAGGCATACGTACGTACCGGTTATGGAATATACAAATATAGAATCATGTACTTACTTGTATTTTCCTTCTTTCTGTACTTTTATCATTGAACGAAATGGAATGTAATGATTATTGGAAGCATAGCGGAAGGAAATTGGAAAACAAATCTAACTGCTTTTAATAAGAAAATCTGAATTTTTTTGAAGTAGGGAGAAACTTTGTGTTGTAAGTAGCTAATTTATTCCTACATTAAAAGTAATAATAAAAAGGCTAAGTACACTTTTAACTTTAGAAATAAAAAAAAAAAAAAAAAAATTAACTGTTTTGGAAGAGGGCAGTGGTCTCTCAAAAACCAAAAGACAGTGAGCCAAGATATCTTAATACAAGGTGAAGAAAAAAAATTAAGAACTTAAGTACTTATAGTAGTTTTCAAAAAAGAAGGGTTTACCATATACGGTCATTACATAGCGATCGATTTTGTTTAGAATAAACATCGCCAGTCATGACGTCATCAACTTGAACTCCGAGCAGTCAGTCCAAGATGGCGTCGTTTTATGATCGCATAAGCGTGACCAAGAAAGGACAAACTTTGCATAGCCAAGCAAGGGGAAAAGTCTGGAACGTTTGTAATTATTATTATGTATTCGTAACTGTAAAAAATACAAAAACCAGAATGTTTTCGTAATATTTATAAGATTCAGTTACGGATTTTAGCAATTGATGGCGTCCTGGAAACATCAATCTATAAGGAAATTACGTCATCAAAAGCTCTTCTTTCATGAACTGAACTGTAGGAATTCAGTCAGGACGATCTCAAGGGTAAAGCCACTTTTTGAAGGAGGCATGTTTGTTAATTTACAATTTTGACTCTTTAGTTTCAGTGGGACAATGAGTGACGTAATCAGTTTATTTTATTTATTTATTATTTTTTTCGGGGGAGGGGGGCACTCGGGGCGAATGAGAATACCGCTCCCAAGACCTCATTCAAAAAAGAGAGAAACTGCGATTGTAAGTCGGATAAAATGACATTTGTTTTTTCTTTAGAGCATGTCAATTGGACTCCTGGATTGTACTCTGTGAAATGCTTCTCTGCTTCGCTTCACAATACAACCATCGCTAAATCAAGTATATTTTTTATTCTTTCTCCTCCTCTGCAGACGATAATCAATACATTTCACTGATTGGACAATAGAAAGGGAACGAACAATCCGGATTAAATTAAAATTGGATTAATTCTCAGAAACGACTTATATGTGTTGGAGGGATATACATGGATATCTTCAGTAAGAAAGTTTGACGTATCCACAATCATGTTTTTGAAAGAAAAAGAAAAAATGGAAGCTGTAATCGCCCTGTTCCCCTTTCCTTTTAATTTTGTGTTTTTGATACATTCCCCACTTGAGGAATTGATGCTATTCCCCTGCGCGCGCTGAACATCACCTTAAATAAATGGATTGTAACTTCTTTCCGCCGAAGAGAGGGAGTGAGGGATGACTACCTTTTGCCTGTATTGTTGTTTTTCGATAACCGGAAATGGTGTTATTTTTTTTAATTTTTTTTTTTACCCCGTTGGGAGTACCATCTGCAGAGGGCGTTTTTCCGTTGGATTTAACAAAAGGAGGCAAGACATTGTTTCTCCCCTAAAAATCACTCCTGGTTCTCCCATTATCCCCCACCCCTCCTTCGCCATTGAGATCCTTCACAAGAGTAGACGCACATCTCCTATTTCACTTCACTAGTGCTTCGATTTCACAGCCTTTTTTTTTTTTTTCCTCTTCTCAACTGATCGTTTTGGAGGGGGTGGGTAAATCGATTTTTTTTTTCTAATGGCGTGGGGAGGGGATATCAATTTCAAGCAGTTTTCTTTTGTGGGCTGCAACTCACTCCATTTTAATGAGGCTGAGGTGGAAAGAGGAAATTGAATTAAGGCACGTTACCATCTCCTCCATTAGTTTGTTCTAATAAATAATAACAAATATCTAACTCCTAATCTAGGAAACCACAGGCTTATAAAAGAATGTAAATCGAGCTTTCAACGATGTGTGTGTGAGGAGTCCATTGATGATTGTTAGCGAAACAGCTGTCCGGAATGCCCTAGAGGCGGGAATATGAAAATGCCTGGAGATATATATCAGTTTAAAAGTCAAATTGTAGTATATTCTATTGAAAAATAAATGTTTTAGTCCCAGAATTCTTTTGGGGGCAGAGATTCTTCAGTAGATTGAAAATAGTGGAAAATGATGAAGAAAATCAGAAACAGTTTGTAACTCCCGATGGACACCGTAGAACCAGAATATTGTAGGATAACTGTTTTTCTGAGTTGATTTCCTTAATTTTCCTGTAATTTAAAGATTTCAAAATTTTATGTAACTTCCGGTTTCTTTCCCGGGGCTTCAGGCGGGCGAGCGTCGAACTGACCACCCGACCTCATCTCAATCGACCGTTGGTGAAAGAAACGTTGGAGCCTTACCTTCAGCGCCCTGTGGGCTGTGAGCCTTGGGACAAACCTAACCTATATCTAATGTAACTTATAATCAATTTTATGCTTGTATTCATAAATGGGCTTAAAAATTTTTTCAAACATATTTAGTTTAGTTTATATAAGTAAAACGTGAGTTTTTCATTTTTAAACTGAATAAAAATGTTTTGTTTATATTTATTTCTTTTAAAACTTCCTCCCAATAGAAGAACTGATTCTTTCCTTGGAAAGAGAGACTCATCACATCAGACAATTTGTTTGATGTGTGTGTATTTCCGGAACAACTTTTGAACCGCCGTTGGATCTTCTTGAAACTTGGCTTGCTTATTTTAAGGCCACGAGACGATCTACACTTTTTTTTGTATTTGGTAAATTTTTCCGCGTGGGCCTTTCCTGTCGAGGAAGGTGGCCAGAAGTTTTTGTAGGAAAAGCATTGGGAGACGAAACAGAGATGATATTATTAAAAAATATCATTGGGATATTTTTTTGGGAATTTTCGTTTGGATTATTTTCACGAGCTTTTTAAAAGTCAAGTAAAATTAAAAAAGAAAAAAAAAATCCAATAGGGAAAAGGGGGGGGGGACTTTTAAGATAACTTGCTTCAAGTTCTTTGCGGATTTTTTTTTTTTTATTCTCAAAGAAGTTCAATCTGTACAGCTTGTTTATTATTTTTATTATTTCGTTGTGTTATCGGATTCACAGTTTGTCGTGGGACAACACTTGCGATAACGATAACGTTGAATCTCGAAATGAAAGTATTGGTGATGGCAGATGGTTTCGCCGTCAGCGGTTTTAACATTTGTATAATTTATTTGCTTTTCCAGTCGTAACTTAATTTGGTTCATTCCAGAGCGATTATTAATGTCACGTTAATCAAACGGGGATATTATTTACAATTTAGATTGAAATAACAACAGATCTAATTTCCTTTTTAAACGGAATGAAAATCTGAAATGTGTTTGAGAGTACTTACTTTAAGAGATCGCCTAACGCGTCTTTGGTAAATATTGAAGTGTTACTGTTCGTCTGAGTTAGTTTTACAAATACAGATTTTACACCTTTTGTTCATTTATTGATATTATTAAGTTTGAATAAACTCAGGAACTGAGACCTCGTGTTCAGCAGTGACTTCTGGAGGCTACGATGTGAAATCTTGTAACAAACACTAAAAAAGAACGATCTTTGGACTTTCCTGTTGCTTAAAATATTTTCATATCATGAACTTTTGAAAATTGCAACTTTTGGATCTTCTGTGTACTTCCAGGTTAATTTGACGTCATCATGTCCTTTTTAAACAGACGATGTGAACTTATAAAAAATACTTATTTTCTTCTACGATAGTGTTCACAAAAGTATGAGTACTACATAATAACTTTCCTTTCTTCTTTGTAATTTTGATGCTCTTTGTGAACTTCGAATATGAATTGTGTGACAAACAAGCGAAAGCAAATATTATTATAAAAGAGTACTGTCAGCTAATTTATACAGTCATTTTTCGCTTTGTTGAAATAAAGTCATTAGAAAAAAAAAAAAAGAAATCCTAAAATTCTAATACATCTAATATTAACGGTATCTTCCATTTTGTTGAAAATTAATTCAGTCCGAGGAAAGAAAAAAAAAGTGATGTTCAGTTGTTTAGGAAACAATTTTTCTTACGAATTTATTTCAACAAAGTAAATTACTATATAAATTAGCAGACAGTATTCTTTTATAAATAATATTTGCTTAACTTTGCTAACAGAAGCGGAAGGAAGACTTTTTTTTTTTTTTTTTTAACTGCTTTTTAACTACGCGGTATTTTGGAAACTCCGAAAAATTTTAATAACTTTGTTTTTAGTCTTTAGTTTTGAATAAATCAATCGGAGGTTCTGAACTGCTGTTAAGACAATGAAATTATAAAACAAGGAATTGTAAGACGTAGGTTAAAAGCAGCTACAAGGTAATAAGATTACCAAAAAAAAACAAAAAAAACTCGCTTGTAAATTAATGTCAGTAGCAACGGAACCCATCGAGACTCGTACTGTGCAGGTGGATGGGGAATCTCTTAGCACCAAGCACAGGAAACGGATGTCGAAAATATTGGTACATTTCCGTCAGCCAATAGCTGTCGACTTCTGATCACGTGAGGGACAAAATGGTTGCCCCTTTTATTGTATTTCTTCGATTTTCGATTTTTTTTCTTTCCTGTTCTTCTCTTATCTCCTCCCTTCCTTACAAGCTTCGATAAAACTTGGGTTTGCGTTTGCCAAAGTGAAAAAAAGAAGATGTGGGGGTGTCGTACGTCAAGGAGCTCATAATTTTATACATGGATATTATTATTAGTTTTCTCTTTTTTTCCTAATGTGCTTATCACTCTTTTCTTCGTGGCAGTTGAAGGCGTTCATGAGTTGGTTCATTGACCCTCTACCCCCACATTCACCAGCAAGTAGGGGTATTCAAGAATGCATTTTATAGATACAAATTATCGAATCGGAACGTACCTATTCGAATTCAGTTTTAGTTGTTGTCGTGGATCGTGTGACACTATGACCAGTGATCCGAAGCTTTAATTGTTAGGAGATAAGATATAGAATCTTACATTTTAGGATATAGTCACAAATACAGTGGAATGGCGATTATGCGAACCAAGGTTGCTTTGGTTAATGAAATAGTATGGGATTGTCAAACAAAGAACGAGATTACTCAGTTTATACAAAACAAAAAGTGTAATTAGGTTTACGTAAGGTTATTAGTACTATATTTGGAAATATAAAAATATTGTAAAAAAATAATAAGGAGAATTAAGCTCAATGGATCACTTTGTGTGTGTCTCTCTCCCCGCGTCTTATTCCCGATTGCTTTTGAACAGTTGAATGGAACTTCTTGAGACATGTAAGCAGATTTAAGGAGAGTGATGATGTAACTTTTATTTTTGAAATCTTTTCCCTGTGGGTCCTTGTTGAAAAATTAACGCCAAAAGTTGATAAAAATTCCCCATTAAAAAGAAGAAGCATTAGAACCTAAAGAATGGATTTCAATTGATGTCTTAAATACCCATTGGTAATTCATCATTTTTAGTTAATTTGCTTATGGTTTAATGCGATTACTTATTCCGATTTAGACAACTTAAGTGAGTAATGTGGATTTAATTATTTTTTTTCCTTTGCACTGTAAAATACAAGTAATAAAAAAAGAAAAATGTAAAGTTGTACTGTTTGTATATACTATAATTTGAATATAAACGTAGGCATTTGGATTTTGTCGTTTTCGCGACTTACATTTTAAAGAAAGTAGACTTTAAGTTCTTATGAAGTTGTTATCTGTTCTCTTTCTGTCTTTATTATCATGTTTTGTTGCTATTTCCTTTTTGATTCTTGTAGTGAAACGCTCCGTTGTGAGGTCATATGCCTTAGTTTTGTTGTTGTGTGTCTGCCCCTATTTGACTTGGGATCAGCTGAGGTGATGAACGGGAGTCGTTGTTTCCATTCCCAGTCCCCGTTTCACGAAAAATCGATGCCGTTTCACTCGGGAACATCCGGAGGAACGCGTGCGCTGTCATATGACCACCGGAAACTCATACGAGGGCCCCTGTAAACTGAGCCCCGATGAGCGAATTGTCATCCTTTGAACACAGGATGTAAGCATGAAAGAAATGCGTATCTCCATCCCTATCCCCTTGACACACGGAAGATCAGTGGGGGCAAGGTTTTAATGATCTAAAAAACATAGACATATTCGTGCACTTGTCTTGTAAGAAATTAAATGCGATCTGAAGAAGGCATTAAAATCTGATATGTTAATTACGGTATTAGTGACTGAGGAATTTTGCTATTTCAATATTTCGGATCGGTACTTCAGCCTTCTTCAGAAGAAATTCAAACTACATTACAGTTGAGCATTGGTAATCCGGAATTCCGAACTTTTCAAGATGATGTTCTGGCTATGTGGTGAATACAAATGTGATCATAAAGTCGAAGTTTTTCTTTTTTTTTTGTTTTTTTACCAACGGGGAAATCCAAGGTATTCCTTTTTGTCATTAACCATACCTTTAATGTTTTGTGTTCTTATTGAGACTATTAAGCATTGACCGATCATTGTCTTGAGATTACATTTCTCTCTTTGGTTTTTCGGAACATATCTAGAACAGGATAGCTAATAAACAGATGCTATAAACTATACACAATACGCTGCTCTGGTTGGCTAAAGGTGACCGCAGTCGCTCCCATCAAGGACGGATTCAGGAGAGACTTAAGGTAATTAACATTATCCGTCAGCCTTTTTCGGTGTTCCTTCCGAAAATGATAAATAAATAAATTTATAATCTTGGTTGTTGTTTTGTTTTTTATGTTTAATAAAAAAAATAATTTTCATGAAAGTAAATATTTTTCACTTCTCTGCAACGCCACCAGGTCGTATTCCAAAATCCAAAATATTCTCGGTCCCAAGCATTCCGGATTAGGGATGCTCAACTATACTAAGTAGTGTCTTTACAGTGTGTGGGACAAGCAGCGTGTTCATAAAGATTGAGATGGATAACAGTAATGGTAAGGACTTATCAATGCAGTTTTGAATGCTTTGAATCTTGAATTTTCTGAAGAAGACAGCTCAAGATACTGAACCGAAGTAATGAACTGTAGGAAAACTGCTCATTCACTCGTATTTCAGTTTTGTATGGTACTTACAAATACGAAATAGGAAACTCACCAACCAAACAAAACACAAAACCACGACGGTTCTCACTTCCAACCAAATAGAGAAAAAAAAAATCCCAATAACTGTTTTAAACAGGCATCTATGAAGGTGACCAAATTTTGTATTTATTTGGCGAATCTTCCTCCAAAACTCAAAAAATGTGAACGCTCGTACAATAAGAAATTGTACTGGTTTAACCAGAATCAGGGGTTTGAAAATTAAGATTGCTGGATCCTACACTTTCTAAGGATAATAGTTTGAACGCTAGCAGAAGTAAGACAACAGATTCCACTGGGCGAAAAAAAAATGTTAAGGATGGTAGAACCCATCAACACAATAAATGACTAATCTGTCGAATTCGCTCTGCCGTCTCTAGCACTCAATCTTGGCGCCATCTTGAGTAGCTTTTGGCGCAAGGGGATCTGTTTCTGCCGAGCTGCCAATTCGTCACCAAAAGCCAGGTTCCTCGGTGCCAATGACAGGAGGTCGATTCGATTTCATTCGGTGATGCCACATCTCATCGGATGTTAGACGTCCTCCGTAAACATCTTAAGGCTATTTTAAAAACGACAAAAAGATATTTTTGGGTCTTTCTTTCTTTCTTTCTTTCTTTCTTTCTTTCTTTCCCCACTCTATGTTTTCTGCGTTTTTGTTTTACTGAATCATTGCCTGTAGCCTTGTAACGAATTATTTGTGCCAGGAGATGTCGAAAGTGTTTTTTTCTTCTAAAAATAAAAATAAAACGTGGAAAAAAATATTGAGGACGTTTTACGTAAATATTGTAGATGTCATCTTGGCGAGTTTTGAATACAAATGTAAACGGGAAAGATCAGATATTAATTCTAAATTTTAAAGCGTACAATTCGTAGCTACTTTCCCATATTGCCAGCTTTACTGAAATATGCTTACAATGAAGATAAAACAATCCTTGCGGGATTCGTTGTGTCATTGTCACTATGGCAGATGTATCCCAGGGCAAGTAGTCTTGGCGTTTTAAAAGTTGACGACAAATTATGTCTCAAGAAGATGTGATAGGAGCAAATCGAATCTCTCAGAAATGTAATAAACCATTTTCGTAGTTTGGTGAAAGGTGTAGTTACTGAACTGTTTGTAAAGGAAGAAATGGCTAACCGTTATACTAAATTCAACTTTTATATCTGTAGTAATAATAACAATTTGTCATCCATTACCTGTAAATTTAACATGAGTAAATATTACTTGGACAAATCGGTGGATGCAATAATACGAAGAAGTTTCACAATGTTAAACTCATATCAGCAGTCACTCTTAGGCAAAATAGCGGTCTTTTGTTTTTTCCTAAGGAGTAGGTCCCTCCTCCCCCTCCCGTAAATAACTTGTGAACTAACAGATCTCAGCGGGTTTTTTTTTTTTTCTTCTTTTTATTGTTTTTAAATCTCCTGAATAGTCACAGAAAAGAAATTGTAAAAAAAAAAAGGAATTTAATATTTGATTAAATAATGGAATGAAAACATGTTAAAAATATTTAATCCACAGGTGACAGAATTTTTTTTTTCTTTATTTCCTAACATGTTACATACTTAAATATGTTAAGTTAATTAAAAATATAAAATACAATGCTATATTTTAAGAAATAATCTTTTTAACAAAGGTTTTGACAACCGCACAACAGAGAATGAAGTGACTCTTTTTGATTTGAAAGAGTTTCTTTTTATGTTTTCCCTGCAGCTGTAGCCAGTAGACGCACGTATATTTAAACGGTTGGCTCGGGGGAAAATATGCAAAAGTCCGTGTGTTCTCGGAAGAGGCCTTCTTTTTATCTATATATGGGTAAGTTTGTTTAGTGGAAAATAATAGAGGAACGGTATTCGTCCCGCGAAGAGCGGTCATTGAGTTGGCCCTTCTTTTCTTTTCTTTCTTTCTTTTTTTTTTTTTTTTAATTTTTCCTTTCTTAAAATGAAGGTCGTCTGAATTTTTTTATTTTTTTTTATTTTAAGTGTTTTCAGAAAAAGTAGCTCCTTACGTAATAATCGTGCCGTGAGGGAAAAGACGTGTAATTTTGATTTAAAATATATACTTTGCATCGGAGACGGAGGGCGGGAAATGGACAGCGTGGAAATGAATACCACGAATTATATAGACGGGAAGGAAATAAACCCATAAAACAGTTTAAAAATATATTTTAAGCCAATCACCAAAATGCGAACATTGATAAGTTAATCGATCAACCAGAAATAACACAAATTTAGTAAATGCAATAAAATTACATTCATCCAAACATTTAAATCCAGTTTAAAACATCAAATATTTATTTATATTTAACTTTAACTTTATTTGAAGATAAATAAAAATAATAAAAGGTTTAAAATATCAACAAAATACAAATTAAAAGCTAAATATAAGAAAATGACTTACAAAATATAAAGATAAAATGAATATCAGAAATTGTTTTGGATGACCGCAATTTTTATTGGTTTTTATTGTATATACTGAATTTGTCTTACTTGCTTAATGAATAAATATTCTTATCTAACTGATTACAGTTTTAATGTTTCAGTTATTAATAATTGGAATTTGATAATACTTTTCACAAATCGTAAATTTGCAAAATAGAACAATATTTTCGTATTTTGTTGCTAGTGACGATCCAAGGTTAGTTTTACGAAACAACTCTGGTAACATTTTATTTGTTGCAAGTTTGTATTAATTTCAGATATTTTAGGTATTTTTAAATTTTATTCGGAGGAAGATAAGTACTGTATTCTATATTAATCATATGGGATGCCCCTAAATTGTTACTACTTAGGAAACTGAACCATGTTCATTGCTTTCATAAACACAGCAATGGTTTTCTTTTTTTATATTTATTACAACTCACAATGTTGTCATGTTGTTTGATTAGGCTTAAAAAAATTCAAAGAAACAGTTGATATTGTTGTGTTGTTAAAAATAACTTGACAGAGACAGGTTAACAGGTAACTACTGACTAACTTTATTTAGAAAAACAGAGGTATATATACAAAGGCTTCGGATTCCCAGAGCCAAAAATTGCGAGATCTCACCTATGTAGGTCCGCTCTATAATTTATAACTGTAGGCTTTGTTTACAAGAATATATGGAATTAGGATCAAATACTTTGTTTTTCTTAATGCAGTTATGAAATTGCTTGCTTATAACCAACTGTTAAGAAAAGTAAGTCCTTTTTCTACTTTCGAACATACTGGAAGGAATTACGACATACAGGGGGGAGAGGAGGGTGCTGATCAGATTAATTTCTTAAGAAACGGTAGTTCTAAACTTTTTTGGGTGTGAAATCGTTTACGACGGTGAACTCCGACATTTTTGTTGAGCTGTGGAAACAGCTGCGCAAAGGTATAAGGGGATGACTCTTTTGTGAAAATAATGAAATGCAGTTTTGGTTTTTATTTATTTCGTTCTGTTCATTGTCGTTTACCGATGCGTTTCTCGGAAATATTTCCTTTAACGATCTGGAGGGAATGACATGTATTATTGTGTAGATATTCGTGTCTGTAGCTGTATTCTTTCTTTCTGTCTTTCTGAGAAATGTCAGTGTCTGCTGTTGTTCTTTGTTCCTGTCGTGTGTAATTGTGGGAGAGCGAGGCATGCCGGGAGGCCAATGGCGCCTCAGCCTACGGCACGGAATTGGATGCCCAATCGGACAAGCAGTGTTTAGTTGCTCGATTTTATAATGTTTGTCTATTAGTTATTCAGCGGTATATTTCAAAGTTACAAATGATACGCCTAAGAAATTTTTGTAAAATATTGGGTTCTATCCATCGCTTGAGACCCGAAATATGGTCTAGTTCAATTTCCTTTGAAGTTAGGGTAAAGTTTTGTTTTGTTTTTCTGTGATGCACGTTTTGAAATTTCTGGGATGACACCCGAATTTGAATTACTATCTTCGGAAATAAACACGTAAAAACTTAACATTTTATGAAATAGGTGTTTTTATATATATTTAGATGTTTCTTAGTACACAAATAAAAGTAATATTTCCGAAAATTCAAGATGGGGGGGGGGGGGGTAGAATAGGATTTTAATTATCATTTTAAGGAAACTTTTACTTGACGGTGAATTTCCCTTCCTTATTTATTATTTTCGCAAATATTTCAGTATCTATTAATTTGTTTTTATTTTCAATGGACGCAATCTGGGCGCCAATGACTTGAAAGATCCATCGAGAGGGACAGCGGTAAGTGCCTCTAGATTCCGAGCTTTCTTCCTTCCCACGACCGCGTTTGTCTCGGATCCGGGCGAAGATAAACACTGCATTGCTTCTTGTTCGGTCGCACTGACCCCGTTCGGCCGTCAAGGTGAAGGCCGGCGGAGAAAGCGATTCACCCCGCGGCGACCACGATACACTTTCCCCGTTTTTCTCTCTGGAGCACTGAGCGGCCGCGTCGTCGTCTGGGGCCGTCGGCACTTAGCCCGATTGCGCCACAGGTCTTGCGAATGTCGTGCAGACACACAAACACACACTGATAATCTAAATATCAATACCCGTCATTACCGTTCTTTCCC
>JAFIDM010009631.1:286794321-286809343 GCA_023159025.1 Thereuonema tuberculata | reverse complement strand
ATTAACTGTAACTAAATGTTTATCACGCGACCTAATGGAAATCCGTTATGTTTCAAAATTATAATTGTAAAAAAGTGAAAATTACGGGTATCTTCTTGCTATTAATGCGCCATAACGGCAGCCATTTTAAACTTAATAACACAATAGTGGCACGTGCCGTTAAATTGCAAATCTTTTGAAAAGCGATTTCCGTTATTATGATTTTTGTAACTTTCAGTTTGTGAAAAGTGTAAGATAACAGAATGAGGTTATTATTATTATTTTTCAAATCTTAAATTAATACAATATAGCAGTGATCTCAAAACTGTTTCGTCTACGAAGGTAATAAGTAGATTTTGAACAGTAGTCACCATATCTAACGTGGGCGTAGCATTAATTGTGAAAGGTATATGGAGCAATTTAACTCCTGGCCCTAAGTTTTTGCCCAGTCTGGATGAAGTGAGAGGGGCTATCACTAATTTCCTTCATCTCGCTGTATTTTGAAGTCCAGTAAAACCAGCCATCAAGCAAAAAAAAAATCTTTTCTTTTTTTCCCCCTGCGGTTTCAATGTTTTTGGTAGGGGATGTTCACAGCATTGCAGTGAGAAACCCTTAATTCGAGCATCCAACCATAAAAAAATAATAATAATAATAATAAAAAAAACATACGACATCTGCTTTATAACAACGTTTATGATATAATGGGGAATATATTTAAATGAGTGAATGAATTTCTGTAGACTGGGGTTTCTTTTCTTTTGGGGTTTAGTGGTATTTTCACTTTGGGAAAATTTTGGTGATAGATCAATTTTAAAACGCACGGAACTGTATGTCCAAACTCCGATGTTCTCTTCATATTTGCGGACGCAGAACTTCTTTTTAAGAAATCACTGTTGATAAGAAATAAGTTTGTTGTTCGGTGGCTGATTTTATTATTATTACAAGATGTGCTCCGTGCGTTTAGACGCCATGTCGATTTTCCTAATTCGGATAACGAGATGTAATCGTTGTATTTTTTTTTTTTTTTTTTTTATCGCCTGGAATCGATCTGAAGCGGAACTGGATTATATATCCTTGTTTCACCATCGAAGATTTTAATCCGAGATTCGATTATAGCGACCCCTTTCTTTCTTTCTTTTTTTTTCCTTACCCCTCCTTGTTAAACTTGTCCGTTTCCTTTTTTTTTTTTTTTTTTTATTTTATTTGTTTAGCTGTCACTTGAGACCAGCACACCTCCGGATGAAATGGGAGTGTCCCATATCCGCTCCCTCTTCTCTGCTTCTCCCTCCTTCGCCTTCCTTTCGGTATTATTTTACCTTCTTTACGGCACGACAGCTATAATAGTAGGTTTTTGTCTCCCCCCCCCCCTTTTTTTTTTCTTTCTTTCTTTCTTTCTTTTAACTCTTGAATATCAGATTCTGAAAAGAAGTTCCTTTAAAGACCTTCGTACGTCCATTCCGTGAAAACGTTGCTTTGTTTATTTGTGTTCGTTATATTCCTTTTTAATAATAATAACAAAGGAAAAGTTTCTTTGTAAATTCTAATATCTGTTGTATACAAACTACAAATTTTCCATTTTCTGAAATAGATAATTAAATCCTCATCACTTAAAAGTAGCCTAAATCCAGTTAATTTTGATCGTATCAAAGCCCTCGTACGATGATTACTAAGCTGATCAACATGCATTAGGAGCAGATAGAAATTCATTGTTTTGCTTCTAAATACTTTAGGAATTTTTATCATATTTTTCATATCCTAATTTCTCGATGAAGACCCGCAGGGAAGGGAGGATCAAATACAAAAGCTACATCGCCTTTTGTCCGTAAATAGGCATGCCATGTTTGAGGAAGATCTATTCATCAGTATTCAGACACACAGATTGACGTTAAGCCTAACTTTCCTATGAAAATAGGCCGAAAACGGTTATTGGATTCAGTTTGACTTGGATGCTTGAGATTCACTGCCAAAGAAATAGTTGACGTACTTAATTTATAGCGCTGTACACGCGTCATTAGCTATAATGTCGATACCAACTAGGGTGGGGGTTAAAGGAAGGAAGCAGCTGTGTTTAATTTTAGCGCGTTATTATGGCTGTACAACATCGTATTTTTCGCCCAAGATATTCCAGTGAGGGAAGAGGCCATAAAATGTTAATTATCTGCTGACCGCAAAGACCCGCCTCGCCCACTATTAATTGTTTGGTGGCTTGTCTTTGCTTATAGCCAAAAAGGTAATTGCCGTGTCTTAAAAGAAGAAAGGTATTGTAGACGGTTGACAGTTTGCAGGTAGCATTTACATGAAATGTTTTATCCCTGTGTGATGTCTAACGAATTCTCTTGGGGCTAAAGTTTGTAACAATAATATCTTAATATTCATCAAAGACAAAATAGAAAGTAAAATTTAGAACCAATTTTAAGTCGAAATATGCATGTCCTCCATCTGTGACCAGAATAACTCAAAAAGTAATTATCCTAGCAATAAGAAATGTTAGTGGTAATTTTAGATTATGAAGAGGAAGAACTCTGTTGATGTTTGTACATATCGGACCCATAGATGAGGACTTAGGGCTAACAGCTTTCAGAATAAGTTGTCGCTGTAATGCAGTAATCGTAACTCCACACCTCCTTATCTTTTCAAGCTGAAATTTTAATGGCAAGTATGTAAGTGTGATCTCATTTAATCCGTAAGTTAAGGCTGAGGGCGAAAAAGCGTAAGTACCACTTTCGTTAAAGCGCTATCGTAACAATATTTATATAGATGAACTAGTAAGGTTTATCGCCAAGTTTAGACTAGGACTAGGAGCCTCTGTTTGACTTTTTTGTTAGCTATTTGGTAAATTTCTTATTTAACTTTCGAGCATCGTGTTAAATATATCGAGCATTGGTTCAATATATCGGCTTTCTGTGGAAACTCATTAATATCATGAATTATTAAGGAATTATTATCATCTTTATTACTTCAAGGAAGCTGCCTTAGATTGGTGACCGTTAATCCACCTGTAATGTTAATTATCATTACATATATATATATTTTTTAATCTCCTGAAAAAGGAAGGTACAGGTGAGAGGAAGCAGCTGGCTCCTGTTGTGTGACTAGTAGATACACAGGAACACTTCCCCACAGCTGCTTCACCTTTGTTCAATCACTTTAAAAAAAGAATGATATTTTGTGTTGATTGCACTACATTGATAAATTTCCTTTACCTGATGTTTTTGACTTTCATTAATGATTTACAAAAATACATATATACATTTGATTGCAACTATATTAATAATATTTTTTTTTTTAAATTTGTGCTTTAACTTGGATGGTAAAAATGATACAAAAGAGATTATTTTTTTTTTCTTTTTGTGATTTTATAAATTGTATGAAAATGAATTATTTCTATTTGTTGATCGTAACTTCTTATCGTAGGTCTTACCGAGATGTTCTACTCGTTCGACTGCTGGTTTGATTTGTCGATTGAGAAACATTAGACTAATTGAACTGGTGATATTTCGGGTTTAACGAACGAATCGTTTAGTTTTGCCGAAAATTTAAGTCTTAAAGACCTGGATATAATAAAAATATCCAGGTCTTAAAGAATCCAACCACCCAGGGGCGAGTTAGAAGAGACAGGTGGCGAGTGACTTTTGAACCTCGTCCTGAATGCTTTCAAAAGATATTATCTTACTTTATTTTATCCGCATATAATATAAACATCTCATCGTAGCCCTGGAAATGAAATGAGTTTGATATGCGTCCCTGAAGTTGGGTATTTGTGAGGGGGAAAATAAACATGGAACCAGAACCTCTACGAAAGGGTGGTCAACGTGAATTCTACATAAATAAAACTTCTTTTTCCTTGCGTCTACGATATCTGCTGAACATAGTAGAGAACTTCTCCTTTCTGAAAATAAATATACTCACTTCAATGTGCTTAAATCCGATTAATTTTGATTATACTAAAGCATGCGGTATTAGTGGATTAGCTAAAAGTATAACATCCATTGTTAGATATAATATTGTTTGGGTTCTGATGGCATACAATGGAAATCTTGATCACCTTCACTATAGAAACCCACGCAGGAAAAAGAAATCACATAAAAAAACTCGATCGTATCTCGTCTTTAAAGATGCATGTCAAGTTTCAAGAAGATCCAACCAGTTGTGTTAAAATTATTAAGATACAGACTGAGGTGATCAGACGAGTTTCACCATTCTAGGAAAGTAGGCTAAAAAATGTCAGAATATAGTGAGACTGTTGTTTGTTTTTGCGTCCTTTTTGATATTTCTTAAACATTTTGGTTCCTATGAGGGCCTATTAAAATCCAAGGCCATTTTATCTTTAAATCATTCGTTTTTTCTTCTTTATTTGCTATTAAAACCGCTCCTATCTGATGCTGGCAATTACCACCATTCCCCTTGAGTTCAGTTGCCTCAGTTCTTAAGTTGATTTGTTAAGTTGAGGTTTTTTTTTCCCAAGTCTCCTCCTCCATCCTTCGACTCACCTTTGTTATAAGCGCACCTGTCAACGTTGGACGGTTTTTTAAAGAGGACAGTTCCAAGTTTTCGACCGTTACTGGAAATACAGCTGAGTGGACATGAGAATTTTGTTGGTAGCGCGGGATTATAGGCTAATTTTGCTTCTGTTTACGTCTGAAAGTCATTTTTGAAGTGGAACTGTCCGAAGTCTTCCAATAGTATAGTTGGTCTCACAGCTATGTCATTTTTGCTTGTTTCAGTTTTACTGCGGACCGCAACTAGACAAAGCAAAATTAGCGAACACGGTAACTGAAATAATAAGTACTTCTAAAATTTATTTATTTTTAAATATTAACAAGATTTAATAGAGAAATTCATGAGAAAATTTTCTAAAATATGAAAAGGAATTCGGAAACTAGTACATGGCGCTCCGTACTTAGCCCTTTCGCGCGCCATTGTTTGGAACCACTGCCTTAGCAGATAATGGAGATTTAAATAAAATGATTTAGCTTATTTAGCAGATAATGATGTCTGGTTTAGATTATTAGAATTTGGGATTAGCAAACCACACCTACATCTGCTGTATTTTACAAACGCTGTCTGTATTATAGACGTACATCTGCACTTAGGTTCGTTCTGCATAATAAGCACCTGTCCATTTGACAGGCACAAACAGGTTGATATTTTAACTTCCCAAACGATCGCATCTAATCATATTTTCGAAATTTTATCTGTGCGGTGATCCGAATGGTCAGCTGCCTTTATTTGCAATTCAAGTCTTTAAGCTCAGTCCGTCGTTCTGAGATCTGATGCTAATCAGAGACAAAGCAAAAAGTTACAGTTTTTCTGTAGAGCACGCCAGAAAGATTTTAATAATCTGCATTACTTCGCGATGATGACATATATATTTTTTATACGTAAACAGCTATATGAGATTATTAGTAATACGCTAGTAATTAAATTAAGTAATTAGTGAAGGACTATTTCTGACGCGCATTGGCAAATCGAATTTGCCTTTGTAATATCTGACAGTGGTTCCATGCTACATTGACGCAAAGTATATACTCTTATGCGAGACACGCCTAAAGCTTACTTAATATACCAAAGTAATTAAACAAAAAACAAATAAGTTACAACAAATTGTAATAAAAGTAAAACTTAAAATCATAAATAGAATTAATAAGATAATTATATTTTATATTCGACTCCTTTGTCGGACCTGGTCTTAAAAAAGGACCTGATAAACGTATCCGAAAGTTCGGGTGACTTAGAATGTAAGTAATTCTTCGTAATTAATTTGTTTATAATTTTAATTTTTTTGTTTTTGTTCTGATTTTCTTATACAGTATCTCTTTCTAAATTCGTGTTTCGTTGACGTTAAACTTTGTTTGAATTTCAATTGTTCAAATTTAAATTTGATTTTGATTTGATATTTTAATCTGGATTTATTGTTTAGATTGAACGTAATTTTATCTAATTTAATACATTTTTATTGTGCATAATGAATTTTTGTTATGTATTGATATGTATATAATGAAATAGAAAGTAACGATGTCTTGCATCATGGACGATATCAGGGGAATCTTTTTAGCTTAAAAAACACTTTTATAGTTATTTTAAATTAAAACTAAATATTCTTCTTAGCGGAAAAGTGTTTTAATTTTCCTTTAACCAATTAACCTAATTAAATTCTCATAATAGGGTTTGATTTTTTTTTTTTTTGCATATGATTTTTGTTATTTAACAGTATTTCCCTTTGTCCTTACGTATTTTATTCCATAGACCTGTTACTTTTATTGGATTTAAGGACTGTAGAATAGATCAAATTTTTTTGTTTTTTGTTTCCGTGTTGATTGGAAAGCGTTTGAACGATTGGACTTCGAAGCTCTTAACGCCACCCGATTCAAGATGGCGGTGACAGGCAGGCAGGAGCAAGCCGGGAGTTGGATGAACTGAATCGGCGGCCTTGAACCCGTTGGCGAGCCTTTTGTTTTCCGCAGGTGGAGAGAGGGAAATGCTGGCAATGCCAAGGTCACAGTCCCCTCTAGGAAAGTGGGCTAGTTCCACCGTGCATACCGACGCCACTACCTCTCTCTATGACGGGAACTATCTTTCCGCAAAACGGAGGGACGATTTGTGGAAGACGGGAGAGAGAACGTTTCGAAGCGCGGAGCACATTCACATCGATCGTCGGCCTCCTCGTGCTCGTAGAACGGAAAGAACCGTGTAAAAAAGACAGAAGAAAGGGTGTTAGTGTGTACGATTTTTGAAATAGTCGAGGAGATTGATATATTTATTTGGTATTGCATTCCCAGGAACTTCCTCACATCCTGTTCAAGTCCGAACTTAGTTTTGTTGTTTTCTGGATCTCTCGAATTTTAGCTACGCGTTCACATTATAGATGCATTTTAAGCCTAGTTTCCTAGGAAAAAAATTAATAAATCAATCTTTGCAAGGTAGATCTTCTTGCAACTTGGTGTGCATATTTAGCTCGAGAGGGCAACGAAAATTCCTATAAGAAAGCTAGAAACTAAACTATGGTATCTATCAATAAACTAATGAATGGGTATTAATCCTTTTAGATAAACCATTAATTTTCTCATGGTTTGACATGATTAAAATTAATCGGGTTTATTTAATTAAATAACGCCGATTTAATTAATTATTTCCGAAAATTGAAATTCTGTGTTATTTATATTAAATTTATTTTTAGAACTTTGAACTGTATGCGTTTTTACAACTTAAAAATAAATAAAAGAAATAAAGAAATTGTAAGACATTTAAAGAAAGTTTTTTTTTTTTTTCTTGAACTCCTATTAAAACATATCCACACATCAACAATATTCTGCAAGTGAAGAAGAAAATATTATGAATCATTAATTGTCGATTTACTTTTAATTGTTAACTCTTTTATTATTTTAATTTTTTGTGTATCATTTACTGGAAGAAGTGATTATGCTTTACGTAATAATAATCTAGTCGTTATACGAAAATAATTGTAATAAAACGAGGACAGGATGTAGTCGTAATAGGAAGTGTTTTATGAGTGTTAATTTGTGCAGGAAATGGACTAGTGGCGCTGATGGTGATACGGTGTCAGTATGTTGGGCAGGAAGCGTTCATTTTTAAGTTGGTCGGGTTGTGCAGTCTTGTTTGGAGGGCAAAAAAAAAAAGAGCGAAAGTGTTTTAATGCTTGGCGCAGTGGTCACTGGACTGGATGACCCAGATTGCGTGCACTTGCTTCTTGGCTACCATTGTGGTCTTTGAGCGGCGCCAAGTTCACGGTTGCCAGCTCTTCAGCTGTTTTCAGTCGAGGGTTGAATCTGACTACGCTGGGTCCGGCCACTCATTGCGGCGTGGTCTGACGCTTTGCAGCCTGGTCGCCATGGGCGCGGCCGCACTTGTTTCGCTCATAGACGTCCCTGTATTTTTTTTATTTATTTATTTAATTTCGTTTTCAATGTTATGCGCGACGAGAAATTTTCAGTGGTGGTGCGCTGAGATATTGGCATTTTTTTTTTCTCCACACCTAGTAAAGACTTGTCCTTTACAAGTTTTCAGTTTATCATAATAAAGTTGGATTTATAGCAAGTTAATTTTTATTAAAATATTTATTTATTTTTGATAAAAAAATTTCTTATACCCGAATGGTGTAAAGGGTATTAAAATTCTAGGCTGATATTTGTAAAAACAAAACAAAACCCTGATATTTGATGGAAAGAAGAAGGATTAAAACAAACAAACATAATTAAGCTGCAAATTTTAAATAGGAATACGCATAGGTATCCCTATGTCATCATGACAACTCGAAAACTATACATCCTAGGAAGTTGAAGTTTCTGATTTAAAGTGAAATGTAGATGTGTTATTTCGATAGAAAAATGGAATCTAATTTTGTTCTAATTTTAGAAAGGGATCCGTTTGTTGATCCCGAAACGTAATGTGATTTTTTATATCTTAAATAAATATCACAAATTTAAAAATTGTTTTGCATAGTTGATGTGATATTTCTAAAATCAAGCACGTTAAAATAATTTAATCTAATAGCTTTTTCCATTAATGTTGGAGAACATCGATATGTTTCAAAGGTTGTAGTATTGTAAAGCGCAAATAATAATAATTCAACCATAAAAATTTTCAGAAAATTCAGGTAAAAATTAAGCGTCTTTTTGTTTTAAACATACCTTGAATATCAGTGCACTACTAAGGAATTTCTTGGCTACGGTCACACGGGTTAAATAAATACATAAGCTGATTGCTCTTTAAAATTGAATATTTATCATCAGTTTTCTTTTTAAGAAAAATATACTCGGTAATTAATGTGATGTAATTCAACTAATTTTTTATTTCCTCCTGGGCTTTTTATTTTCCTCGTAATTTTTTTAATAATTAACGGAGTATTGTATTTATAAATGTATTTCATTTGCACATTAAGTCATCATATCACCGGAAAGAGAAAGTGCTTTAAGCAGAGAGATAAAATTAATCTTTCCGTTTTAAGTGTCACGTTCTTTTGTGTTGAAGTCATTGTGTATCTCGATTTGACGTCCGTGTTTCTTTTGTGTTGGTTACGTAATGGCGTCCTTGTCGCGGCCGTGCTGGCAGTTTCGCCTGGCGCGGTTTTGTGCCGGGCTGCTCTCAAGGTCGGCCGCCGAGGTGGGTGACTGGACCGGCAAGCGGCAAACCTCCTCGCTTCGTCCCCAAGAAGCGTGGGAGGTCAAGAAAACGGGTCTGGTGCTTGAGTATTTCCCCTCCCCGGCAATGCGTGCCAGTGGGATCGCCCTGCTTAAAGATCCTTTGGTATGCGCAGGTTGAAGACTCCGAAGAAGAGCAGCACATGGTTGCACACAGAGGCCGCCACCGTTCTTGCCTGGAACACCGTTTTCGATTCGACGAAGTTTTAAAAGGTTATTAATCGTAGGTTCTACAAACAGTGGAACCCCGAGAAGCAGACAAATAAATAAATTATTCTCGTATAAATGAAGTGTTTTTATTGCAATATGTTTAAAGATGCTTTTCGTAGGATTACGGATCTTTTGCAGCAGCCTATAATTTTCTTTCGTTTATGTAATTATTATAAAATCAAAACAGCATTGCTCGGGAAGTAAAACAATAAGAAATCTTTTATAAAGCCTCGGGTTTATTTATTTCCAGAAATGATAATAATAATGATGAATTTTATAGATTAAAAAAAAAAAAAAATCCTTAGAAAAAAGTTAACAATAAAATAAACCGAAATATTTTTTATTGAAAACTGCACATGTTAAAGGGATACTAAATATGTTTCCACATTCCCTGAACTGAATCTGAACATTAAAAAAAAAATAAAATACCGGCGATATGCTTGGAACTCTGCGACTTGTATTACAGAAAAGAAAACTTAAAAATTTTAATTTTTCTTTCAACAGAAAATCAGACTAGAACCCTAATCTCAAACAAAGGATCAAGCTGTTATCAAGCTGTGCACCATCAGAAAACATAATGTACAAGTAACATTGTCGTAGCCTTCGTAGTGCTCAAAATGCATCATTGAACAATAAACAGACATATGCAATTGTGTCAGACATCCGTGGGTTGTATTTTTTATTTTTTTGCTTGGTAAATCGTTTTGTTCTCATGAAACAATTCGATCGATTTCGAAAAAGTTTAGCAAAAACACTGATATGTCGACCATTCCGAAATTTTATCGAGCTGGGATGAGAAGTAAGGGTCCTGCTGCTCTTTTTCTGGAACAGCGTATTAGTTATAGGACCTGAAAATGATTGCCTTCCCTCATTATTATTATTATTAGTTTTTATACAAAGTATTTCGGTAACTTAAGGTCAAAGGCCGGCGCTTTGACACCAGATGACCTTTTTGATTTGTAATTGAAATTGGGAGAAGCTTTGTTGGAGGGCGCGTGTCTTCTTGCTTTGTGGGCTGCCGCCATGTTGAATCTTAATCAGACATAACATTGACAAGACCTTTAGCATACGTTGCGTGTTTCCCATCTCCTGTCGATAGAAATTAGAGATAAGTCCTTCTCCCCCTACCCCAAATAGAGGGAGCGGGCATTTTTCCCATTCGAGTTAATAATTGGACATCACCAACTCAAATTACTGGACATTTCGTGCCGCAAGTGCTGAAGGCCCCAAACCCCCTTGTTTTGTTTCCATTCAGGAAAGGATTTTTTTTTTCTTCTTTAAAATTCGGAATTGTAATTATTGTTTATTTATATATTTTTGCGGTTTTGTTGTTGTAGCGAAAAATCGAGAGAAAAAGTCGATAGGAAAATGACTGATCTTTTTTATATTTTTGCTATTTGGATTTAGGGATATGTGTTTTTAGTTAATCTATTCATCTACAAATACAGTTAAAGTTGACTTCACGAAAGTTATTTAAAGGTGGTTGGCAAAAGATTAATAGTTTGAAGTATCTCAGCGACATCTATTTGTGGAAAACTGAACTGTTACAACATGTCGGTGAATTAATGTGAAAATTTGTAATCCCTTATATTATTAATTCACATTTTTTTAAAAAAAAGTAATTTTTGAGTTGTAACACTATGAATTGATTTGTTTTATTCATATTTTGAATAACTGCTGTCTCATAGAGATCCAATCATGATTAAATGGCCATTTTCTTGTATGACAACATTTTATTACTGTTTCATCTGTAATTTGAATTTATATGCTACAAACTCCTGGAATGCCTACAATTTCAGTGGTAGATTTTATAAATTTAATGTAATTGTTATTATAAAGTTTTTCACAATTTTACTTGCGGACTCACAAATATTAGAAGAAAAAAAACTTGCCATTAAACGGTTATCATTAGCTGATGTGCTTAGAAAAGGATTTCGTAATATTTTATATTAAAAAAAAAGGAAAAAGATGTAGATTTACTCTTGTAACAAATATAAAATATTAATTAAAAGGATAATTAAACAATAAGGGATAATAAACCATATTGTAAAAAACAAAAACCTATCAAAGTAAATAAACCAATAAAACGGAGAAAACGAGCTTGGAAATAAAAAGATAAAAAAAAAAAAGTACAAAATGGAATAATTTAAAGCAAAATGTTACACAAGTAGTTTAAAATAAGAAAAATGGCGGTGATAATATAATTAATAGGCATTAAAATCATAAAAAAAAAATCAGCCTAAAAATCATTAGGATGATTTATTTATTTATTTTCTATTATTTGCCAATTTTTTACGGTTATGGTATTTGTATTCTGATTTGCCAAGACATTCGTTACTATGTTTTATTTAATACGTAATATTTGAAATTCTTCGTTAATTTTGTAGATATAACTTATTCAGATGACGAAATTGAATTCTTGTTATTTATTTAAATAAAAAATACTACTTCAGAATTTATTATTATTATAACTGAATGCAATTTCCAGTACATTCTATAGAGGTCACAGTGCACTCTCCTAGTAATAATCAATAAATAAATAGTTTATTTATGGTTATTTATTTGAGAATACTTGAAGTTGGATAAATGCATAGTGACTGAGCAATGTGTGTCGTTAACTCTAACGATTTTATAATTGATTTTCTGATGTGTATTTTAAATCATTAACCCCTCCAAATGTTAATAAAAATAGGCACTTGTGTATTATCTGATATCCTTTTAATTAACATTAGATTAGGTTAATTGAGGTGAGATTCTTTCAGCGGTATCATAAATAACGACAACTACAAGTTACAAAAAAAAAAAAAAGAAAGAAAGAAATGAAAACACCAGAAATCGGTACGTAAGTACCGTGAAATCAAGACCGAAATAATATTCTTTTAAAAGAATAGTGCCAAGTATTATTCGAAGGAACTTAAAGCCTACTTTCCTTAAAGTCTCACCCATTCGCGTTTTTATTTTTCAACGCTAAAAAAAAATTCATTGAGGCTGGCGGAATGCTGACACACGAGTTTTCTCATCAATATTTTTTTTTAGTGAGTTTTTATTGTTTATTTAAGCTTTGGAAGCTCCACTGCGATTCCGAGAATCAAATTACGAATGTCCATAAAAATGTTCATAAAATGTCCAGAATTTGATTATATCTATATTTTCTAATTAAAATATTATGTATTTTATTAAAAAGCTTAAGAGACACAACGGGTCTTTGTTCACTGCTCGATTTGAAGTTTTTTGAGCTCCCGGATGTTGAACTTTTTTTTTTTTTTTTGGTAGAATGGGCTTTCCTGTCGACTTTCTCTTTTTAAATATATGTGGGTGTTTTTTTAGATCTCCCACCCTTGTTAGTTATTTATAGGACGGGCAGTCCCTCCTGTAGCGTCGATCATAAACATCCCCCGCGATAGAAAAGAGCTCGTGCAAGAGAAAAAACACTTGACCACCTAAGAAGAAACGTTTGTCTACGAAAAAAACCCAACCAAATTCACTTTCTTTTCAAATTTGTATTTGTATCGTCAGCTTAAATATAACCAGATTGGCCTTTTGGTCGTCCTTTTTTCTTTTTTTTTTTTTTTTAACCCTTTTATTTTTTAGATTTTTTGTTTTTCTTCCCTAATCGCCGAATGTTTTCAGACGAAATAATGATGCTAAGCTGTTTTGAAACAGGAAATTGGCCAATACGATACATTTCTTCAACCGGAAATGCATCTGCTAGAACTAATTGGTTAAGTCATCCAACGAATTACGGGGATTATTATTATTATTATTATTATTATTATTATTTTAAGTTGTTCGTGCCTTAAAATAAATCATTTTTTTTTTTTTTTGAATCTTCACGTTGGAAGGAAGTTTGGTATAACGTTTTTAAAATCCCATTGTAAAGCAAAAAAAAAAATACCTTGAAATCAAACTTGGCCTAAATTTGACATTAAATTAAAAATGTCTTTTGATGTTAATATTGAAGCTTGATTCTTATTCTGCACATGTGCTGTAGCACAGAAATGTTAGAATTGTTTATCCTAAAGGTTAAAGGGAGCCTGAGGCAGACCAGTATCTATTTATTACAGCGAAGATGTAGATTAGTGCTCGGGCAGGGAGATAAAGAGATCTGCAGGCCAGCCCGACGCTCGCCCACCATTAACCTTGAAGAAGAATCCAATCTTCAAACGATTGAGTTGAATAAAACCAAAGGCCTGTTTTAAGGAAAAATCCTATAAATAATTTAAATTTCAGAAACTTGGGGGAAAAACCCCTTGATGTTTTTAATTTTGGTTCCTTGAGTTGTGTTCCGAACCTCCTCATTCTTTCTGTTGCTATTCATGTCCTAACTTTTTCGCGCGGATAAGACTTAAGATGTGACTGGATATGGGACGTCCCTGTATCAATCCTTTTTGTCTTACAAGACTTTGTTAAGAATAGATGCGATTTCACGTGACCCTCCCTCCCCTTGTTTTATGACTTGCCTCGGTGGGAGACGTCCGCCGTCCGTCGGGGGTAAAAAGATGCCGTGTGGGGTCCTCTTGTGTGCCGGGGATGCTGTAACCATGACGACGAGCAGCAGAAGCGGCGGGCGATGCAACTGCGAAGTGCGTTGGGGCCGAAGAAGGCGTCCAGGTGAGTGGCCGAACGAAAGGGGGTTAGGAGTCAACGCAGTTACCTCGAATAGTATGTATATTGACATATATGTAGGCTTACGGAGCGAGCAGACCTCAAGGGAAAGGTACGGGTGTTTCACCAAGGAATTTTTCATTTTTGAAACAATGTGTGTCGCTTTACCGTCTTATTGTTTTAGCCTACTTTCATAGGAAAGTGAGGCTTATCAAATCACTCAGTCTGTGTGTGTGTGTGTGTCTGTCTCCTAACAGTTTTTGAACCTCAGGATAGATCTTCAAGAAACATGGCATCATAGTTAAAGACAAAAACTGATTTAACTTTTACATTTGAAAACTTTCCCGGGTGGGTCTTTCTCGAGATATAAGCGCTGATGAAGGTGATGAAACATGTCCATAAGAAGACATTGGAATTAAACAGTGAATATTAATCAGCGCAAGCCTTAATATAATTAAAATTAATAATCGGATTGAATAATTGTAAGTAATGCTAATCTAATTCGTTTCTTTTTCCAGAAAATGGAAGATGTCTTCTGTTTGTATTGAGCAGATATCGTAATTTAAATATAAACGGAGATTGTAATATTTGCACGGTTTAGAATAGAAAAAGAAAAGAAACAAATTAAGGAAAGTAAATTTCCAGTACTTCAGGGACTGTGTTTTTGTTTTTCAGGTTTACTCGAACCTCAGGACTAGCGCGCATTGTGACAGCCACCGCTAACGTAAATGGCCGTAGTCGTTTACGTAAACTCAGTATCTCATACAAGCGTCTGTTAATTCATTTAAGGAAACGGAATGGTGGCTCGTATTTCTCAGCTATTGATAAAAATCGTACGAGTAGCGTAGGCGTAATTGTTATTGCTTTTCTCTTTATAATTTATTGCCATGATACGCTAAATGAATGTTTTGGAAGTTTAATTTCATCATTTTCTTTCTTTTTTTTTTTACTGATTTCATTTTTTCCTTTCATATATCGATTATATATTCTATTTGTAATCGTAGGGGCGACGATCTTTTATTTTATATATATATATATATATATATATATATATATATATATATATATAT
>JAFIDM010009631.1:286758763-286792356 GCA_023159025.1 Thereuonema tuberculata | reverse complement strand
ATAATGATTATTATTACTGACATATAGAATATATCTTTGAAATTACGACACAAAATCCTAGCAGTGTCATTCCAGAACAAACTCTTGAGAAAGTACAATATTAGTTTTCACGATTTATTTATTTATTTTTTTATTTTTTCAAACTAGAATACTAATTGTATATTGTAGATTACTCAATGAAATATTGAAGCTTTTTATTTTAAATTGTTGAGTACATTACTGCAAAGTAAAGCGCTTGTACGTTATAAACTGTAACATACTTCAAGGAAGTATATTATTTAGATAGTCAGTGTCCAAAAAAAAAAAGGCACGCCGATCGTAAATTATCAGGCTATTACATTCATTTCTTTTTCTATGAATAATAATACAGTTTATGATAGGTATGGATTTGACTGATTTCAATTTAATAACTTTTTTATTGATTACGAATTGAATTGTGATTTTACGTAAAATTCATTAAGGCTAGCGTAACTAAATTAAAAGAAAAAGGTAGGACGAGGAGAAGTTCACGGCAGACACATGTCCAAGGTTCTTCTTAATAAACCTTGGGGATAATGGCCGCTGTGGTGTGCGTTTAGAGTTTTAGGGCCGGAGAAAAGCAATGATTAAGTTTTTTATGTCTGGGCTGGGACTGTCTTGGGGGAATTTTTACCAACCACCTGATTTCGTCGTTCGGCGCCAGTTTTTTTTTTTTTTTTAAACGAAAGGGGGTTTTCCAAGCAAGATGGCGCCGCTTTTACGAGGTGCCGCTCCACTTTTCGCCTTCCCTCCCTCCCTCTCGTTTTCTTCTTTCTTTCTTTCTTTTTTTACGGCTTGCCACCGACATTAATGGAGCAGACGAAAATGTGTCTGCCGTGACCTTCCACGGTTTTATGAACGGCTTCCGACTTTGGTTACATCGTCGGATAAGGAGAATTTCTGACAAGCGTCACCTTGCGGAAAAAGAAGGCGTTAATTAACGTAGTCTTGGAACATTGAAATTACATTTAAGAAAACCGGAAAAACTTAATAGCAAGAAAATTGTCGTGGAAATACTTTAAAAAAAAAAAAAAATACACTTTTTTAAATAATTGTTTCTACCCTTTCTTTATCTTCATCATCTTCAGCTTCATCCCTGACTGCATTTAAAACCCTTAGAAAATTAGTCTTTGATTTTTGTTTTTTTATAAAGGAAAAATAATAATAACATTTCGATACCATTATAAAAATTTATTACCCCCCCCCTTTTTTTTTTTTTTTTTTTTTGTTTTATTCTTCCACTGGAAATTACTGTCATATATTGATTAAAGTCATATTCTTTTTAACTAATCATAGTTCCCTACCAGGAAAACAAAACAAAAAGAAAAATTAAGTTTTGTTTCTTATATTCGAGTTATTGAGAAGATAATCCATGTGGTGGGCTTCTCTGTATTGATGCATGTCATACAGAGAAGTAATACTTTACAAATATTAAGATTAGGGTAAGAAATGGATTAAAAAAAAAAAAAAAGCCTTGAATGGGGGAGAGGGGGGATCAAAACAAAGTATACCCGTTTCACACACGTACAATTAGACAATCACTGCAGAATTTGATCCCGGTGGGTGAACGAGTGTATGTATAGGGAACAGCCAGACATTTACTTTTTTATGATATTTATGTAAACAAAACAAAATACTAACATAATTATAAAACGTAATGACATCCCTTTTTTTTTCTTTAGTAAAAAAATAAATTGTACAGCGTCCTTTCTTGAAAGTACTATCTATCGGTAAAGTCTATATAGAGTGGCTTTAAAGATCTTTAGAAATAACTTCCGTTGTTTCAGTAAAATTATTTTTATACAATGTTATTGATGTATCAGTGCCTGGTGACGTCTTTTGTCAGTAGTAAGTAAAGGAACGTAAACATATTAGTGCCGTCAGACATTAAAGGATATATCTGCTCTTATGGTCTGATTGATATCTTTACGACGATCGTTAGGCGTGTGTCTTATAACGAATAGAAATAGGGGTTCCGTTCTGAGAAGGTACATCACAAAACAGCATTTGACTATAACTTAAATGAAAATAAGGTGACTTTATATTATTAGTGCCTTGAAACTGTGAAGTGTTAAACAAGAATTGGCGCTTACACCCACCCTCGACTTTCAAATTTCGTCGTACAAAACATCAATCACACCATGAACACTTGTCGAAGTACAATCGCAGCGCTGTATTTTGATAGCGTGAGTTTTTTGTACTTGTATACTTTCTAAAACAAATATTCAATTTGGGTCTTAAAAATCGTAGGATTTTTTTTTTTTTTTTTTGATATTAACATGCATTTTTGTGGTCTCTGCAGCATAATTACCTTGTAACCAGTTTGAATCTTTCGAATAATTCGAGCATTTTTTCCCTTTACTCTACCATACGGTCACAATGGATTCCCGCTTTAAACTAGTGTTAAAAGATTGCAGTTGAATTTTTGAAAGAACTTTTAGTCTACTTTCTTTAAAATCATGCTTAATATAAAACATCAGAAGAAAAAATTATATAAATTCACAAATTCTTACAAAAATTATCTGAATCCCAATTAGTATCCACTGTTTAAGACATCGGTATAAATTTTGGTTCTAATGCTTATTTATGGGAATTTTTTTGTCACCTTCACCTCACTTATTCCTCGACAAAGACCCACACGGAGAAAAGGGAATATATGTTGTAAGCGTAGAAGACTTTAGGTTTCCAGTGAATGTTTGATAATGTAAATTCTCTGGGTTTTGTATCTGGCGGAATGTCTCCCGGGGAGGGGGGGAAAAGAAGAACGAGTGAGTACGTGCTCAGGATCTGAAGTACCTTTTACGTCGGTGTTGCCAGCAACCCAATATGGCCACCTTTGCCCAATGGAGGTTTTTGTCTTGCCGATCCTCATGTCGCCTCTTTGAGTGACTTGTGTTGGTCGTATTTTTTTTTTTTTTTTTTTTTAAATTTCGAAATATTTATGGGCTTGAATTAATGAACGTCATCTACATTTTAGCTTTTTCGTGAAATCAGAGCTTGGAATCTACATTGGATATGTAAATCCACCCCGCAGCTCGCTAACAGAACTTGTTGTAGAAGCAGTGAACCGTTCACACTCCGGTTTAGTGGAAATTGTAATTTTTTTTATTTTATTTTCACGAAGGTTCTATTAAATGAAATTAGAATATGTTTGTTTCGAGGAATCTCCATCGATGTTTATCACTTTTTTAATGTCCTCTGCTACAATTTTGACAATCATTTCTACAGGTGGTTCGTAAACTAGAAACATTTTATGTATCTAGATGACGGTTTCGTAATTTGAGCATGTTTACATCAGTTTTTCATGTTATTTAGGGATCGTATAGTTACTTTAAACCGAATCGGTAAAGATTTTTGGATGATGAATAAATTTTAACTGTTATCTTTCCCGTTACGTTTCAAGAAATTGTGTTGTAATATTGCAGAGAAAGATCCAGTTCCTAAACTACTGATAGAGCTGTTATTTGTGGACTTAAATCTTTAAATTTGCATTAGTTAATTACCATAGTTTTGAAAGTGTTTTTTTTTTTTTTTAATTAATTGTATACTCTTTAATACAAACGGTGAAAATTTTCCTTTTCCAGTTTGAATTCCGAAATACTCACAATGTTAGACTCAAATTATTAGGTTTCAATGTCAATGCGTGCGCAAATTAATGGATTACTAAAAGGATTAAAAGTTCGATCGTCTCTTTACCTATAAATATGCAAGCCATGTTTCAAGGAGATCCATCTAGTGGATTCAGAAGTTATTTAAGAGTGGTTATAACACCTGCGCGCGCTAACTGACATCATGAGCCTCACTTTTCTACGGTGTTAGGCTAATTAACGTGACTTTACGATGCACGGCGTTATATCGATACAGATGGAGGGATTGGGATCCATTGGCAAGGTCCACATTTATTCATAGACAGTTCTTCAGTCTGGTGTGATTTTATTACCAGAAAAATCTGGTTGGACCATTTTTACTTTGTTTTTGATGGGATAGTTACTGGTGCTGTCAATTCTTTATGGAGATATTTACTTCCAACAATATGATTTTTGAGCTGTCTAATGCATAAAAATATATAGAATTGCTGTAAAGTTAGATGGACAAAAAGCCATACAAATGTCTGTGTGTGTGTTTTGGGTACATGTCAAAGGCTAACCTTTTAGATAACTTAGTGAATTGATCGACAATTAAAGAATGTTGTAAATCCTTACATCACAAATGACAAGAAACTGGAGTTCAGTTGGGTTTTTTTTTTACCATCTAGTTGGGGGAGAGAGAGAATGGAACAGACAAAATAATGGGGGGAAGAGATTCTGCTGAGTTGACTGGTTCGTTCGAAAAACAAAAGCCGCGCTCAGCAATGGTAGGCTCTAAAAATGCTGTCTCCGACAAAATATTACAAAGATAAAGAAGACAATCTCAAATGGGCTTGCGTTTTTTTTTAGTGGTGGGGGGGTCCATTGCATAAAGGCGATGTAGGACGAGTTCATTTTCAAACGACGGGGGAATAGTTTGCCTGAAACCGAAATTTTGAAAATGACTTGATTCCACCCCCACCTCTTTATAGCACTGGAGAAGGTAAAACAAATGGATATTAGTGGGTGCATTAATTATTGTATTATGTGTCCGCCAAAAATGACGGGATAATAATCCATCTATATTACAATATTTTAGGTTCCAAAGAATATACTCTTGAAACAGCTTTCTCCTGAAGCTCATTGCTTAAAATTCATCCATTTTGGCTGCAAATTTATTGCTTAGTAAAAGGGTTGTTTTTAAATAGTTCACAAAGATTTCTTATTTTCCCCTAATCTCCAAGAAACGTGGTATAAATTGTAGTGATCTTACTTCATATAAAGTTTCATGAAAAATCAGTTCATTAAAGAGTTGACGATCAACTTACCTTCACGCTTATTTGAAGAAATTATGAATCATTAATTCTGTCAAGTTCTTTTTTATCATTTTTATAAAAGGAGATAGAGGAGGAAATGAACTTAAATAGATACGATTCTTTGAAGAGAAAGAACTCTGTAGATTGAATACATAGTTCGCAGTTTTGTTTTTGCTTTGCTCTTTTTTTTTTTTTTCTTCTTCTTTTAAATCAATTGTTCTTTGTTTCACCACCAGAGGGCTATGCCTTCAGTGATGTCGACAAGACTAGATTGATAGTTACAATTAGTGTTACCATTTGGATTCTCGCTTTCTCCCCTGTGGCTTTGGGCCTCGTTCAGAAAAAAAGTTCTTAGACCCTGGGGGAAAACATCACGCACCCCCCCCCCCCCCCCTTTTTTTTTCAGACCACAATAAGATAGCCATTGGGACTACAAAGAAAGGAGAGGTGACCAGGGCTTCTTACAACATGAGTTTTTATAAGAAAATTTGCGTGGATTCCGAGGAAATCGTTAAAACCCTTCAGTATTTAAAACAGAGATGATTGAATCTTGTAGGACTGGAATGTGCCCATAAATAATTTTAGTGGAAAACTTGGTACATTTTGTACAGCATTCGTATCTATTGGTCTAAGCCGTGTATCGGTTGACAAAACATTTGAAATTAAAAAAAGTTGTAATGAAATTGTAATAAAGACTAGAGACTAAAATATACTGAAAATTTGCATTGAAATATCCCTTTTAAAATTTTACGCATTTAAATTAACGAAAATAAAATAAAGTGACCTGCACACACAATCCAACCAAAAAACATCATCCCAAAAGAGTTGTATAATCGGTATGACTATGTTACAACAAGGCATTGTTTTCATTGAAATTCACTAGATGAGACCAAGAATTTGGACATGGAGAGGCGAAGTTATCGCCATTAAAAAAAAAATAAAAAAAATATCGCAAACTTTTCCCAAATGGGTGGGGATTTCTAAACAAACAAACCTAATTCCCCCCCCCCCCCTGCATTGGATTATTCCCCCCTCTTCCAGTACCAGTAAATATGCATTTATGTGCACAATAATTTTTAAAATATACAATGTTTACACAACAATAATAATAATAAAAAACTTATCATTGAAATTTCAGTAATTTTATTTGTATTAATGGACCAGAATTAAATTTCACACCATGAGATGCAGATTTAAGCATTGTAGAAAGAATTGATGCTAGAAACTGGATGGAAAACGAAGGAGTTAATTGATTAGATAAATAATTAAATAGATGTACGGTGATTGGATAAAAATTAAACAATGGATTTTAACAACCAATCAGATGAGAGAATGGATTAAATAAATCGTTATAGACAAAACAGGAAAGGAAAAGATAGCTAGAAATAAACTGATTGGTTAAAATATTAGAAAATAGATTCGTTATACTTAATTTTATGTACGGGAAGATTTTATAAGTTCAGATTATTAAATTTAACTCAGTTTTCCGGCAACTTTTATCAAGTTTCAGTCCCCTATTGTTAGCTCCTTTGCAACAAATGGAGTTTTGTTTCGATTTTTCAGGATTATTTTTTCAAGGTATGACAAGTGTCTTAGGTTTGTTGGAAGACTGTAATTAACTAGTTTATTTTAGTTTTTCTGTGCAGTTCTCAAGTGATAGATCGTGCTTTTTAGAGAGAAGATAGAGATTGTTAATTGTGTCTTCAATCACCCCTCCCCCAACTCTTCTAAAATCGATTCCAGCTCTTGATAGTTATGGAGGTGAGATCGACAATCGGCTTCTTCTCCCTCGCTTTATTAATAGCCTCGCCTGAGAAATATTGCAAATTGAAAGAGGCTTCGTCATCTTGGGAGCACTGATAGGGATAAGAACGACATGGGGTAACGGAAAGAGGGGGGGGGGTGATCCACCCACGCTGTAGGGGAGTCAGTGCCACAGGGAGGCTGCTGTAGCTACTGCGCCATCTGTGCCTTTATCTTGCCTTTGTATTGGCAGTTTCTGCACCGACTTGGATATAAACCATTCGCCACCCACAGAATCCGCGCCATTTTCAATTCTCTGTATCAAATAATTGATTACAAAATTTTAGATTTTGTAATTTTTAATTTTTTTTTTCTTATTATAAATTAGTTGAAAATGTTATCACTACATGGCGCTTTTTGGATCCTAATTGTACAGAATATTAGCTGAAGAGCATTGACAGTAGAAGTGTAGATTTTATGTAATGTTTATTTGTCGATGCTTTGGACCAGTCCAAGATGTATGCGAGTCTCCAACTCATTCTTTGCTATGATCTATTTTGTATAGGATAGTCATGATTTTTAACGATACATAAATTATCACCATTTTAAGTTTTCTGCAGTACATTTCCCTTATTTTCCCTAAATTATCCAAAGTAAGAGCACTTGCATATTCATTATAGCTCGAAGGGTGTCCAAAACGGCAGTAGTATTTTTTACATGAAGTATTTTTTATTTCCTATATATATAATATATTTTTTTTTTATATATTTATTCTTGTTTGATAGGATGACTATTATCTCCCAATCATCCTTGACTCTTCTTTCGCAGATACTTGATGTTTTTGTTAGCTTTTTTTGCACCAGCCACTTTTATTTCTACAGCACTCGCTCATAATTTATTACATAATATATTTTATTTATTTTTTTTGGTAATCATTACAATGTATCTTAAATATTTAATGCAGTAATCGTCGGCGTAACACTTAATAACTCTACTTTTTTCGTAGTTCGGTGCTGCTGTAATATTTAACGTTCTGGAATTTTGGCACCACACCAGCAGAAACCTCGATACAACTTTAATTTGGTGATGAGAAACGTAATGCAATTACAACTTCGCAAGGGGGAGAGAGAGAGTATTGCTTTTTGTTTTTCTCTTCTCCCTTCCCCCCCTCCCTGCTTTTCTTCTTCTTTTTTTAATTTTCATTCATATTTCCGCTACTCCAGTTGTCTTGTGAAGGGAACAAAGTATCTAATTATTTAATGATGTCGTTTTCCGAGTGAACTGATTTAATAAAGAAAATCTCAAAGCTGAAAACGTCCTTTTAGTTTAATTCATTGAATCGCCTTCAGATGTCGCGTTAAGAAGTTTTGTACAAATACATTTGCTTTCCTCGTCTGTTGAGTTGAACTGTTTGCTCTTTTTTTCTTATGGTTTTCTTTTATTTGTGGATGGTTTAATTTAAGAAATGATTGGTAAAACATCGCGCAAAGCATTAAGATTTCTATATTTGTACTTTACATTATATTTATCAATTGCTGTTGTTTGCTTCTGCGTCTTTGCTGAGTGGTAATGAACGCCATTTTGTCTGTTGTGGTTTTATGTTTATTTTCCCCCCTGCTTTAATTTTCAGCAAGAGGCAATTACCGAGCATCTCTGGATGTGTTGTGAAAGAAGGCAGTTTGCTTCTAAACTCGGCAAACCAAAGAATGGACTCTGGTCTACTGGAACGATCGAGATGTTTCGTGCGTCTTCCAATAGCGTTCCTGGTTTTCGCAATGCCATTCTTCAGTTGACGAAAAAATATTATTGAAAGCACGAATATGCGATTGATTTAGCAGATCTAGAAGATTAGTCGTGTCTACTGTTTATTCTTTATCCGTATCCGAATTACAGCAATATTTCGAATTATGAATTTCAGGTCTGTGATGTTTTGCATTTGGCGGGAAATTTCAACATAAAATTTATTTGTATTGAAGACTCGATCCAAAATCTGAAGCAATGTTTTAATTATTGGTGGGGGGGGGTGGAGACAAAACCCCGTTTAATTTCATAATGAAAATGTAACAAATTGTGAGACTTATTACAAAGAACAGCTGAAATAAAAAATAATAATTATAAATCCCATAAATATACAACACACACACAATAACATATAACATTACATTACATAACATTAATCATCAGAATGCTTTCTGGAAATATTCAGTAAGTACAAATCCAATTTTCATGACGTATTCTGGTGAAATTTGTCTTCATTTTCTCAGCTGAAACTTGCAGCAGCTTTGAACCGATATAAACCTAAAATTTATTACGAGCCTTGAGTTTGTGAGATATAAAATCTAGTTACTAAATGTCGTATGCTTCTTTTTCTTTTCATTTTGTCACATTAGGATATTTAATATGCTTTTTTATTAATATGTTACAATTGATAGTTAGCTGTCTTTACTAATGTCTGTTTGTTTGTTTGTCTTTTCAGTGGTGTTGCATCCCTCAGCAACACCGATTCCTCCCAGTCCAGTGGGACCAGTGACATCACCGAACCTTGTTCTCCCCCAAGTCCAGACACCCCTCGTTCGTGCACCCCTTTGCCCAATGGCTTCCACAGTAGTGTGCGCAACTGTTGTTCCAATGGCCAAGACCTGACTCCAAACCTCAAGTGTGACCGTGGCAGTGTCAACCTCACCTTCGAAGGCGAGGTGGTGAAGAATGCCATCGACAAGTGCGCTGGCGATGGGGCTTGCTATGGTAGCAACTGCCAGGGCCCCTTGCACTGTTACAGTGACACCGTTCTTCCGCCCGATGCAGACGTCGTTTCGTGTCTTGGCCTCTGCCGCGGACCCAAAGACCCGTGCAGCAAGATGGACGTGTGCTGCGCCGAACCGTGCTGCCAGGAAGAGGATGCGGGCATCCTGGAGGATTTTCTCGACGACACTGCCAGTCCAAAGGAGAGAAGCAGCGAAGATAGCCGCAGCCTCCAAGACTACTGCTGCGGCGAGGCCAGTCCACCGGAGATCTTCCCCAAGGACGAGCCGACGTCTCTTGTCCGCGGGCCTGACTCTCCGGACGGTGGAAGGACCTCACCACCGACACTGGTGCTCAGCAGACCGGAAGACGTTGATGCTGTGCCCAAAGCTGACGAGGCAGCTGCAGCGGACGACAAGGCCAAGGCAGAGCCAGCCGCGGCCCAGGTAAACCTGTGTCGGTGGTCGAATTGCTCAGCGGAACTGAAGAACGGCAACGACGTGGTGGAACACTTGCAGGGAAAGCACGTGACTTCACAGATGGACGGCGAAACGTTTGTGTGTCTCTGGGAGGGGTGTAAGGTCTACAATCGGTCCTCGTGCTCTCTGAGTTGGTTGGAGAGGCATGTCCTGACCCATGCAGGAAGCAAGCCCTTTCACTGCATTGTGGACGGCTGTGGACAGCGGTTCACATCCCGGGCCAGCCTGGAACGCCACGTGAACAGCCATTTTAATGTTAGCAGTGCGGGTACTGGCAGTGTGCACAGTGGGGGCTCCAATAACAGTTGGACAAGACGGAAAGACGAAACGCCCACCAAAATAATGAAGAAGAAGAGACTAAGATACAGAAGGAGGTATTGGACAAGTAAGTACAGCACATATTATTGCTTCAGTAAATAAATCTTAAGAAAATGGTTTCAGTCTATAAAGTTTGCTAAGGTTCATGTATTCATGCTGTGTTGAAGTGTAGTGGTCTCCAGGTTGCCACGATGCAGTAGCGGTATGGTGAGAATCACGCCCGGTCGCTGTTCTACCCGGAAAACCATAACCACATAGAATTTCATCGTATTTCTAATTCTTTATCTGTATTTACGTAACCGTTTGTTAAAAACACAAATGGGATTCTGTTTTTGTTTTAAAGTTCATTTTTTGATAATTCAAACATTAATGTCTCCATTCCGAAATCATTTTAATTTGAACTAAGAAATGGCTATGTTTAAGGTAAAGTAAGCCTAAAGTATTGTTCAACTCTGATCGTTGATTGAAAAGGACTTACAGCACTTTCTAGCATAGCCCACACATAATTCGATGGAATTTAGATCTAGAGATTGTGGAGGCCACGAAAGGTGACAGAAGTTCTGGTGATCGGTTAACCATTCTTATGCAACTCTGGCACGATGAACACTTCTATTGTCGTCATAAAAAGGCCATCACATTCTGGGGGCAAAGAGCAACAATGCATCGTGGTCGGCTAAAACATACTCAAATACTCCCCGGATGACACCTTTCCTCTACTGATAGCAGTGGACCCAGTTCAAACCAACCGAATATCCGCCAGAAAGGCATTTGCACATGGAGACTGTCTGGATTGTTTCTTAAAGGTTCATAAGTTTTGGGCCAGTCTTTGAATAAACTTAAGATAAACGTAGATTTGAAAAATGCAGAAATTTTTCTGCCTCTGTATGGGTATTTGGTTTGAGCTTCACAAGTAATAGTTTGAGAAAATGTTCTAAAAAGAGAAATAAGGGAATTATGCTTTAAGTTTCGCAACTAGTGAAGCGAAATTATCAGTCTTCCAATATTGGATCTCAAAACCATTTTGATTCTTGAAAAAAAAAAAAAAATATCCGTTCCTCCATTTTTTAGAAATAAAATGTCCCCCCCCCCCCCATGAGAGGGGGGGGTGAAGGATTAATAAGCTGTTCGCACATTTGACAATTTCCGTTTCAGTCTTCAAAAAATGTTAAAATTCTGTTAATGTTCTTTGCCGCCGTCAGATGGCAGCACAAGCCTCTTCCAGTTTAATTTGTGACTATGTCCGACCTAGAGAGCTTGTATTTTACAAAACTGACGTAGTAGATAGAAAATAAATGTGCGAAATATCAGTGAAATATAAAGTCTCTTACAGATATTTATAGCACGTTTTGCTATAGAGAAATTATTGTATTGTATAAAACTTATTAAAAGTTTGGCGTTTGTTGATGTTTTGTAAGGATTCATCATTCCGCCCTTCTTTCCCTCGTACATGTTCTTTATTAAAAGTTAATTGCGTTGTTCGGCTTGCAGTCTTTCGATTAGGAGGAATGGACAAAGCAACAGGAAAATGAGAATTCACGTTAGATGTAGAACTAACATTTTGGAGTTTATTCAAAGGGAAGGGTTTTATTATTATATTATTCAATTACTTTTATTAATGATTTAACAAAAATGCTCAAGCCAGATTTCAGTGATCTGAAAGTTTGTTCAATGTACTTTGAGTACTTTGCATTGTTTAAATTTCAAGTTGATTCATTGTTGTTAGGGTTTTTTTTTTTTTTTTTTCCTCTCTGTAGATAAAGGTTTGGACGTTCACAATTGAATCGGGAAGCAAACTTTGCTTATGTAAATACGGTATGACATCATATGTTAATCCATTCCTCCATCCCCCGCGTTTTTGAATGGTCGAGTCTAATTCGAGTTGCCTGGAGGATGTATATTGGGGTAATGCACCATGAAGACACTCCTCTATTACACCCCCTCCCACGAGGTGGACCCTAGAATGAATCATCTTCATCAGCTTGCACTTCATTCTGCATCCTGTGACGTCATCAGGGTTGACCAAATACACAAAAAAAATATCGGAACCAGGAACTGTTTCGTTTTTGTTGAGAGGAAATTGGAAAGAGATTAGATGGGGATAGAAGGCGGATATCTTATTTGACGAGCATTAAAAATTGTTATTAAAATTATAGAGTTGGCGTCCCAACTTTCGTGTTCCTACATGGTTTGCCTTTCAAAACAGAAAACATGAAAATTTCAACGTAAATAGTTTGGGTTCGCGAAGTCCATTCGAATCCAACCAAATAATAATAATAAAGAAAAGCATCAAAAAAATTTTATAGTAATGATTTACAATTGATTGGCTGGAATGCAAATTCATCGGGACGCCCTTAAAATTTCAGCTTCCTAGACTAATAGAGCTTTTTGTTTTATATACGGGACAATTGTCGCAACGTAATGCCAATTTCGAGTGAAAATTGCTTAAGATGTTTGCTTTCCTTTTTTTTTTTTTTTTACATACACTTTTAAGTATACGTATTTTCAGTATTTAATCGCACAAAAGCGATATACTGTGCCAGGAATACGCCAATTCAAAATAAGCTGATCAACAGCTAGAGAGAGAGGAGTAATTACAGTTTTTGCTTTTAGAACACGACTAAATCAGGGCGCACACGATGCAGCTTTTGCTGTGCAACTCGTTGCAATTAAGTTGCACAAAAAAGGTTGCAAACGACAGTCAGGGGTGCACACGATGCAACATTCCGTGATTGGTGCCATCGTCAATTCTTCAGTAAAACAGTGAGCGTGAATCCCATAATTCATTGCGAACACCGCTTCCGATGTGAAAAAATTCAAAAAATCTAGGTTTTTCAAACGCTCCGATACATTCTGCCACATTAAATTACTGCATTTACATATAAACTGTATTTATGTGTGAAAGAAACTCGCAATACTCTGATATTCATTGTGTATTCGCAATCCGCCCATCTGAAGCGAGGAAATCTGTTTTAGACGCCATGTTTCCCCCTGAGCGTGACTTCACGACTGACGTGTTCCAACGCTGCACTGTGATTGAGTAATTTCCATGCAGATTTCGGAGTTGCACTCGACAGAAATCCTCGCCTTTGCAGCTTTTTCTGCATGCAACTTTGCTCAAGCAGCTCAAAAAACGCTGTAGGTTAAAAGTTACACATGCAACTCGGCCCAAAGTTGCATCGTGTGCGCCCTGCATAAGGACAAGTTTGTATTGTTTGGGAATTTAGATTTCGATTTGCTAAAATTGCACGAAACACGTGCTGCCACCTGTCTGGTCTTTTCCTAGTCACGTAACTTGGTGTGGATATGTATAATATCCCTGTTTTATTTTTGGAAGAGAGCAGAATAAAGTAAAAATTACATCAAACTTGCCCGTTCAGTCAGTGTACAGACGAAAAAGATATTTCTGCAGCTACGTACACGTGATAGACAGGTCTGAGTTTAGTGGATAGAAGGAGATGAAAGGAGTCGGAGTTCACTGTGAGGGAGGGCCGTGATTCCTCCATTAATCATTCGCCTATCACTCTATCATTTGCACATGAATTGCGATGGCCACTATAGATATCTGCACTGTCTCCATTATATCATGTAATTGGGCTGCCATTAAATGCCCCCCCCCCTTTTTTTTTTTTCCCTCTGGCCTTGGATTTGAATCCATTTTAGGGTCTTTCACACCGATCCCAACAGAGAGATTGGATGGGTTATTCTGTAAAATTGATTTAAATTAAAAAATTGATTACCTTTTTTTTTTTCTGTTAACCTCGGATTGACAAGTTTACAGATAAATGTTTGTCTTATATGGGACTGATGTAGCTGATTGATTACGCCTATACAACATTATCAGGCTAGAACAAAAATTGAATTGTTGGCAATTGTTTTTGATAGTCGACGGTCACAGATTTCTACATGCAATTCAGGGAGAAAAAAAAGGAAAAAGTTGGAAATATACCACATTAAATTATGTACATTAATCATAAATGTAATACTAAGTAAACATGTAATAGATGGCACTCAGAAGGGTGACATGGTAACCTAGTAATCAATATTGTCCTGCTTTTTTTTTAATGGTACTAATAATAATTTGGCAACAGTTTAACAGTTTATAAAAAAATTTGGAAAATTATCGGACTATCCACCGTTACATTTCAAAACAAAGGAATTTTTTAGAATATTAAGCTGTTGATAGTTGTATTTTCAGATTGTATACTGTTTTAAGATACGAGTTACGCCTCTTTAAAACCCAAACAACCTTTAGAACACAATTGTAGTCATGACTGCCCGTCCCCCACGGCTTCTCTAAAACTGCTGGATCGACGGAGGTACGAGCATAATGCTAAAGGAAGCGGAATCGAATATATATAAAAAGCGAATGTGGATATTTGAGAGTTGGCATGCCAACTATTTTTATCGTCAGCAAAGGACTAATCGATTTCGATAGTGGAGGGTGGAGGCAAAGTGATCAGCATACGTTGTCCCAGGTCTTTAGGATGGGAAAAAAAATGCAATTACCGGTATCCCTGAAGATGGGACGGTGTCCTATTCGCTTTGGCTTCATTGGACATTGAAAAGGGGTTCGTGGGGGATGAGTCATTCAGCTGCCCATGACATTAAAGCCTTATTAGCAACCGCACAGCAGAGAATCGGCTTAAAAGGACTGCATTGTGAACATCCCATACCCAGCAGCGCACGACCAACAAACTCCCACCGATTCTGTCTGCAGGTTTTTTTTTTTTAATATCTATAGTTCGATTGACAATGGCTGGTCAGTTGTTTCAGGAGTGTCATCCGAATAAAGATAAAAACTGGACAGGAACTCGGTAACGATTTCCAAGATGGCAGTCTATGCACAGAACTGCAGTTAATATCATTAGTTTAGTAATATTTTTCGAACAGAGAATATTACGGAAGTCTGCAGGGCAACATCGGACTAAATTTCCCCCGGATTGTTTCTCTTTTCTTTTGCAGACTTAAATGACGTCACATATCCTTCCATCTTTGTAGCTGTTGTAAAATTTCTTGTCCTGAGTTGGAAAACGAATTTGGAATTTATGTAATATACATACTAAGAAAAACAGATTGGTATTCGTTGATTGATAAAAATATGAACAAAACATTCAGGACGTTGTGAATCCACGGATAAACAACTTTATTGAATGGGGACTTATTTTATTTGCAGCATTACACAAAGCATTTGAAATAGTTTTTTATTAAAATAAGATAAATGAAATAGCAGTTTTTGTCTTGGTTTACAACATTTCGACTGTGCACGTCCAGCTAAATACTGAACGGTATTTTGCTGGTTTATAACTTCCACATTTTGTTATCTACAAATCGTGATGAGTGAGAGGGCATATTACTAAAAAAAAAAAAAAAAAACTTTCCCCTTGTTCCAACTTGGGTGTTCATAAATCGTCAATTAACCCACTGCCCTTCCCCCACAAGCAACAAATTTCCCGATGGATCCAATTTCCTGTCAGAGTTTTAATGGCCAGAAACCGGCAGCCTCGTTTTGGGTTTCTTCGTAAAACACAATGGCTACTGTGAGCAGCACAAAGAGATTGGAGTTTTATTTGACTTCTAATTTTAAATGCTTACCCAAGCTAAGTGAATACATTGTCCGTTTGCTTAACGAGCTCCCGAGGCCAATTTGCCTTTCGTGCTTTACACACGTTCATCGGATTTTGTTTAGAGAATGTTCCCTTTGTCTTTATATATAAGTTTACTACAGTTACGCCACCTGGTGGCTGTTAATAAAATCACTTGATTATTAAGCAATTTGGAAATCGTCCATAGAGCGTTAAAATCTATATTCAAGCGTCAAACTAAGTCGGTTTTAAATTTTGAGATGGATGTACATTTACTTATAAGATTACACTAGCCAGAAATTTTATGCATTACAGTTCATATTATTGTAGTCTAATAAAAAGAAAACTTAACCATGGTCTGAGAAATTTAGAACGCACTGTATCCCGATAGAATTTGTTCTTGGGAATGTTGAAAATGAGGATGTTTCTGGAAAATAATAAAATAAATATTTTGATGTTACGCGATTATGACATTCCTTCAGTTTGTAGAGCGATTTAAAAGATGACAATGAAACTTTTTTTTTCGAATCAAATTTAACCTATTTTGATTTGAATTCAGTCGTTAGAAAGGCGAGAAATAATAGTATTTTGTGAAATATTTTATGTAATTTATCGTAAGAAAACATACGATAAATGTGTAATCATTAATTACTTATACATTAAAATTTCTCTGTCTTACTCTCCCAGTCCCTCGGTGTTGACTTTTTAAGTTGTCAAAAGCATTGTGGGTTTCTCAAGTCCAAACGAATGCAAGTTCTGCTGCCTCCTATTTTCTAACGGTGAAGTTAATTGTTAAGATGCTTTGGAAGGAAGACGTTCTTGTAAGAGCCGGAACACGTGCCTCTTTCTAATAATGAATACAAAATCAAGGCACGAATATCGTCACCAGGGAATTGATTTTTTTTTTCCTTCTTCCTTTGTAACCAGCGCGACTTGTACTTGAAAGTGCCGTGCGTGGGTGTGTGAAGCCCAATAGCTGTGCCCACTTTCATTTATCTTGTGCATTAGGATTAAAGGGAAGGGAAAAAAAAAAAAGTCGCAGGAGGGTGTGTGTAAGAACCGTATTGATTGGCCGTTCGCTTCCAAGGACTCCCCAGTGTTGCCAATATTGATTTGGTCCTGAAAACTCTCCACCGGCAGCGGAATAGGGTCACTCAGGGATCTAGAAAATTCTCGGTCGGGGGGATTTTTACTTCGTTAATAACGATTGGATGTCCATTAATAGCAGATGAATGTAGCTTTGATGATGAGATTCGATTACTGGAACATTTTTAAAAAAATTATATATTTTAGGACCTGGAGAGATGTATATTCAAAGACATTAAAAATCAGTAGAATATTGAAGATAATTAAAGGCTCTCAACTTCATTTAAACTCTTAATGATGGAATGAATGTGGGCGGTTACTGAAACGTACTGATGGCTTCGCCTTATTATAAATATTAGCGACGGATTTTGATGAAATTTGATACGAACATGCTTTTACCAAGAACGAAACACGATGTTCAAGCTTAAGGTTATAACACACACACGTAAAAGAAGTGTTTCGAGAACAATAACCTATTGCGGTTACGAGAACAAAGGCTGCTCGTTATTTCTATTGCCCCAAGACTTATCTGAAACACTTTTACACTTTCTTCGATATGTCGACTGATGTGATGTGTCGTCTTTCCTTTCCCGCCAATATAGGAGAAGATCAAAAGATGGAGAAAAAAAAAGCGCACGTGTTTTGTTTTTTCTATCTTTCTGAGAATTTATGAACAGCCTAGGAGCACAAATCAATGACGATTTTTTGAAAATTTCTGAAAATAACTTTTAACAATAATAAAAAAAGAAAATTCAAATAATAGTAATCTTTTATTTATTTATTTATTTTTTTTATCCTTCTTAAAACTTATGTATCAACTGATTAAGATGCCCTTATGATTAATGAATAGTTATATTTCATGTTCTAAAGTGAAATATACTATAACTCATTCCACATGTGATTTGTAGGATATTTTTGTGCAATGCTTCGCAAAAAAAGTAGTCACATTTTTGAAACATAAGACAAGACAGTGAGGGGTTAAACGTGGATAGCATATAAATATTTTGTCATCAACGAAATGAATACCGGTGTCTTCTTTTTCTTCTTTGTTTAAAAAAATATTGTTTTTCTTTAAAAAAATATTACATGTAAATAAAAATGTACACGCATGGCACTGACGAAGTCTTAGATCATACATTCTTATTCGAATCTTCACGGCAAGACCCGTTATCAGAACATGCCAAACCTATCCACGAACTCGTCCTCCTTGAATACTGCATTTCTTTTTTAATTGCATAATAAAATTTCTACAATTTATTTCTATAAATCTATATATAGCGTATTAGTTTCGTTCAGTAACTGAATTAAAAGATGGAAGAATGCATGATCATATAAATCATCGGCTGCACCTAAAGGACGCATAATACATTTAAATTTAAGATTTGCTAATGAAAAAAGTCAAACAGAAATAAATTTAAAAAAATACGGAGTATTAAAGACTTCCATTTATCTTGAAAAAATCCGTCGTTAGCCCAAATAATTAATCTTGAATTAAATATAGCGTGGCAAGATGGTTTTATTATTATTATTATTCCTTATTTATTTCCCGCTCTTAAAAAGCGATGACAAGTAGGCTTGGTGGCACCTGTAGAGATGTCTTTGGCCGGGGAGGATCTTGTCGTCAGCTGATGACGGAATTCTGGCCGAATGCCAACTCAAGGCCACTCCACCCGGGCCCCAAAGCAGAGGGGCGTCCCGAAGATGGGCGAAAAATATGGTAGCCACCTACAGGTGTTTGTGTCAGACTGTGTTCATAGATCATAGTGGCGTCATGATAACGAAACCCTCTTCTCACGTGTAACTTTTTTTCCTCGCTGGTTTGTTTTGAAACGCAGTGCCAAGTTCGTAAGCCAATGACTTGGCAACTTATTGCTTGAGGAAAAAAAAAAGAAATGCAGTATTCAAGGAGGACGAGTTCGTGGATATGTTTGGCATGTTCTGATAACGGGTCTTGCCGTGAAGATTCGAATAAGAATGTATGATCTAAGACTTCGTCAGTGCCATGCGTGTACATTTTTATTTACATGTATTTTTTCTTTTAATAAAAGTTTTAACGAACTACTAGCAAATCCGATGCAGTTACCAAACGAAGTGTAACAGGTTATTTTTATTTTATTTATTAAAAATCTTTCAAGGATCTTTTTTTTTGGTTTAGGAATTTACACCAATTTCAAACAATGGTAACTTTTTTTTAACAAACTAACTTGATTTAACAAAAAATAATAAAGTGCATACTAAAAATTACAAAATAAATACTGAATTTTAGGTTTATTATTTTAGTATATTTTTTTTCTTCTTTAATCCTTAATTTCTTTGTTCTTTTACTGAAATAAATATTTTCAATGAATAAAGTAAAAACGGCGTAGGTTTTCTAAGGATTACGTTAGGTTTTAATTTTGAATTTTCTTCCGACTCTACTATTTATTTTTATCTCATGACTCTACTATTTATTTTTATCTCATTTGCAGTAGTAATTATAATAAGAAAAAGGAGGGGAGAAGGAACAATATTAACAATTAACTTCACCATTTTGTGTATTTTTTTTAATACATATATGAATGACGTCATTGTTTCCGGAGCGTTTTCCGGTCCAATTGTTTATTTCCCCATAACACGTTGTTACCCCCTCTTCCCGCGCTTCCTGTCGTGTCATCCTCTATTATGAAGAGCGATATTTCACGGGAGATTTCCCCCACTCCCTTCCCCCTACAGAATTAGAATAAATTTCCCCCACCTGCACCTCTTCCAGGAGCAAGCAGGGAGGATGAATCGAGTGTCAGATCTGATCTTTGTCTTGGTTGTCTAACCTCATTAGCGATGTGACGATCGCCCTAAAGAGAAAAAGAAATTGACAATAGTTTGAAGCTTTCCTCTCAAATTCATCGTTGAAACTGAAAGCTTATAATTTCTATAGTTGATTAAGAAGTTTTATAAATAACCCTTTCATGCGCAGTATTGCGAACTAATTTTATTAACGCGATACTGCTGTAATTGCAGTGGTTCTTAATCTTTGGTGCTCTCCGCATCCGTTTAGCTTTCAATGTGAGTTCCGAAACATGGTGTTAAAAAAAAATTCTTGGGTAGATCAGTTTATTAAATTGGATTATAACGAGATAAAGATAGAGAAGTAGTTATATAATTAACTATGTGAAAAATTGCATTTTTTTATTTGGATTATATTTTAAGCATTTATAAAAAATGAAAAAAAAATAATTGTCGAAAATCACATTAAAGAACTACTGCTCTTAAGATTAAGATACTGATCTTATGATTACAATGTTATGATTTTTTTTTAAAACAAAAGGCATAAACTACAGTAAAGTTAAAAAGAAAAAAAAAACAAAAAACATGAAGTGTTTTTTTTCACATTCAAACACGTTATGGTAAAGAGTATATTTTATTTATTTATTTATTTTATTTATTTTTTAATTTTGTTCATGAAAGAAACATAAAATGCTCTCGTGGATATAACCTTATCAATCAATCAATTTGGACCTGTTCAGTTTAGAAGAAAGTAAAGTTATTCAAACCACAGCATTTTCTATGTTTGCTCATATTTTTCTGAAAAAGATTAGACCTTAGCTTGAAATAATTGAGTTAGCATGTGGAATCTTAATTTTTTTTTTTATTTGAACATTTTTCTTCTATGGTTGTAAGTGCATCAAGCAAGGATGGCTAAAAAGATTTCCATAAAATTAGGTGCTTTGCTTAATTATGGTCTTAACTTACAACATATTTAGTCTCTGCTCTTCCCATCCTGAGAAGTGATCTCACCCCTCCCAGTATTCCCTCACCAAAATGACTGGACTGGTTTCTTTGAAATTTAGTACAACCTCTAAAATCCGGAAGATTTTTTTCATTTTCCGATTTTTTTTGGGGGGCGGAATTCAAGAAGCACGGTAGCCCATTGCGGCGTTCTGACCGAGAATTTTTCTGACCACGTGGTTTTGGACTACTCCATTCCATTTTGAACAATACTTGTTTTCGGTCAGTGATGCATTCTCATAAAGTTACAGCTGCGTATCAGTATTGAGTGAGTTATATAGTTGCAAAACAAGTCTAATAAATGGCCAGCGGATTCTTCTTCAGGGGCGAAAAGGAAACATAACTTTTTAACAATTGACAAAAAAGTTGATTTACTTCGGAATTTGGAAACAGGCACTTCCGTCCGAAACCTTTGTAAAGAATTTGGTGTTGGCATGTCCACTGTTTATGATCTCCAACGGGGAAGTCAAAGTGGGGGTGGGCAGGACACCTGGCCAGAATGACTAAGGAAAACTGGACGAGCCTGACCACGTTTTGGAAAAACTCCACAGGTCAATGGAAGAGAGGAAGATCAAAGGGAAGATGGATGGATGAGATGGAGAGATTAAGCTGCTGACCGAAAAAGTTGGCGAAATATGGGGGAGGCCTTCGTCTAGCAGTGGACTGATAAAGGCTGAAGGAATGATTGAATGATACGCCATTGGTGATGGACAAAAGGAAAACTTTACGCCAGGCAAACAATGAAGATTTGAACAATGTCATGATTGAGTGGTTTCGCCAACGAAGATCTGAAAATGTCCCGTTAACAGGACCAATGTTAACATCGCAGACGAAAATATTTCATGCGGACATGAATTTAGAGACTCCATGAGACGTCCGGTTGGCTGGAGAAATGTAAAAAACGTCATGGTATTCGGCATCTCCATTTATGAGGTGAAAAAGCTTCCACTGACGTAGAAACCGCTGAGAATTTTGTTGATGAGTTCAGCCAAATTGTACGAGAGCAAAAATTATCTCCGGAACAAATATATAATGCTGACGAGACGTCACTCTATTGGTGTTATGTTCCCAGAAAAGCGACAGCACAAGAAACGAACCCGACTGGTATTAAGGATGCAAAAGAACGAATTACAGTTCTAGCATGTGCAAATGCCGCTGGTACCCATAAGTGAAAATTGTTGGTTATCGGTAAGAGTGCTCATTCTCGTCATCGTTCAAAGATGTTAAAGTGTTTCCAGTAACGTACAAATCTAACAAACGTGATTGGATAACGAAAGAACTAACCACGGAGTGGCTTGAAAACCATTTTGTGCCCGAATATCGTGCACATTGTAAAGTGGCCGGATTACGGATGATGCCCCAATTTTGTTAATTTTGGATAATTGTTCTGCTCATTCGGCAGCTGAACTTTTGAATAGACAAAATGTTCAAGTTTTATTTCTCCCGCCGAACTGCACATCAGTAATACAACCCATGGATATGAGAGTATTGCGAGCACTGAAGTGCCATTACAAGAATTATTTTTTATAAAGGATGCTTCAATTCCTCAATAGCGACAGAAGTATTGGTGATTTCATGAAAGACTTCAATCTAAGAGATGCATTATGGTGTGCCGCAAATGCGTGGAATAGCATAACGAAGGACACCCTAAAGAATGCCTGGCACAATTTGCTGCCGACTACTATATTTATGGATGAAACCGATATAACGGAAATTCTGCACTAAGATGATGATGCGCCGATCGTGAATAAATTGAGCGATGGCGAAATTCGAGATATGGTATTAAATCAAACAGAACAGCGATGAAGATGATGAAAGCAGCAATGATAAACATATAGAAGAAAAGATACCAATTGATGATCTTGTGCAGACACTCGATGACGCAATTAAAGGTCTTGAACAAGGACATTTCTTAACCGAACAAGAAATAATATCCCTCTACAAAAATAAAAGAGAAACTACTATCCCACAAACCAAAACTGATGAAACAGCAATCGTTAGTCGAAATGTTTAAACGAAATAACAAAATTTATTTATTTATTTATTTATTTATTTTATTTTTTTTTTGTAGGTCTCATTTTTCTTAAAATTTCATATATTCTAATATTTTTGTATTAAATAATATTTTTCAATCGGTTAACTTAACTTTTTGTGATTATTTTTACCAAAAATAGTGTTTTATAGTGTATTTAGTTAACACTATGTTTGACTTTTATATAGCTCTCTAAAATCCGGAATCGGCAAAGTCCCGGCGAGTCCGGATTTTCGAGGTTGTACTGTATGATGCTTATCTGTGATATAACTAAATACATGAATGCTTAATACAGGTATATTAGCTCCAGTTCTCAAGATTGATCCTCCAGTGTTGTGCATACTCAGTTCCCACTACATGTATGGAGCAGATACCTGTATACATATATGTTTGGACTATTTTTGAATTTTTAAGTTTTAAATATCAATTAAAATATTTGGGGAGACTGTCTTTTTATTTATTTATTTGTCGATTTATGCCTTATTGAGTCTAAATCATTTGCTCACTTGGGAAACCCTGAATGACAACAGATTATAACCAAGAAATGGCATTCCAGTGATGAGGAATGATCTAGAATTAAAAACTTGGAATTTGATAATAAGTTTCTATTTAGTAATCACCATCTAGTAAATTGGTATTTTGAACAAACACACCAGACTTTTACGTGCTCACCTACATTTGACCAGCATACAAGAGTATATCCATTATAAAATACTGTATCTGCAGCAGTTGTAATGATCATTAAAAAGCATTTGCTTTTCGTTTCTAAAAGGGAATGAAAAAATGGGAAATTTTGGCATATTTTTTTTTTTTTTTTTTTTTTTTTTTTTTTTTGCAGTTTTTAAATTTATAAATATTGTAATCTTTCTGCTTAAAAGATAACATTTCAGATATCTTTTAACTCTTCCATTTCTTTCTCTTTAAGATGCCTGCAGGAATTTACATTGGAGTAAGTACAGTATTAATGCCTCGAGTGATTGACAGTGGGCTGATAAAATATACCAAGTCAATAGATCTCTTAAAATGGGAATTGATTGGCAGCTCCGACTTTATTTCATCAACCCAATGTTGAAATCACTAAATGCAAAATACAAATTAGATGGCACGTTAAATATATTTGTAGCAGCTTCTTAGTAGTTTTGCTAGCACTTTGAATTAGTCTTGCATAGTTCTTACTTTATATTTATAACCAATCTTAAAGAGATTGGTTAAAAGCCAAGAAGAAAAGAAATCTTTAGGTGTTTAAAGTAGTTAATAGAACCCAGTACAATTCTATAACACAGTTCAATTTGATGGAAATTGGATGCTAGAATTGGCATAGGTTCATTAACATTTTTTCTTCAGTTGCAGTTTGCATTAATTGCTAACACTAAGCTTAGAAATTTCTCTGTCCATTTAAAATTTTTAAAATATAATTTATATATAAAGTATAAGTAAAGTGGGCTTGTTTATTGAAGCCCACAAAAACTTAAATGCAAAAGATGATGCTTTTGCAAAGGATTAAAAGAACAGGTCTCAGTCAAGCAACTCTTGAGTAAATTATGCTCTGTTTTAAGAGTGTAAAAGCTTTGGAGTTGAGAATTTGAAGCTTGTTTTCATGATTCTGTTGTTTGTCATTCCAATGTAGCCCATATTTGAAGAAAACCTTACACAGAAGTCCTAAGATATCATTCATTCCAAGTTATCTTTCTAAAATTTATTAGGATTATACTTATATCTTTGCAAACTACTATTTTAAATAATAGCATACTGAATTGTACATTTTTGAAACAATCTAGTAGTTTCTGGTGTGCAGATACAGCAATAAATTCACGTGCTGTAAGTTCAATTGCAAGATCTTATGATTTCTTTTCTTTTTATATTTCAAAGAAAATCCTGTTGTATATTTTATATTGCTTAAACCAGACAGCTTTTTTTTTTTTTTCCTTCCTTTTTTTTAATTAATGTATTCTTTATTAAATTGATCAATATTATTTAAGCATGTTCCACTTTCTGTTTGTCAAGTGTATAAATTTTTATGTAATTAAAAATTGCCCTTCATGAATAAAACATACACAACACAATCATGAATGTCAAAGGATTTAAACTTACTAATAGCTGAGAAAAAAATGAATTAAAATTTAACCAGATCACTAATTGCTAGTGTTATTTATAGTGTATCACAACTTTCTTGATAGACTATTTTTGTATTCATTTTCCAATATTTGCAAACACTTTGTGGTGCTAAGTTTTATTTGGAACTTTGCTTTTTAGCTTTTTATAATATTAAGCAAAGCAATCATTATTTTACACGCAGTGTATGTGTTTAAATCTACTCTAGATAGTTATATTTGTAGGCGTTTGATTTTCACATACAATTAAAACAATAAAATTTGCCAGTTTTGTTTATTGAAGCAAGAAATAATTATTGTAATATTCTGTAATGATACATTCAGTCCTTTTCAGTTTGCATTTGTTTCATATGTAAGTGATTTGAAAATTCTTAATTATTTTGAGGTTTTTTTGAAGAAGCCACTAAGACAAATTACCATGTGAATAGCACATTCATCCAAATGAAAGAAGTTGTTCTCATACTTTTAATGTTCATATATCTTAACATGGATTTTTATTTGAGTGCAGTTCATAATTTATGTTGAAACTGCAGTGAAAATTGGATGAGTAAATATTTTGGAAATAGGAGGGACTTAAAAAGAAACCTTTGATGAGGGTTTATATAATATTAGATTTAATTTTGTGAAATGTAAGCTTGTCCTTCTCCTTAGGAAATATGTGACATTTGTCCCTTTGTGGTAATGCTTAGTATACAGATGTCACTGATTCAAAGGACAAAAGGAAATTCTTTATCATGTAAAAATGTAGATCTAGAATTTGTAATAAGAAATGTTCTGCAGAATATTGTTAAATATGATCTGACAGCATGGTTTCTCTTAGTAATTCTGAATTTGGCTACATTAATCACTTAGCAGTTATTCTTGTGAGCAGTATTTGATCTTGATCCTGAGGTGATTTTTAAAAACACATGATAGTTTGTATTCTAAGTCAGCAAGAGATTCAACACTACCTCTCAACATTATATTACTTCTAATTTATTCATATGCTAGTAATAACTTTTTTCATTTCTGTAATTATGAGTATTGATGAAAAGGTTGTGTAGATTATTAATAATAAAAAAAAAAACAATTTTAAGCTTTTTTGAATTTTACCAAAGTATTAATTTTTTTTTTTATATTTTAGAATACAGATTTGAAGCATAATAATAAGTAAAGAAATAGTATAACCATTAACATTTTGAAGAAAATTTTTTGCTTTTCTCTGTTCTGATTGTTGCTGCTAAATTATAGTCCTTTAAGATAGTCCAATTTTATTTTATTTTTTACCTGTGTATTTATATATGTTTACCTGTAAACTGACTTTATGGATAATAATATTTGAATGTAGCAGTGATAGCTGTCTATATCTGTTTTTTGAGAGTTTCTTTCTATTCATGGTCATTTATGAGCTGATTGTTTCCTGTATCATAGCAGTGGTAAGTGATATAGTGATGACTGCAAAATATTAATATTCCTGGATTAGACATTTTAAAAACTTTTTCATTATTTGTAACTTTGACAATATTGGCATGCACAAACGCCCCAATAAATAAATCATAATCACAGCAATAATAAGCTCAAAATTTATTGACTTGAATGATAATAAATTTCTCTTAATGTTTTCCTGTATTTTTATGATATCTAAGCCAAACCAGTCCCATACATTCCATGAATTAACTATAAGGTGTATGTATATAGGAGAAGAATTGCAGTATATGATCAAATCCTTAAAGCTACTTATAAAGCATTTTTTTATTTCAAAACTTCTATCTGACATTTGGCATCCATTCTGACATTTGTGTATTGGAATGTTTGGTATCTTTTTTATCTGTGTATTTCTGCACTTTCAAACAACAATAAAGCTGCAACAATTGTTTGGAACCATTGATACAGGAACCTAAAAAGGAGTTTCAAATTTCAGTTTTATTGCTATTGTCTTTCTAATATGCATATGAAAATTCCCCTGAAAGATGGTGTTGATTTTAGTGGGTGATGCTGTAAATTATTTTCTCCGTAATTTCTTTAAATATTCTTGGTGTTCACTTCAACTAATAATTTGTTTTCAATATTTTTCAGTGAAAACCAAGGATTTCTTTGACACTGGAATCATGGAATGCGTCCAACACCGATTAGTTACTTTGCACAATGCCACAAAGTTAGATACCATTAACTCAAGTAGTGCAATTACATTCCATAGTACAGTAAGTATCATTCCAATGAAGGTATAATAAAAACGACCCTGTTTATTTTTCCATGGCATTATATGTTTTCTTTATCATAATTTTAATGCAGAAAATTTAGTACCGTAACCTGTGCTGGCAATGATAGTTTGTCACAGCTAGAAGCCATTTATAATTTCTCTTTATTTATTACGTAATATTCCTTTCAGAATGACAAAATTTTATTATTTAAGAGGATAAATTTGTGTACATATATTTTAGGAGTAATTTATGTACAAAGGATTTGTGTTTGCAGTTAATTTTTTTTTTGTTTTTTTTTTCCCATGACAAAACAAAACATGGGTAGTGTAATTTGAGTTGCAAATAAGGATTTTTATTTAATTTTACTATTTTTCATAAGAAATATTATGGTTGATTTGAATTGTTCATTTCATTTTGCTAGTTTGGTGTTTAGTTATTAGGATTTAAGAAAATTGTTTTTCTGAAAGTTATAAAAACATTTTGGTTGGAAAATTGAAGTTTATTATATCTTTTCCCTTCAAAAAGTTCCTTACCTGTTTTGTTAGTTTTAGTACATTTACAGAAAGAAGAATTACCTTATAAGGGAACAAACGGTTCACTTAATTGATCCTGGAACTCATTGCTGCAAAAAGCAATATGGCGGTATCATCAGAATAGGTTACTGTAAGACCTTCGCAGCCAAGCTAAAGTATTATTTGAAACGTTTTCCACTATTTTAAGAGTTAGGGTGATGGAGTATGTATTTCAGAATTACTAGGAAGACCTGCTATTGCTACAAAATTGTCCCATTTGACAATGAAGAGCATTGTTAATGAGTGAAAATCAATGTGATCTGATCATTTTTCCTCTCCTGCACATTTCGTTTTCCATGTCCAAAGCCTTTTGGATATGGATGATATTTATAAAAATAATAATAGCAGTACATAGGTCTAAGAAAATGAAATATATTTCATTGTAAAATTGATGTAGGTTTTCATTTATCCTTGTTGCCATTTACTATTTAATTACATTAACTGACAACAGTTCAACAAGCAATTATGATTAAGAAGATGACAGTCCCAACCATCTCAGTGTAAGTAGGTATTTTGAAAACTTGTTCACATTCTTAATTTTCAATTAGAGAAACAGATTCAGTACAGTATATTTTAAAAACTCTATTTCATTTTAGCTGATGATGCTGTTGGTTTTTATTAATCAGACTAGGGTTAAATCCATTCATCTTTGCAGTTGTTTGAACAGCTTCTACAGAATGTTCATCAACAATAATTATATATTAAGTCAGATTTCAGATTTGTTATATCGTAGATAGCAAAACCAGTTGAGTTGACTGGAAACTGTACTCAGTACTTGAATTTTTCTATGTTTGATATAAGGATAGATGAGTTTTGTCTACACAATACTGTTTTTATTTTGCATACCATAGTGAAAGTTGCACTTCTGGAATATGCAGTAATGGGCAAAATAAATAAGGGAAGGACTATAGCAGAGATGGTATTAGTTTCTGGTAACATCAGGTTATTTATTTTTAATTGTAAAAAGAGAATCTCTGACAAGCCAAATGTAGTTACAGTACTGTAACAAGCTTCAGTTGTTCTGATTGCCAGTACAGGGTCTGTGTTTGTAATTGTTTCTTGGTTAATATCTTCAGATATTTTTTTAAACATTGATATGGCATTAGGGAATGAATATCAGTCGTGAAGTCCAAGTGTAACTTTCTCTCGACATACATTGGACCTGTTGAATTTGCTGTACATGTTACAATGCATGATAACCTGCAATACAAAAATTTTAAATTTATGTAAGAAATCTTTTATAATGCTGTGCCATTACTGAAGTTTTGAAGCAACAGATGAATGTTTTGATATGACAATAAAGATTACTGGTATCATTTATTTTATTTATTTTATTTTATTTTAATTCTCTTTAAATTGAGTGATCTTTTATCGTAAGTCTTTCAACATTTTATTGCCTCTTAGCATTGTCTTCAGTCTGTAAGTATGAGCATCGATGCCACACCCCTATTTGCAGAGTCTTAGCTTGCAAACATGACAGCCAGAAATATGTTTGTTGTGAGAAATTGTTTGTTGACATGATAATGACTTCATCTGTTTTCTTTTTTAAGTAAGCAGGTATTGATTGCTAATCCACCAAGAAGCCAGGAAGGTAGGAGTACTGATATTGTAAATGCCACTCAAGTTTAAATCAAAGGAAGCAGGCAAGCAATGAATAAGAATCACATGTCGCCATTGATTCTTTTCTGTTAATTGCACTAATTTTAACCAAAGCTTCTTTTTATTTTGTTATTATTATTTTTTTTATCTTATTATTTATTATCATTTGTTTCCTCAGCAGTTATTGAAACGAATGAAATAGATCAAAAAGACTTGAGATATATAAAAAAAATATAAATAAATATCTCGTGCTAAAAAGTATTAAGAGGAAAATAATGTTTGAAGACTCTTCTCTTGCTTCAGCAGTTGACAGTATCTAAAGATTTCGAAACAAATACATCGTTTAATCTTTCCTTATCACTCATTAAGCCACCAGATTCCTCCTCCATCTTTGATGGAAATACCTAGAGGTCCCACAGTTGCGTAGATGTAATTTTCAGCAGTAGTAGATCACCCTGGCAGGTGGTACTAATGCTGAAGACCCAAAGGAGTCAACCTGATATGCCAACTTAGTTATCAAAAAATGATATAAAGTCTTAAGGATTACATTGCTTTTTTAAATTTCCTATAAATTAATACACTACGAGCAAATTAATGATCAATCTTTTTATGTTTTGTGATTTATTTGGCTTTTTTTTTTTAATTTGATTTAATTTATTTGTCAGTGTAAACCTATAGAGATTGCTTAAGAATATCAGAAGTTCTAACGTACTAATTTTGATTCCTTAACTTTTGAATTATTCCCCAAGTTGGCATCTCTGGTTTTTTTAAGTGGCCGAAAAGCTAATTCAGTGGTAAGAGTTCAGTGATAAAATTAAAGCAGTACAGCAGTTTAGGAGTGCATAGTAACATCGAGGGGAGGGGGGGACTTCAACAGATAAGTCCAGAACTATTTTGCCTGTTATTTGAAAGTTGTTTTGTGTAAGTAACACAGTAATGGGCAAATTTTAACAAACAGTAGTTATGTAGTTTTCTAAATTAAAAGTTCTTAAACAAGACATCAGATATCCATATTTGATTTAAAAAAATCTTGCATAAATGTCTCGTTTTGTAATTCTTTTTTAGATTTACCATATTATTACTTTATTGGTTGTTTAAAATTAATTATTTTGATGTAGTGATGTATTTTCTTTATTATAATGTTTAAAAACATTGAAGAAAGCAGGTTGCATACTCATTGGCCTTCTAATTTTTAATAATAATAAAAAATAGCTATTGGTATTAAGAAAAATCTGAATTTTCATATTCATAGCAAGACATTAACTAATAAAATAAAAGTGCTTGAGCTCACTCAAAGTTTGCTTTCAGGCATTTCATAGTATAGAAATAAATATGAGAAAAACATATTTGTAAAATAACAGATGATACTTTTACAGATATGTGGAAGTTCACATTTACAAAGGGATTTTCAGAAAATTTCTGGAAAAATTTTCAAATTTTACTGAATCAAATTAATCAGAAGCTTTTATCCATAAATTGAAAGAAATGATCTTTTGTGGGGGTCAAAGCTTTATTTTAATAACTTTCTGTGGGTGTTAAGAAGTTACTTATGTTGATATAGAGGGACATCAATCTGTAAGATGTCCAGCACTGGCTCCACATTATCAATTTCTTTTTAAACGATGTATAGCAAATTTGTCTCTAATTTAATTTTGCTCCTTTTGTAATGTATCATTTTTTTTGGTCTTTAGAATTTGAAAAGACAGCCTGGAAATTGTCCCACATTGACATTATTAACTGTAAATTATATTTTACATTAAATAAGCTTGTTTTGTTTTAAATGACCGAAGTTTTTTAAGCATAAGCTTAAATTACTTTAACATTATTGCTCTATGAGTTCCCTGCATTTCTAAGTTGGCATGAGTTTCAGAATAATGTACACTTAGTTCTTGTTTAGCAGAAATATTGTTATTTTAAAAAAAATCAGTGATTTTTAACAAAAATTAATTCTCTGCAGTTCTACATTTTAGATTACGGCACTTCTTGATGTGTTTGTTTGTTTTTTAATTCAAATGAAACTTACTATTATAACAGTTTTAGTAATATGTGAGGTGGATTCTTTAATAAAATTAAACAGACTACATTAAAATTATCACTACTTTTTCTAATTGAAGTTAATTTTTAATATTAGCTTTAATCTTTTGGTATATATATTTGTTAAATCATTTTCTTTTTTTTTTTAAAGAAAAAGATTTCCCATACTCTTATTCTCAGTTAAAAGATACAAAATTGAAACAATAATTAATATTTATGGCTTATTACAGATATAAGGTCTAGCAATCTTGTATCTACTAAGCTATAGGATATCTGGGTATTTTTATCAGAGAATTGTTTTGTGAAGAGAAGTTTGAAGTTTGTATTAATGTTGAATTTCAAAAAAAAAACAACCCTTCACATTTCTAGCCAGATTTTTGTTATTAGAACAGTTACCCATATCCAGGATGCTTATGACATCTTACAGTGGTACCACTTGACTCTGGTAAGGAGATAAGTGAGAAGGAGTCTCTTCCATTTTCGTCAGAAAATAGGAGCAGGATAATGAAGTGAGACTAAAATTTCTTGTGCATGAAATGCCAGAGTAGGGCAGTTTCTGTTTTCAAGAATTTTTTTGTTTTGAATGCTGAATTTCAAATACGAGTCAAGCTATTGTTGCAACTTCTTTAAAAAGTGTTCTGCAAAAGCTAAATAAATAATAACAACAATATAAAATTCATATCAATGGATGAGACCAAATTATTTACCAAGTGACATCCTGGAACAGCTGTTTCATGCTCTTAACAATCATCAGCCAGGAGAAGTCACATGTAAATAACAAGGTCTCTGTACCGAGGCTAACATGAATGATCGTGGGAAACTGCAGTGGTGCCTCAAAGGAAAAAAATACACAATGAGAAACTCACTAATGAGAAATTAGTGAGAAAATTCATGTGCCAGCAGTGCACAAGCCTCAATGAATTTTTTTTTTAAAGCATAAAATTCAAACTGCTCATTTGAATTTTATGCTTTAAAACTGCATATCAATGGGTGAGACCAAATTATTTACCAAGTGATATCCTGGAACAGCTGTTTCATGCTCTCTGGCGATCATCAGCCAGAAGCAGTCACATGTAAATAACAAGGTCTCTGTACTGAGGCTACCATGAATGATCATGGGAAACTACAGTGGTGCCTCAAAGGAAAAAATGCACAATGAAAAACTCCCTAATGAGAAATTAGTGAGAAAATTCATGTGCCATCAGTGCGCAGGCCTCAATGAATTTTTTTTTTTAAAGCATAAAATTCAAACTGCACATTTGAATTATTAATAAATATCCATGGGTGAGACCAAATTATTTGCCAAGTGACATCCTGGGACTGCTGTTTCATGCTCTTAACGATCATCAGCCAGGAGAAGTCACAGTAAATAACAAGGTCTCCTTACTGAGGCTAAAGCGCATTGCACATGGATCCATAAATCGGACGTACTATATTTCACTTCAGGGTTTTCTTAAGATGAATATTCATTTTGGAGAATTAAAAACAAGGAAAATAAAATGAATGTTCACTTGGGTGAAATAGTATACGTCTGATTTTTAGATTAGCTGTCCGATTTCAGAATGATGCGCTTAACATGAAAGCGCAGTGTTGCCTCAAAGGCAAAAAATATATGATGAGAAACTCACTAATGAGAAATTAGTGAGAAAATTCATGTCACAGAAGTGCGCAGGCCTCATGGAATTATTTTTTTAAAGCATAAAATTCAAACTGCGCATTTGAATTATTAATAAATATCCATGGGTGAGACCAAATTGTTTACCAAGTGACATCCTGGGACTGCTGTTTCATGCTTTTTGGCGATCATCAGCCAGGAGAAGTCACCGGTAAATAACAAGGTCTCCGTACTGAGGCTACCATGAATGATCATGGAAAGCTCAGTGTTGCCTCAAAGGAAAAAATATACAATGAAAACTCACTAATGAGAAATTAGTGAAAAAATTCATATGCCAACATTGCACTGGCCTCAATGATTTTTTTTTTTTTTTTTTTTAAAGCACAAAATTCAAACTGTGCATTTGAATTATTAATAAAGGTCAGTGGGCGACCAAATTATTTTCCGAGTGACATCCTGGAACAACTGTTTCATGCTCTTTGGCAATCATCAGCCAGGAGAAATCACCCGTAAATAACAAGGTCTCCGTACTGAGGCTTACATGAAATATCGTAGAAAGCGCAGTGGTGCCTCAAAGGAAATTGAATTTTATGCTTTGCTAAAAAAAAAATTCATTGAGGCCTGCGCATGCTGGCACATGAATTTTCTCACTAAGTTTTCTTTAGTGAGTTTTTCATTGTATTTTTTTCCTTTGAGGCTCCACTGCAGTTTCCCACAATCATTCATGTTAGCCTCAGTACAGAGACCTTGTTATTTACGGGTGACTTCTCCTGGCTGATAATCGCCAAAGAGCATGAAACAGCTGTTCCAGGATGTCACTTGGTAAATAATTTGT
>JAFIDM010009631.1:286736094-286749664 GCA_023159025.1 Thereuonema tuberculata | reverse complement strand
TTATCGAATAGCTTTGAGGGGGTCTACAAAAAAAAAAAGAAGGATGAAAAGAGGTTGAGAAACCCTGATCTAAATCATTTCAAATTGAATATTTTGAATCTTGTTATTGATTGGGTTACAGTACCGTTACACAAGGGTCTTCCATTGAGCGAAGTGGGACAAAGGTTGAAGGTTGCTCTTGGTGGTTATGTGCAATTGTGTTTACTTAGCTTAAAATAAGACAGAATAGGTTGAAATGCAGACATTTGTTGAATGTATTGAAGACTTCCGAACCAAAAGGGAAAAAAAAAAGCCCTACAGTGTTAACTTTAGCAAAGGAATGTCCTTTTCTTGTTTAGATTGATTTACTAATTTTTGAAATTCTTTGGCCGTTGTGAATTGTTATTTTTATTTAGAAGAAACTTGTTTAATTTTTCGAAGCCAGTGGTTCTTTGTCTGGCTTAGCATGGCAGTTTGGGGGCACTGGTTTTCAATGATTACAACTGCTTGCCCTTTCTTTTTCCTCTATTAGTTGCAGCATTGATTTGGTGATCCTAAAAGCACCGAATCATGACAATTCAACTGTAAACTACCTTTTTCAGCATGGATCGAAAACAGAAGAAGTCCATCACAGTATGATGGAAAAGCTGTCAATTCCAGCTTATTATGTTTTGATCTTTGGAGGAAACTTTAAACTGGGTTTTTTTTTTTAATATCCCTCCCCTGCTCTTCTTCGACCTAATCTAAATTTAAACTAATGCAGATACAAAGCTGGAATGGACAGTTCATTTCCTATATATTTACCATAAATGTGAATGCTTGTTGAATGAGAAAATGAGCTCTTTTTTTTAACCCTTTCCTTGTATTTTACTTCAGTATGTAATTTTTAACGTTTGCGAGAAATCATTCGTTCATCTCGATAGATAATCCTGTAAACTAAAAAAATTGTATTAACACACACATTTGTGTATATGGTACTCACACAAAGTTTTGAATGTAATTTGAAACTGAAAATATTTGGAAAGAATGACGTATCATGTTGGTTTCTTGTTGAAAAGAAAGAAAAATTCTGCCTAATGTTTAAGTATTTCAAAGCTTTTGTATTAATGCAAACAAGAGAAATCGTGAAGTGGAAGAATGATGATTGTACTCCTGTAAGCAGCAGTGTTTTTTTCCAAAATTTTATAGTTGATTGAAATATTATAAATGAACAACCTGTAATTCAATTCTTTGATTTAAGACAAAAGTATTTAAAGCCACTTGTTTTAACTTGTTGATGAGAATTTTTTTGGAAAATGGAAAACATTTTAGTAAAATAAATAAATACATAACCATTTACTTTACATCATTATCAATTTGCTTTCCAAAAAAAAACAAAGCCTAATGCCTTTAGCTGCTAGATATTGTCAATTGGTCTCAGCACTAGCTTTATAACTTCTTTCTTTCTTCTCAGTTGCTCACTACTAGGCTTGCCAAGTTGTACTGGCATTTCTCCTGAAGTGATTATTTTTTTTATTTTTTTGAAGACTTTTTCTCTCTTGCCAATAAAATATGCAATTGCCACAAGCAACATTCGATCTTTCTTGTTCATCTGTTTTGTCTATGCATATGAGCCATTTGTGCTCCCACTGGTTTAATCTTGTAGAAATGTTATAATTAGTGCTTCAATGAATTCAATTTTTGGAAAAGACACAACAAGCAGCATCTTCATAATTTTTCAAAACTGTTTAGCAGGTTTCATATCAAGAGATTAAAGCAAGCAAAAAGACAAAAGAAATACAGTGGAACCCCCGCCATTCGTCCGCCTCCCTATTCGTACAACTTTTTCAAGTAAATTTGAACTCGCGATTCGGACAGCGTGACCTCGGTACTGGCCGCGCCACGCGATCGCTTCAGTTCAGTATCGTGCTAGCTTCCGTACGCTATGCATCTTCCACGCAAGCTTCGTGAAATTTTGTGAGCCATGGGTCTAAAAAAGATTACTGATTCAACTAAGCCTAAAAGGAAAACAGTGGGAACGACAATTGAATTGAAAAAAAGAAATCGTTGCGAAGTTTGAAAGTGGAACTCGTGTCTCTGACCTGGCAATTCAGTATGGCGAAATCAACCATATCGTCTATACTGAAAAAGAAAGACTTAATAAGAGAGGCCTATATATTTATTGTTTTCATAGTTTTTATGTATTTTATGCTTAACATATTATTACAAAGGTTTATATAAGCAATCATCTGTGGGTCTGGAACGGATTAATCCAATTTACATTATATCTTATGTGAAAAAATGATTCGCCATTCGAACTGCCTCCTGGTGGAACGGATTGTGTACGAATAGTGAGGTTCCACTGTAATTAAAAACAAACATGATTGTACCTCGATTAATAAACTACTACTGTGATATTTTGTTTCTGAGTCTTTGTATAAGTTGTTTCATTTAGCATTTTTCTATCAATCCAAAGTTATTAATATTTTCAATCTCTTTCTGAATGTTTCTTGTCTTTTGCTGAATCTTGATCATTCCACACATGTAAAGATTTTGTCTGTTATACTCAGTATAATACTATATTTTAGAGGTTAAATTTGGTATTAAAAAAAAATGTCAGTTACTTAAACCATCGGTAATGAAATCATGTTTATATTTTACGGAAAACTTTTTTAATGATAAATAGACTTCCTCCAGTGGTTTTGTCCTACAACTTCTCCATTAAGAGTTTGAAGATGTTTGTGGGTAGAGATCGCAGGTCTTGTTAAAACTTCTGAAATTCTTATATTCTATATTGTTCTGCTTTTTAAGTTTGGGTGATTTTTATTTTTTTTTAATTGGTTTTCTATTTTTCAGAAATTCCCTTCAAACAGCTAGGCATTGTGACTTGAATCTTTTACTTTCTTACCAAAGAATTAATGTAAATCAGAATATTTCATTTAACATTAATACAAAAAACTCTGCAAGCATTCAAAACTTAAGTTGTATTTCCACTTTAGAGAAGCTTCAGTCCTCAGGGTTCATCATTGTACTTATTAGCAGTAGAGCATTGACATCTTTTGCTACTTTTTTTCCAAGAACTATAATTTTCAAAGCTGTGATTTCCAGTTGCTTGAAAATATATTTAAAATACTGCTGCCAGAATTGAATATAATTAACACTTACTTGCCTCTTTGCTTTTTTTTTTTTTTTTCCAACTACTGACACTTTTTCGTATTATTGCTACATGTAAAATTCTTTAGGGCAGGGAAAGTGAATTTTTTTCACCCGTTTGTAGAAGATATTTGTCAGTAGCAGAAACTTTAAAATTTTGGTACATTCTCCTTGCTGACGATGCAGAATTCAGAGAATATTATTATGAGCTATTTTTTAAAATACATATATATATAACTGAATTTTTTCCATACAGTGTAGAAAGTTACAAGTAAAGCTTTTACCAAAAAAAAAAAAAAAAAATATTGTAGACAAATGTGTTAATGCAAAAGCTAAGACTCCTGTTGGTAAATCGAGTGGGAAAGAACATAGCTAAAATAAGAAGGCTTCAAAGGGTTCTTCAGTGTAAATAAAACTTGTAAGCCTTACATGTAGAGATGCAAAATTACGTTGATGTGTTACCATTTAATGAATTTTGGTAGTTCTTCAAAACTATGTACAAGTTTGTGACTTAAAAATCAATGAAAAAAAAACTTAGTCACAATGTCATCATTTTAGGAAAAAAAATATACTAAATTAGCTTTGTTACATAAGTATTTATAGCTTTAAGAAAATTAATTCAATGATCTATATTTACTTTAATGCAACAAAAGTAAGTTGAAATTTCTTCGACTTGCTACATAGTTAATAATGACTATTATTAGTCGAATTCTGATTATCAGTAAATAATTGCAAACTGGGAAAACTGTAATTGTGATCCAAAATCACACTTCTAACTTCTTGTTTACTGAATGAATCATAAGTAATTCGTATCTCTATCCCATGATAAGGTAAAAGCAAATAAACAACATTATTGTACCATCATTTATTGTCACAAGTTTTTCAAAGTGACCCTTATAAGACATACACTCAAATACAGAACAGGCAGTTGATCCTTGTGGCATCAGCAAGTTTTGTGGTAGTGATAACAATCACAAAAGGTTTTTCAAGTTATATGTATGTACACATCTACCTAATTGACAGTTTTTTTAAGTTCCAACCGTGCAGCAAAGATGTGAAACTTATTACTTTGGGTTTTAACATGGCAAATGGAATCCCAGTGTCACTACGTTATTACTTGCTCATTGCTATAATCAATTGATGTGTTGTATGGGCCACAAAAAACTGGTGAAAGAAAACCAATTGGATTTCTTCTGTGAAGACAGTCTTTTGCCCTTCATAATAAAGCATATGAAATTATGGTATTTATCGATTTACTTTTCCTGGCAATAACTGGATGTGATAATATTTATAAAATAATTAAATAAAGCTTTAGAGAGATGTTAAAATTCTAAGCAAATAAGTTATATTTTTGCTCCAGAAACCTTTCTTCATTGTAACTTAACCTCAAAATTGAAAAATAATGTTGTAAAAATGATATGAAACATTTAAATGCCTTATTCTCTCAATTAGATAACAAATAGAAGAATATGGTCATCAGAAGAGATGTCAAAATAATGTCAGTTTGTGGCTTGCGAATAACTGAACAGTGTTCACAATAAAATGTTCAGTCAAAACCTAAGACTTGCATTTTGTCAAATACTTGGTGCTGTACCAGAAGTGTTCATTAATATAAGAGTAGCATTCTATAAGTTTGCTTCTATGGGATCCTTTTCTTACCTTCAGTTGCTGAAGGCAATCTTATGATCATTCTATCAATTTAGTATTAAAATGGGAGCTTGTAAGGAAGGAGCCAATTCAATTAATATAACTTTTTTCTTACAAAGCAAATAGAAGTGAATTCAAAGAATGGATATTAGCCACATTCTAATCTTGATTTCAATTGTTGATGAAGGAAAGGGTTTTTTAGAAGATCTTTTGAGTTACATTAATATCAATCGTTATTCAATTATCAAAGTACTTGGAAGCTTTGCCTTCAGCTGTGTTGTAAGTACGTTTAAAATTAACCCTAATTTACACAATGTTAAGAGTTAAGGTTATAAAATGTACTAGATTAAAATACAACAAAATTAAATATCGAAACCTTGAAGGCGAGTGGAAGGAAATGAAAAAAGAAATGAAAATTTCATATTTACTACAGTTGGAATATTACACACTGTTATGCAACGAAATTCCAATGCTGAAGCTACTTCTACATCAAAATCTTATTAAAACTGTTCAGTCATTATTATAATATAGGGAAGATATAAAATGCTGTATTATGAATACATGGCTAATGTGAGCTTTATTTAATTACTTTATAGCTTTTAAAAAACTATTCTTCATAGCTCGTTTATTCTGTATGATTTAATACTTTTTTGCTTATTATTTCTGTTTTGGAACTTTTAACTTGTATCTTCTGAAATATCTTATTTTTATTCCTCTGTTATTTTATTATTTTTCTTTCAAATGTATGAATCCTGACTACAAGTGGAAAATTGAATGGAAAAAGAAAAAGAAAAAAATCACTGCTTATTTTAAGTCCACAAAAAACAATGGAATCACTGAAACCTATATTGTTCAATTCAGATTTTAGAAGATAAGGATTGCAATAACTATTTTAAAGAACTTCTGTAAATGTATATAATAATTGTATGTGTCTGTGGAATTTAAGGTTCAGATGACCTAAAAGTGGCTAATAAATCAATTAGACAAGTCAGTAAAACAAAATCCGTTGCAACACTATTTGTAAAATTGAATTTATGTTTTTTTTTTTAATCTTTATTTGGTCTAATTGGTTTATCGAGTCTTTCAATGTTTTTCTTGACACTGGTGAGTTTTGGATATCATTCCAAATGAATGCCATCTACAGGCAGAGATTAGTTTACTGATATTGGTTTGCGTATTGAAAGATCCACTTTTTGATTTGCACTTCAAGATACATTTAAATGTTGGATTTTGATTTTTCTGTTTGATATATAAGAAACAAAAGAAAAAGCAAATTAGATTTGGAATTATAAAATCAAATTCACTGTGCTTGTGGAAGGTAGATTTGTCTTTTAATAACTATTAAATTTCCTACTGTTTTGTGATTTGAAGGAAAACATTGTAGAGATTTGGTGTACATTGAGTGTAAAAGTTCACAGAAAATGAGAGAATGTTTCTTGAATCTGATATAAATATTGAGAATGAATTGAAACATTTTTTTTTTGTTTTTTTGTTTTTTTGTTTTTAGTTGTATAAATCAGAAATCTTAAAACTGCAAGTAAACTATGGTATTTGAAAATGTACATGAAAACAAAAAAAAAATAGAAATTGACTTGTATTTAATTTTTATTATTTTACTTGTCCACTTTACAAAGCTTTGCTTAAACATGACTGGCAGTTCTCCACTGATAAATATTTTATGAATCAGACTGTTGATTTGATTCTGCCTGTGATGCTTGAAAAAGGAGCTGAGATATTTATCGGATATTATAAATATTTTATTTTTCAAGTTCTTAAGAAATCATTGATAAAAAGATTAGTTGCTGGTAAGAAGCTGAAAGCAAGAGATATCTGATGTTAATGCTTTATGTTGGATAGGATCACACAATATTTGTTTAAACCTTTAAGGAATATTTTACTAAAGATTAAGTGACAGCATTTAATCCAAATAAATATTTTAAGAACAGTGGAAAAGTGATTATTTGTTGCTTCATTTTGAAACAAAGAAAGAAAAGTTGAATTGTACTTGACACTAGCTTAATAATGAAGAGAAATTAAGGTTTTGCCAAACAAATTTTGTACATGAACCAGTTCTTGATGCAACTAATTTATAAAATGTTCACTATATCATATTTTAATATGTGGTTTATTTAATACATACTTGTAAAGTAAATTTAATCCTTAATGGAGTAAGTCCAATGGCTAAGGAATTAACTATTGAAATCTCATTCATGAGAATGAATAATCACATTTCAACTGTACTTAAAACTCATTGTATTGCTGAACTTTTTGTAATTTTGGTTTTACTTCTTTTACAGAATTCCAGATGAGTGGGTTAGTGAATCTCAGGCCCTAACCAATAACAAGCAGTCAATACCAATTTCATCTATACCAAGAGACGCCCTCGCTAGGCTAGATCCCACTATTCCAAGGCGAAGTCGTACGCATCGTAAGAACCGAAGGAAGTGAGCTGGGTACAGGAATATGTAGGAAAACATCTTCGTGGTACCTGAACTATGACCAATCATATGACAACTTACGTCGATCATATTAGATTGCTGTGCCTTGTTGTGAAAACTTCGTGCATTTAAAAAGTAACATTGTTCTGCATGTCACCCAAAACTGCACCTGACGACGAGGAATCACGTTAGGAACAGACACACCATCTTGAATTTGCCCTGTGATTGTGAAACAGCATTCTATCGTAATGCCAGTTTGGTTTCAGTTTTTTATTTTTCTCCACGGAGATGCAAAATTATTTTATTGTCTTGTTTAAGTGCAACCAGCTATCCAATTGACATCACTGCCAATACATATAGAGAGCAAGAGAGTAAGAAAGGAGGTGGCAGCAGCAGCTTGTAGATTGATTGCTGTGGCCAAAACACTATCCCGAGTTACAATATCTCATCAGTAACTGCAGGACTTTTTGATTTTCAAACACACTACAAACCAGCTACATCACTGCCAAGACGATTTCAGTGGGCACCCGAAAGGGAAGTAGCTGACTGCAATCGTGATGATAGTAGTGGGATCCTTGGTGTTGGTTTACAGGATCCCTAACTGCAGAAGAAGAAAGTTTTCTTATAAAAACGTAGATATCTTTTAAGAAAGTAAAAGTGAATGTTTGTTGGGGGGTTATTTTATTTCTTTTGATTTTTTTTTTTTTACCTTGATTATAACAGGATTTAAAAAATGAAATTAGAAGTGCCAGTAAGAGGACAACCCATTTTTTTTTTTTTTTTTTGCCAAAGTTCCAATGGATCTCAGCTTTCCCATATGAGAAAGAGAAGAAAAAAAATAATAAATAAATAAATAAATCTTGTGTTATTCAATCCTTATTACTTCCCCACCCCCATTAACTGTGTTGATGCTTGCTCATTGGATCAATGAATATGTTTTTGAGAGATAACAAAACTGCCAATTACTAAAAGGTGATAAAGGGTTTTATGTTTGGGTCCCCATTCATTTGTCAATGGATTGGTCGTTCAACTGTTGAGCATTTCCACAGATTTTTTTTTTTTTTTTTTTTTTTTTTTTTTGGTGGCCATATTTCTGTCTATGCAACAGTTATCATGCCAATAGTGTTGAAATTCCTCACAGTGCCATACTCCCTGTCTGTCTGTCTGTCTCTTCTGTCCCATCCTTTTTTTTTATTTCCTCCCCCCCACCCTCAGCTTGAACAATTCTTCCGGCTCTTTATGCTAGTATTTTTGCTCATAATTACCACCTTGTTGTGTTCATCAGTGCATGTAAAAATCAGTTTAAATAGGGCAGGGCTACACACACAATCGGCCCGTTAAGATTATTTTTTTTTAATACCTAAGGTGTCTTTTTATGATGCATTATGATACTTTATATGCAAATAATGTAAAGGGAAGTTTTTGTTGGTAGACTAAAAATGAGGTAAAACATTTTAAAAGTATGGCAAAGATGAAGATTTACAATATCCTGAAATTTTATTGAATTGGTTTCTATTGTTGTAAGTTCAGATAATTCTGAAGTTATCACTTTTATATAGAACTGCTTTTTAATTTTATAAAATGAGAAATAAATAATTCATAAATTTTAATTGCAGTCTATGGATCATGAAGTTGTATTAACAAATGACTGTCTTTCAGTAGTGAATGTCAATTCCTTAAATTTGAGCAAGTTTCCTGAGAGCTCCTCTTGCAAAAAATACATGTGGGAATTAGACCTTATAGAGTATTAAGTTATTGGCCACTTGCTGTTGTCAGCTTTGATTGTCCAAAACATACTATGCATTGCAGGATTAATTAATTATTGTAAATGTCTGATAATACTAGGAGTTCTACTAATTCGTCTTTGTCTGACCTTGTTTGATTGGCAATTTGCTACCCATATTGGGAATGCCGTGAAGTTTTCTGGAAAAGCTGGCTGCTTCTCTGAGATTTTTTTTACTGCCAAACAAGGAAGATTTTATTATTTCTTCTGACTCCTAACGGCAGTGTTTTGCCTGCAAGTTCTTTGAATAGTGGAGGCAAAATAATTTTTAACTAAACTTTTTTAATCTGTGTGAAGTCCTATATTAGAATGTTTGGACTTCGCTTTGTGGTTTGGGAGACTTTTTTGGGGTGAAGGGCATATTGTGTGTGTGTGTTCCTCCACGGAAAAATGAGGGTGGATTTCATCATTCACTGCCAGGGTGGGAAGTAGGAGATACTTATGTGGCTTTATTTGGCAGGGAGACAAGGTGGCTCTTTTCCCTGTGCCCAGAACATCACTCAGTTTTGCCCAGGGGTAATCGAAGCATGAAACTATTTCACTGAATATTTAGTCGGAACCATAAAATTTGATGTGATAAATGAGACAACATTCCAAACAGCCCCCTCCATGATCCAGTAAGCACCCATGTCCAAAGATAACAGGAAATTTAAAAATAAGAAGGGTGCGGCTTTGATAATGTTTCAATTGGGGGGGAGTTTTTATTTTTATCTATTTATTTTCATTTGAACATGATTTGTACTAATTTTAAGAATAATTAAGCTTAATTTTAAGGGATTTTTTTTTTTCAGTGTTAATTATAAAGGACCTTCCCTCGTTTTTTGTGTGTGGTTATTGATAAAGACAAATCCATCCTGAAAGTGTTTTTGAGTGATATTCAGCCTTAATTAAATTTTATAGAGAGAAAAGTATTGAATGAATCCGATTTGCAAATTGGCATTAGAATTTAAATGGTCATTTCATTTGTTTTTTGTGATGTTCCTTTAAGCCATACTGATTCATTAACTTCATCGGAATTAGTACTTTTTTTTTTTTTTTTTTTTATCCATAACTTAATGTTTTTCTAATTTAGAACTATAAGTGTAATAGGGAAGAAACATTTAATTCACAATTGAACTTATCCAGTATTTGCTAGTATAAATACGGGGGGAGGAATATTTGTCTATGGGTCCAGTAGTTCAAGTAATATAGACACCCCGACAAGGACCAAGGATTTTTCTCTGGTTCTTTCTCTTAATGGATGTGGATCATGGGAACCTATACATCTCATTACCTTGGGTCTTCATGGCCTGCTTTTGAGTCAGTTCTTCACATAATCAATTATGGCTTTTTGGAATTCGTTTTTGATCAGTTTTGTTTTACCAAAAGTCTTGAGGCTGAATGTCACTCAACATCAAGCACTCATAACTAATCTTCAAGTACTCAATAAGAAAACAACCCTTCAGAAACTCAGGCCACATTTTGGGTATCCTCCTCTGCTCCTGGAACGATACCCTTTTCAATTCACTAGTCATTAGCTGAGCAATACTCTGCTCAATATCCCTCAAAACGTATCCTGACTGTGCCTTGGGATGGCAGCACCCAAGGCTTTTTTTTTTTTTTTTGCATATTATTATTTTTAATCACCTTTGGGTTCAGCATTTTTGTTAAAAAAAATAGAAAAACTTCATTCAGATGGGAGGTTACAAGGGAATAAAAAAAAACGAGTGAAAATATCAAGATTGGTGCCAGTCGTGGGTGACATTTGATTTTTTTTTTCTCTCTCAAGAAAAAACTTACATTCAGTATTGGTAAAGAGGAAAATATGATACAGGAAGTGAACTTACAAACATCAATATGTATCATAGGATTTTTAAACATATGATGTAAATTTAAAGAAGTGGTAAGGGCTCTTGAATAGGGCTTTTTTCCATTGAAAATTGTATTGCAGTGTAATCTTTATAATGAAGCATTATAAAGTAATTGTATTTACTATTATGAAATAGTAGCCACTACCTGGAATGGGGCAACCTTTTGTGCATAGAAGTCCTGTTATAATTGTCAATATCTGGCATACGAAGTGGGACCTTTAGATGTGACCAAACTTTTCAATGCATGTTTGTAGATATGTCTATGAATGTAATGTACAATATAGAATACAAATTTAGAATTCTATATGTTACTGTAAGGAGTTTTACATACCTGCGGCTGGTGAAAGCCAATCTAACAAAGAAACAAAAAGAAGGGGAGAAAGAAAAAAAAAGTTTGTTCCGATTTTTTTTTATTTTGTTTTGAGAAGAATAGCAGTTAATGCAATGAAACCAGAAAATATCTGGTGGGCAATGGCTACATTTTAGCAGAATAAGATTGAAGGCAGATTAATCTATTTGTTTTTTGTTTTTTGAAATAAAAATAAAAGAATAGTCAAAAACTTGAAATTAGACAATAGTTGTCTAGTCACTTATTAAACATAATTCTGACATTATTAAAAAATAAACTTTTTTCTTAATTAAGAATAATTTATTATCAAAAAAGAAAAGACGTCTATATTAGTCTGCTTTCAGTGATGTAGCATTAAAACAGTAAAAATCTTAGTGTAAAATAAGTTACATTAGATGTGGAAATAGTATTTTGAGGCAACTATACTTGATTTCGTGTGGACACGAGACGAATGTCATGAACAGTAATTTATTCATTATTTCATAGACTTGTTCTAAAAAATACATTGACATAAAAAAATACTATATATTAAAAAGTTACTTAAACTACAATATGGTACCTCAACACTTAAAAAAAAAATAAAAAAAATGAGGATTTTAGTAGAGTTGCAATTGATTGTGCTATTTTATAATTAGTAGAATGTTTAATTTTAATGTTTTTTTTTTCCTGCCCAGATGTCATATGTAAAGCGTCACTATGTAAATAGTATATTGTAAAACCTTTTTCTAGGTACTTCCTTGCTCCATACTACCTGGGCAGATGAACGTTTTGTTTTGTTTTTTCAACTGGGCTATATATATTCTTCTCTTACTTAAAAGCTATTATGTCTTTGAGAATTTTAATGCATATTTCTTACATGTTTTGATAGATAACAATTTTGTTAATTTTAATTTCTTTTCAAGTGATTGATTTTTCTTATTTCTTTATTAATGTAGCATTGGGAATTTGTGCATTTCTTTTTATTTTGTTTTTAAATACCAATCACTTGATTAAAAGCAGTAAAGACAGCCTGTGAAATTGTTATGTTACTGCAATCCTGTATATTTGTTTGTGAGTCTGTGGGTCTTCTCAAAGCAAATTGTATTTCTCTCTCTTAGAAGATTTTCCCAGATTGTACATGTTGCCTGGAAGTAGGAATGGCTGTATCTGGCCAGCCGACCATAGTGCACGACTGAATGTAATATAAAAAAAAATGCTGTTGCTTTATTATGTAGAAAGCTCTGTAAATGTATGCTTGCCTTTTTAAGATTTGAAAACAGTCTTAGAAAAACAACATTAAAAAAAAAATGTGAACACAATAGATGGGGGGGGAGAATCACATTTTTTTTTTTTTTGTTTTTTTTTTTTTTTTTTTTGTCAATTCAGTTCCTGTAGGGAGAAACCGAAGATGTACATAACCTCCCACCTCCAAGAAACATTTTTCCTCTGTGTTATAACTTTAATTGCATTTGGCTTAGCAGTCCTTTCCCCCAGGGGTACACAACTGGTGCCTTGTGACCCAAATAATCAATACCAAAACACAAGTATCATTAATATAAAAGAATCCACAAAAGATACTTGGCTCCTGCAGAAGATCTTTGGGCTACTTGTGGCAAGTCAAGGGAAAATTGGACAAGAATTGTAAAAAAAAAAAAAAAAATGGCTTTTTAGTGTAGCATGAACATACTGAAAACTGTCTATTTTTGCATATTTTAATTTTCAACTGATTGAATTTTTGAAAAACTTGCTTCAATAGTTAAAAAAATCAAAGATGAAAATAATTCTTGAGTTACAAGTTAATATTTTTGTGCAAGTAAACTGAAACTAGAACTTTGAATTGCTTTGATATGTAATTGATGCCGCTGCGCATTACTAGTTGCATTTATAGTAAATGCAACAAGTTTAGAAAGAAAACTTGTTAACTTAAAAACAGTACAAACTTAAACTAAAGCTCTGTAACTTTATTCTGTTTTTCAGTGCTTTGACAATAAAGTCATAAAGCCTGGTAAGAAGTAGATTAACACAATTTACAGTATTGAACCTTTATTTATTCATTTTTTTAAAAATTTGCATGAAGAGTATAACTAAAATTATAACAAAAGAACTATACCTCAAACAGCATAAGTTGAAACTTGTGCAAAATGCCTCTAGTTTTTTAAAAAAAAGAAAGCAGTATCTGTTGTTGTATAGACTTATCAATAATTTTATAACAACAATTTTAATTTTAACAAGGTCATATTTTTAAAGAAGACTACTTTTAAACAGATGACATGTTAACTGCTGTAGACCAGAAGAGATATCATTTCTGAATCACATTCAGTTGAAATCTAACACTTGAGAAGAGTGCAAAATTTTAAGATCTTTTGTAAAAGCATTATGATTGGTTTTTTTTTCTTTTTTAACTATTTTTTTT
>JAFIDM010009631.1:286723908-286735694 GCA_023159025.1 Thereuonema tuberculata | reverse complement strand
TTTTTTTTGAAAATGACTGAAATTTTAGTGGGTGATGCCAACTTTTAATGTTGCAGCTTTAAAACTTCATTTTTCTGTGCACTTTTTAAAGTTTTGCTGAATTACATGAATAGTACAACAGGCTTAGAAATCTTAAATGGTTCTTATGTTGATTTACGCCAAATTCTGTTAAAGTAAAACATTAATTTTATCATCATTGAAGAATGACCGAGAAGTTCAAACATCTTGGCCGTATTTTCTCTTGACTTTCCACAGATTTGTCTTCTGAGCAGAGTGAAAATTATTTATACAATTAATCTTTTCGGTTTCTTTTTAATTGATGATAATTGTGCAAATAACTTTCCAGTATTTTTTGAAGATCCCCTTGACATATCCCAATTACTGATTAAAGAAATGGCGTATAGCCAATGTCTGTAGTTAAATGTGCTTTTTTTACTTCCTTTTCTAAGTAAATATTTATTATGATTTATCTCTTATATGCTCCATTTTAAAAGCTTTGAAATGTTAAAATTATATATTGATATCTTGTATATTTATAATTTCTGGAAACTATGTCTGTTGTTGATTTTATTATTTCATATGTATTTGTTTAGACATACTAGTAGTATTAGGAAAGAAGTTATAATAAAAATGAGATATTATATAAAAAGAATCGAGATACTTTATTAGAATCATTAATTCCAACTTTTTTTTTTTTTTTTTTTCTTTTTTAACTATTTAGAAATGTCAAATTTAATTTCATTGTGATTGTGATATCCTGAAGTGATTTCCTGAGTTTTGCAAAGTTCAATAACTTTAGATAGTTAAAACACTATACTTAAGATATCTTGTAAAAGATTATATTAATCTCAAACATTGTATTTTACAACTACCACCTGAAATGAAAGTGATAGCAATACCAAGATTTATTAAAGAGAAAACAGTATTGAAAGTCCTTAGCAGGACCATGTTCTTTTGGACTTCACCTGACATCATTCTGTTGTGTAGTTCTTAAGGATCACACAATGCCATTAGAAATTCTTAAATCTTTTAAGGTTCTGCTAGTTTTCCGAATTAATTCCTAACATCTGGATAAAATCATCAATTATTGCAGTACAGAACTACAACTTATATCCAGTTCAGTATATTGTAATTATTCTCTCTTACCAATATTCTGGAAAATGCTTTTCCTCTTTGGGCAGGTGGTATTCAGAAGTCTTTTGGAAGTTTCTTTCAATGCTTTCTTAAAATGTATCAGTCTAATCTCATCAGATACTTATGAATATTCCTTAACAGTTATTCCTTTGCCAACTAAACAATTTTCCATTTTTAACATGGCAAATGTTCTTTTATGAAACATCGAATTCAACAACTTTTGTAAGAACTGAATTAGTTAAACTTTAGTGTGTGAATTATTTTTGACTGTTTCGTATATTTTATGAAATTCATCAGGATTTCAAAATCACTTTGAAAAACGTGAAATTTTTTTACTAAATTTTAATTTAGCATTCACATACACAATTCTCTACATATTCATATCATAATATCACTGATAATTTTTTTATTATTATAATTTGCATATTAATGAGCTGAAGCAACAAAGAACTCAGAAATAAGACAAACGCAATTTTTTTTAAAATTAACTGATTTTACCGATGGCATTTAAAGGATTTCAGAAATATTTAATAGTTATTTTTGAATTGTTTCTGTGTAACATTAAGGAACTAACATAGGGAGATACTTTATGATCACGTGAGAAACTTTGTTTAATTGAAAAGCTGTTAGCTGCTGCTTTTTAGATTTCGTACAGTTCTTAGACCATCTGGTGGTGGTTGACTGAACTTCTGTTTGGTTGATTTAAGCCGTGCATGTTATTAGATTGAATCGCTGAACATCCGCCAATGAGACTTAGGCATGTATTTTTCTCGTTGCATTCTCCTTTGCATGCAGTAATAATTATTTCATTAGTTTCTTCTTTTTTTTCTAAACATTGCATTTGTGTACTAAACTTTGGGTGATTCTCCAGTCCATACAGATATTTTTCAACAGAGAAAGGAAGGTCTGTTGATCAACGCTTGATGGCAGCTTTCCTTTGAGACAGAAAATATATCTATAGAGTATAAGTAGAGGACTCTCTTCTCTATAATGATCTAATCCGGTTATTGTGCCTACCTTGAAATACTTGCTTGTTGTTTCAATGAATACCTTGTTTGTTTTAACAAACCATTGATAAAAGATATGATGAAAGAAAAATGCCTGCAAATCTGATCTTTATTAACTTTCTTTAACATTAAGAAAAAAGTGTTTTCAAGGTATCTGAAGAATAATCACCAGATACCACAAGAAAAATGGGACTGCTGATTTTTGAGAATTTTTTTAAATGTATTTTTGCATTCCTAACAATGGCTTCTATTTAAAAAGTAATGCTTTTTTAAGTTTTAATAAAATAAATGGATATCTTGCAGATTTTTTTGTAGTAACAATAAGTCTAATTGCAAAGTGTAGGAGCCTACCACTAAAGACATAGTCCAGTTTTTTACAGTTGCCAATAAGAATGTACAAAATGTAACTTATGGAAAGCTTTCTGGTGGTCTTGGTATTTCCCATTAACTCCAAACGAGCTGCTTATAACAGTAAAAATATTCATTCAGAGTAAAAACCCTCAAATACTTAAGCAGTTGAGTAATGTCCATTAATTGATGCTGAATTTGAAATTTCTTAAAAGCCAAAGACACATTTCAGAATTTGAAGTATTTCTGAAATTCTTCATTAAAAAAAGAAATGAGTTAATTTAAATTTACGTTCCATTTCCCCCCCCCCCCTGAATTGTGTAAGTCACGTGAATGCTTTTGGTCGTGTCAATTCTTCGTGTTGTCTTAACTATTAATTCCCATTTTATCTACTCAGCAGATATGTTGAAATGATACGTTACATCTATTTTTCCAAAACTCTTTTAGCTACAGACATTGGACATAAATGTTCATTATAACAATCGAATCAGTTGTAACACATCAGTTATAAGCCTTTTAAACATCCAAAATAAACTATGTATTTGCTTTTATGAATAAGTTGTTTTTATTTGTGAATATTTTCAATGGGTGAGAGAAAACTTAGTAACTCTGATTTGTAGGTATCCATATTTTCTGCGCTTTTGTGTTTGTTGACAATAATTTATTTCCAGTCGCCCTGTACAATAGTTTCTTCTGTTGACCTGTGGAGTGGCCTATCACCCATTTCAGACATTCACGTTCCCACCATCTCTAGTTTCCTTACAGACGCATTCCAATATTTCACGTTATTTATTATTGTATGATTGTTGATTTGAAGTTGTTACAAAGCAAGTACATTTCCCTTTTTTGTTTGTTTCCCCAATGTAGTTTGCTGCTATGCGTTTCACAAATCACCTGCTTCTTGTACATGTTCTACTCTTAGCATGTCGAGTGATTTAGAAACTATATCTTACCAAAAACATTGGGTTTTTTTGTTATTTTTTTGATTTATTTAGATATTGTAACCAAAGGCTTGTGGTTGATGGAAGTAGGCTGTTATTTTTACCTTAGGATTTTATTTTATTTTTTGAAAAGAGGCAGTGACAGCTGTCCATTTACCATACAGTAACACTCAATTGAAGCTTTGTAGTCCACTTGTTTTGTGTAATTTCGACGTTCTTTTGCTTAAATAAAAAGTGAACTATTCCTTTTCCTGTTGTCAGTTGAGTGTTTTTTTTTATTATTTATTATTATTTTTTTTTTCTCAAAATAGACCAAAGTAACACATATCAGAATCCCATATAGTTCTAGTTTCTTACGTTTTCATCAGATCTGTTCTAGAATACACTGGAACGAAAGTGGCATTTTTTCACTATATTTAAACCGAAAACAAAAAAAAATAGCCCTGGCTTTGCAAATTAACCACGCAGCAGTTCCAAATTCTGTGTGCGGGTCCACAAACCTCCTGATCACTGCCATAGCTCTTTTCACCAGCCACAAGTGCCTGAAAGAAACGAGGAAAATCGAATAGATAGCCAATGTAATGATTGCATTTCTCGTAATGCAGAAATCAATAACCAATATATACATACAATAGACCAGCAACTGAGAAAGTATCTGAAATACACTTCCCTAGTTCTATTGATGTATAATTGAATTCATGGTTAAGCCTGTCAGACTCATTGCAACTTGAATTCTAATGTCTCATTGGCTATCTGTCTCAAATTTCCCATTTCTTTTTCATTTGCCATAGTTTTAAGTAACAGAAACAAACCAAGCTGCACAATATTTATTATTTATTTATTTTGTTCTGTTGGTAACACCATAGAAATATGTTCACACCGATTTCTGTTTGATTTTGTAGAAGCTGCTCCAGAGGCTGGGGCTTAGATGATACAATGCAAAACCTAGAAGACATTCATATCTTGTGTCTTGTCCACTCTTCTTTAATCAGGATTTGCAGATCTTTTTCTCCCCTATTGCCTGTGTTGTGAATATTTATTAATGTAGTAATAATGATGTGGTCTCTTGTATCTCATCTGAGAGCAATAGTTCTTTTATGTAGATTTTAAGTAGTTTTCTACCAAGGAAAAAAAATAAAATGTTGATCATTATCAAAAAAAAAAAAAAAGACTTATTATTATTATTATTTTTACGGGGCCTGTTCAGTGAAGACTAGCTCTGTTAACCTATTTTTCTTTGTAAACGATTATGTATTAAAAGAAAATAAGTTCTTCAACAATAAGTTCCTGAAAAAACTGGCAACCTATATCCTTTAACATTTTTTTTTTTTTTTTTTTTTTAAATATCGTGAAAATAAAACAAACAAATCTTAATTCATTTTGAGACTATTGTATCTTCTGGTGACAAAAAGTAGAAATTTTTGTTTTCTTACTGAAATTAATGTAATTTTTATTTCTTACTAAAAGTTGTCTAAATCCAATTCTCAAAGCTCGCTGGATTAGTGGATTAACTAAAAGGATTAAGGAGAGAAATCCATGGTTTCGGTTCTTCTGCTTTTTCTTGTTTTTTGTTGACCTTCTCGCTCATATTCCTCGACAGGGAACCACACAGAAAAATATCCAATGAAAAAGTTAGATACTTTCTTGTCCTTTAATAGGCAAGCCAAGTTTATGGGAGATCAGAAGTTATTAGGAGGGAGGAGCACAGACTGGATTCAGCTGAGTCTCTTTTTTTTCTAGGAAAACGAGTCAAAATACTTTTTTAATTGTCTTCGTCTCTTCATGAGTTGATACTGAAATCTTGTATTTTCCATATATTTGAAAATAGATCTTTGCTTGAAAATATTATGTATTTGGTTTTTATCCAAGTCCATGAATTTTCAGTTTTAGTCTCCTGGAAAAAAAGTAGTTGGAATTGAATGTTTCTATAGCCTGTAATTGATATTTTGATTAAAGTACCACATTTTGGCAATTTCTTAAAACGTCATATATTTAGCTGGCGTCAGTTATTGCATCATCCACAAGGCCAGTTGAAAAGACAAACCTTGGCGCGGAAAAGAAAACTGTCAGGAAACTCAGTGCTTGCGGGCGAAGTACAATATGATAGCCCTTGTAGTAAAAGAAGCTTTTTAAGCAATGTATTATTGTAAAACAACTGTTATTTTTGTATTATATTGTTTTATAAGTCGTGGTATAGCACTAAATTCGTGACGGTTTGTGTTTTCCCCGCCACTGTATCCTTCAAGTGACAATTTGAGAAACGACATTTACTTTTTCTTAACGACTGATTTCAGTTGACTACAATTCATTACAAAGTTAAGATTTAAGAAAAAAAAAGTTTGAAAATAGTTGAAATTAAAATAGTACGAACCTGTTAGAAGACTATAATGGAGGACGGGGTCGCTGTAATGAACTTCTTGAAACTTACGCATGCAGTTTACGGACATGAAATGATTCAACTTTAGCATTTGAAAAATGTTTCGTGTGGAAGCAAGAATTGCATTAGAAACAATCGATTTCTGTTGGCGTCTTAGCAATGCATAATTATCATTTTAATAATTGCTCATTTGCGCCTGCTTTAATATGGTTAAAATTAATTGCAGATTTTTGTGTTATTTTAACGATTTAAAAAAAAAGTGTTTTCAGGAAAGTAGGCTTTAACTTCTTTCAGGAACTACTGTGTGTTTTACTTCGAGGAATTTGCTTTCATTAAAATTCTTATAGATTCTTTCGTCTGACGATATAGACGTATTTCTGAGGTTTTCGACCTGAACAGGCTTCATTACTGATAATTTTCTTTATTTATTTTTAATATACCAGACATCCACAATATGGCCATCACAGTCATCTGATCTAACTCCAGGTGATCTTAGAATGCATTATAGAACAGGAAAATTATTGCCTTTGCAAATGATTGTCAGTGATGTCATTTACTATAGAATGGATTTTTTTTTTAATTGAGGCATTTTTTGAAAGACCTTCAAAAGAGTATGGAATCGACACTTTCAGATGTGTCTAGTGACTCAGAAGAATGCCACGTATCTTATTTTTAGATATCCGAAGTTAATGCCTGGAATGTGATCATTTTAACAAATTTACATTATTATAATATCATCGATTCTGGTCGGAAGATGTCGTTATATACATATATTCTTTATATTAAATATACATCTGTAAAATAATAAGTCTTCTTTTCCATGTATCGTCAAATATAAGGTTTTATTGCAGTTAGTGTTAACATAATTTTGCCTAATGCTCTACGTTACTCTGTCACAAGACCTAAAATATTCATTAAGAATTAGCCTTTGCAAATTCAGGAGAAATTACCCATTCATTTCCATTATTCTTTCTTGTAGAAATTTCTATAAATCCAACTATATCCTGACCTATGAAAAAAATGCATTTCTCCAGAGAGATACCATATTAATATGCCGTCCATTATTGGTCGATGGAACGCTATTATCTGTTCAACGTTTTTTCAGACGACGCCGATTGGAAGAATCTATTCGTTACTTTACTTTAAAAAAATAGACTTAAGCTATAAGTCTACTCAGTCTATTGTAAGCTACAGGCCTGTAAATAATTTATGTACCTAACTGCTTTCAGAAAACTTTGCATTCTGCTCAATCAAAAGAGAAAAGCTAGATTACAGGACGACTGCATAATTTCATGTACTAAAAGAAGTCATTGAGAGACCTACTGAGTACAAGACACTATTGTTTTAATTATTACAAAAAGATCTTTTGATTCCGTTAACATATTTCCTGTGATATTTGATGCTTTGGAGAATCACACAATGACGTATAGTACATTTATTTTGATGATCACGTTTGGCGGGAATCACGGAAATTACGAGATTTGGCCATTAGCCTCTTCAGCAGGTCTCAAGAAATTTAGTATTTTTAATGTCTTGTCACTAGGAAAATGCTACATAATGAATTTATTGTTTGTTTATTGACTGATTTCAAGTTATTATTACTATATTAAAATGTAGTAAAAGTCTCATGCATTTCCCCGTATTATAATTCATTTAAATATTTCAATATTTTGTGAGAAGACATGGATAGAGACTATTCTCGCGTAAATTACGTGAAATCACGAAAATACGGGATCGTCAACTTCCATGAGTTTGATAATAAGTCTGCTCTTATTTGAATGACGTAAGTCCTACTGATGATCACTAGTTAGCGTGAAAACAACTATATTGGGTTGCTCATTTGTAGATATAATTTAATAATAAAACTTATCTCAACAATTCTATGATTTTTTATCCAAAAATATATAAATATACAGAGAACCTCATTATAACGGACTATTAGGGGCTGAAGGTTTTAATGAAAGTCCGGTTTATAACAAATAACAGGGGTTTAATGCAGCAGGGTGTACATCAATGAAAGTACAATAGTTAGATATAAAAAGTATTTTGATTTTTATAAAAAGTGTTTATTATACATCAAATAAAAAACAGCCTTCAACATAGTAGGTTGAATTGAAAAAGATGTGTACGTATACATTGCATTAATGTTTAGAACAAGAAGGTCCTGGTTCATGTTGATTGCTTACATTCATTGGTTTGAAAAAATAATTTGTTTTCTGCTGGGTTTGTTTGCTGATTATTTCTTCAGTTAATAACCGACGGAAGTGCCGTAAGTGTTCATAATATGGAAACACATTTTCATTTGCCGATTGTTCAACATACTGAATAACAAAATTTAAATGGTCTTTCACTTCGATCACCTTTATTGTAGGCTGCCAATTTTTTTTAAAACTGTCCATTGTAATAGGGTCCGTTATAATGAGGTTCTACTGTATTTGTATTTACAGGGTTGTTAACATTAAAGTCTCTACATAGAAGGCTCCAAATGGAAAGACATTTGAACAACAGGTATTTTCAAACATTGCGCTCGCCGTTTATTAAAAAGAAAATGGCCAATAGATGTCGCTGTAGCAATAACTAATGTAAAAACAATAACCATATGTTACTGTAAAAGCATAAATAATGCAGATACTATACTAAAAAGTAACACAAGAACTAACGAAAAACAAGAAGCAATTCCGTTAAATTCGACTAGTTTCAAGTTCCGCTCCAGGTTCCTATGACTGAGCGAAGAGTTTCGTCACTGACCACATGTCGCTCTCTGATTGGACGTCGCATCACGGTTGCGCATAATATTGACTCGCAGCTCTATATAGATGGTCTAGAAAGGTGTTTGAAAATACAACAGAAAAAAGCAAATGGGTAGATAAATTAGAATATTACGAAACAGAAGAAATTAAAATAAACATTGAATCGGAAAAAAAAATGGCACCATCTTATTAATAAATGTGTAAAAAGTACAGAATTAGAACTATTCGTTGATTCTATTAATAAATACAAAACTTTACCATTAGGGTTTAAAAATAAAAGGGCTCTCCTATATCAGGATATTTATGATAATTCCTATGGAAGTTTTACTTTTCCAGTGCAGAACGGGATCATTGGCGCTAAATAAAAGAACAGAAAAATGGTCTGAAAAGGGGCCAATATGTTTAAATTGCGATAAAAATGAAGAGGAATCTCTAAAACATTTCATCTTGAGATGTCCATGCTTCAGAAAAGAGAGAACCGAACTCTTAAAAAATATTAACATAAACCCAAATAACTGGGAAGAGGATGAATTACTGGATCATATATTGGGATTCAAGGGAAAATTGGATCTGAATAAAATTAAAAACTTCTTAAAACTTGCTTGGATTAAGAGAGAAACTCTAATAAATCCTTAGGGAATCCTGTCTGAACAGGAAGTGCGTTTTAAAGCATATCCCTATAAACATACATACATACTATAAAAGGAAAGAAAGCTCTTAAAAAGCATTAGATGCTTACCAGCACTACACGAGCAATGCCAACGTTGTGTTCAGAATTTGTTAAGGCAGCACTTTACAAATGAACGGGTTATCAACCTGGCCTCCCCGATCACCCCATGCGATTTCTGGTGATGGTTTTTTTTGAAGAACCAGGCGTATCGTGAAAGATGTCAAACTTTGTCAGATCTAAAGAACAGCATTAGTCGTCGTGTTCTAGCAATTTCAGCAGACGTACTGCGTTCTGTTGTAGAAAATGCCGTTTTGCGAATGGAAAAAGGTTAACATCAATGGTGGAGACATTTGAACGCTGTTCAAGTAATTTGTATTGATGTAGCGCCATCTAAAGGCCATTTTTGTATTTTTTTTTTTTTTTCAATAAACGGAGAGCGCATCGTTTGAAGTACCTGTTGTCCAAATTTCTGTCCATTTGGAGCCTTAGAACGCGCTCCAGCGCCCTCTTTGTAGAGGAACTTTAAAGTTAACAATCCTGTGTAACGATTTACCTGGAACTTTTCAGTTCGGAAAGATTAATATCGAGGCAATAAATACTGATTTCAAAGTTGTTTAATAGAATAAAGTTTTTTGTTACAAATTATTAATCGCCATCTGGCGGGAAATTCGTCATTTACCATGTGCTTCTAAAAAAAAAAAATGTGCACCAAAATTGTTAGTGCAGCTTTTTATTTTTGTAAATTAACGCATATTTATCAACCTATTTCATTAATTAGTTAACAAAAACGAAAAGAAAAATATGCTAGCAGTGTGACAGGTGTGTCGATATACAGGGTGATTATAATTAAAAGCTGCGTTGAAAGAACTATTTAACAAAACTCAACCAAATTTTGGGTGCAAAATTTCCTGACCATAGAACAGCGGTGCACAACCCGTCCCGCCGGTATATTTGCTGCGGCCCTGTAGTGTCAAATTTAAAATTAAAGTTGGGTCTTTACATTGCTGCCAACAGATACATTGAAAAATGTCATAACTTGTCATAGCAACTGTCTCAGACTTTACTATTGGAATGTTGGTATGAAACACAACTAGCGCATTATTTGAAAAATTTGATGTTTGTGTAAATTACATTTACTGGTAATTATTATTATAAATAGCACTGTCAAATGATTAATTAGTAAGACATTTATGTAAATTACATGTATTATTAATAAATTGTTATAAATTATACTATACCAAATCATTAAGATAAAGTAAGGGTTGGGGGATTCTCCATCAGAACTTTTCTAAAAATATTGACCCTCAGACTTCCTAAGGTTCTGTACCTCTGCCATAGAATTTCGATTTCTCAAATAAAAAAATTAATTCAGAAATTTCCCGGTAGGGTGAAATTTGGCTCTAATTTGCATATTAGGTAAGTTATCAAATAAATTCGGGCAATACAGAGAAGTTGCGAAACAAAGTGCAATGATTTTATTTCAATTTTAATTAGAGATGGACGGGATTGGATTTTTAGGTCGGGACGGGACGGGACGGGATTTTTTTTTTCCCTCCCAAAAATCGGGACGGGATTGTCCTTCCTTCAGTAAATGGGAAATAGTTGTTCGGGTTTTGAAACTTGATATGGATGACAGTAATAATAACAAACAAAAACATTTTATACTTTTTATTGCAAAACTTTTTACCATGTATCTTGATCGTTACCATGTCGATCGCTAGCGCCATGACGAAAACACTTTGTTGTAAATGTAAATATTGGGAGATAGAAGGAAAATAAATAGTCCAGAGTATTTCTCAATGATTTATTGTAGTCTTCAGTTGCCAGGATTAATAATCCCAGCATTATTAAGCCTTTTGTTGAATTTAAATAAATCGCGAAATCCCGAAGTAAAGCAAATCCCGCCCGATAAACGGGATTATAATTTTCCCGAAAATTTCCCGAAATATCGGGTCCCGTCCATCCCTAATTTTAATATGACAATTACTGATGTCGTTAGCTTTAACTGTCCATAGATTACAATGTCAGAGATTGTGATTTTATAAATTAATGTTATCCAATTACACACATTGAAATGTACAAATAACCAATAAATAAGAATTATGGTTCTACATGCCTTTATCTCCAAATGTTCTAAAGCTTGCATTTGATAACTCACTCGACGACGGAACCCTCGTCGAGTGAGTTATTAACTACTTGAGTGCAGTTGTCTCACAGGTAGCGAAATTCCTTCTTTTAAGACGGTTACATTAGGGACATCGTCCTGATAATCAGCCCCTTCAAATACACCCCTAACCAGAAATCGTAAGGGGTCAAGTCTGGTGATCGTGATGGCCATTCTGTTGGAAATGATCGGCAAATTAATCTGTCAACGGTGAAGTGGTGACACAATAACCTTTTCACATTCGATAATATCAGGAAACTCAAGCTTCGCTCGGTTAAATAAAACGAAAATAAAAGTAATAACACTATAGACAGTCACCTGCTGGTTATTTAACCCCCTTTTGGGAAATGGGCAGCTTCTTTGTTGAAAGAAACTTTTTTTTAAAAAATTACTAG
>JAFIDM010009631.1:286692743-286703908 GCA_023159025.1 Thereuonema tuberculata | reverse complement strand
ACTTTATATTTTGGCACTTAGGTAATACTGGAATGGCACTTAGAATTGTACTTAATTTTCATCTTTCACACAAAAACACTTCATATTTTGACACTTAGGTCTAGCACATTCATATTTAACGAATTAGTGAAGAATTGCTAAATAAAAAGGACAGGATGTTGATACCAGTGAAAACAAGTAGAAAACAACTGGAATGAACTACTTGTTGCAACAGGGAAGACTAGAATGACATTTTGAATTGCATTTAATTTTCTTTTTCACACAAAGACACCTCATAGTTTGGCATTTCGTCTTGCACATACACCTGACGAATCCTTGGCCGCTTCCTGTGGACTGAGAAGTGGCAGCACTTCGGAGAGCAATTTCATGGTCAGGAACGTCTTCCGCTTTGATTAAATCCTTTGGACATACGGTGAATTCTGATCTGGCATAGAGTTGCTTCAAGATTTCTTGTGCAGTTCCAACCCAGTAAAAGCCATCTTCTGCCATGCTCATAACAACTGCCAACCGATTTCGCGAGTCTCCCTGCCCTTTATCAACATCGGGAATGGGAACTCGCACAGTGGCTCCCAAAGGCGCAGGAGGAATTTTTTTGTCAGAATCCCTTTTCATTTTTTTGGCCTGCATTTCGAGGTTCGATTTCGATTCCATTTTATTTTTGTTGGCTTTCTCAATATTGAAGTAAACAGTGCACAAAATGCTAACCCCATAACCTACTACTTCGTTGTCGTCAGCATCGTCTTTAAGGGGATGCTCATAGATGGCATGAACATTTCGGCTACACTTTCGACATGTATGAGCACCGCTGGTTTCTTTTAAGCAGACGCAGCAGATAGTGGAAGAAGAAGGGTCTTCGGTAACCACGGAAATGGAAGGCTCTTCGATAACCATGGCTTCACCACTGCTTTGGTTTCCGTCATCATGGATTGCGTTCTCATGCATTCCTCTGCAGAAAGCGCTGTCTCTTGCATTTCTTCATCTCTGTCTTTCTGCTCTTGTGTTGTTTGTACGCTCTCTATTATTTTTTCGAGCTCTTCCTCTGTTTCCACGTCTTGTAAAACATCGTCAGGTAGGGACGACGTTGTGAGGCCTACTTTAGCTTTGCAGTCGAAGAGAGCTTCGTATGGTGATCTTTTAATCCCAGAATGAAAAGCTCTGTTCTTCATAAGTTGGACGAATCGTAACCCCTCACTCCAGTAGCCAGTTTTTTCATCTTGCATCCAAGCACACAGCATATTTTCGATGTCCTGGTTAGCTCCCCTGGCTTTGTGAGTGGCACGGCTTACCATGGACAATCTTCAAGGTGGGCCAGTACTCCTTTAGGCTGCTTACCACGTTGTTTGCAAATTCTCTGCCATTATCGGACTGTAGAATCGTTGGAGCACCAAGCAACGTAAATATGTCTACGAGCTTGTTCTGCCCTCTTTGTTTTCAGGGCCCTGAGAACCACGAACTTGGTGAGATGATCTTGGTTCACCATTATAAACTTGTATTCCCCATCAGGAGGGATTGAAAGTCGATGAGATCGACCTGACAGCGGGAGTTGAATTCAGAAAAAAACCATTGGCTTGACCACAACACCTTTTTTGACACCTTTTTGTTTTTTCTGGCAAGGCTCACAAAGGTTAATATACAGTTCAATATCATGACGGGTAACGTTCTTGTATTTGGATGAAAGTTCTTTCAACATTCTGTCCCGTCCTCCATGACCATAGCCAAATGAGCCTTTTGAAGTACGTCAAATAACTCCGCGACGTAAAACTGTATGGCACTCACACCTTCTTTGACAGGATAGATCAACTTACTCTTACCAACTTTTCCACCATCATGACATCATAGTATTTTACCAGCCAATAGTCCCGTGGTTCTTTCTTAATGGTCGTCTTAACCGTTTTCACATCGTCCACTAATTTTTTGTAACTGGTTTCGGTTAAAAAAAACAGTTTTTAGCAGCATTGGCTCTTACTTGAGATAATTCATCGTAGAACCGTTGTTGCATATCAACATGGCGTGATTCCTGTCCTGGCACTACACTGCCTTCCGACATGGTCTCACAATCCACGGGGAAGCGTCACGGGAGAGCGTCTGTGGAACCTCAGCCGGATAATGCACATGCAGTGACGTCGTGAGAAGACTTAAGCTTCGATTGCCATCATCAAACAACAACCCAAGCGATCCCGCCGGCCAGTTACATACTTTGCCGCACGGCAACTCGGCATTCTATAGAATGCCTAGGCAGTATATAAAGTAGCAATCATTTCATACTTTGACGTTCCATTTTAGGCATTCTATACATTTCCTATACATTCTATAGAATGCCGGATTTCACACATTGCCGGTAACATATATAATAATATGACTTATTCAGAATTATATATCCATTTTTTTTAAAAATAACGGGTTAGTTACGTAATTACGTATTTAAACCCGTAAATTCGTTAATAGTTACGTAATTTACATATCCGTAAATTTCTGTAAATTTTGGAGCCTTTTGGATTTAAATACCTAAATAAGGGGACGGCGAATTTGGCCTCCGCCCCGAGCGGCTGAAACCCACGCTACGCCTCTGCCCTGAAGACTTATGTCTGTCCGTTTCCATCTTGTAGGTGGTTTATTGATCTTATCAAACGATTTCTTAGAATTAAGAAATTCTAGTATCTCAGTAACACCACAGCATTTGTAATTGTTTTGTCATTTAAAAAGTTTGTCGAGATAGATCAGAACAGGTGCCATGTCTGGAGAATAGAGTGGATGTCTCTGGATCTTCCAAGTCTTAATTCATTTTTACAGCATCAGTTCCAAAAACAAAGATAAATTTTGGCTCGGAAGAGTCATTGTTCCCTTGTTGGAATTCGTGAATATACAATAGAGTAAGTGAACCATCTAATATTTTTACTGCACTGCTACCGACAAAGAATTAAGAATTCAAGCCTAAAATTATAATCATCGTAGGTAAATACGGTATAAACTATCATTACTCCCTGCCCTTAAATTTAGTCACTCATTCATTCGGACTGCGAACGAAACTTTCTGGTAGATTTAATAATTTATAACTCTCACAATGACTTTTAGAGGATTTACTCGTAAAGAATTCTGGCTCTTAAAATTTATCATTCTTTCTTCTTCGTAGTTAACAGGACTTTATTAAGATCTACAACTTTAGGAGAGAAGCAAGAAATTCCTGCAACATATTTCTTCACTGCAAAGTTAAGAATCGTGAAAAATTATTTGGAAGTAAAATTAATGTCCGTTCTCATTGGGAAAGAAATAAGATTAACGGTTAACTAATACTATGCATTTACGCATAGTAATTACAAAGTATTTTGATTTTACGTATTTTAATTTCATATATTTATAAATTTTTGATGTCGAAAATCTTGTAGGAAAAGTTTTGGTAAGATTGGAATTGGTTGCTCCCACCTTTATTATTATTATTTTTATATATATTTAAATAAAAAAGTAATTAAATTCGTTCAATTTACAAATAACGACTATTTGCTGATTTCTGTGTATACCACTAATTCCATAATAATTAAAAAGGCTTTAAATTTTGAATCCCCAATCCCTCATAATCTTAAAGTTAAATGAAAAATACAAACAATCAATAAAATTTACAAATTATTTATTTTTACAAAGATACATAGGATACATACAAAATAGACAACATAATAGTAAAAAAAATCTTTAAATAGACTACAAAGGAATAAAATTTTACAACATTAAATATATATTTTTTTTTTTTTTTTTTATCTGAAATGTAGTTTTGCCGAGTATTGTTGTATTAAGTACAGAAATGCCTGAGAAAGCAGCCATTGCTGGTGACTACATCTAGTGGGAATAAATTTAACTTCTAATCCGTTATTCTTTTGAAGAAAACATTAAAACAAAGATATACAATTTAGTTTGACAGAAATAAATAAGTAAAGAAAATAAAAAAAAGAAAAGTACAATTAATACAATTTGTTATAATTGAAGTACAATTTGGTAATAACTTTCTTTGTTTTCCCCTCCATTTTTTTTTTTTTTTTTAGTACTTTTTATTTGAAAGTGAAATACTGCCCAAACTGTAAATCTTTATGAATTAATAAAATAATTTAGCAATCTGTGCGAAAAAAAAAGCGGAAATAAATATATTATTTGCTCTTTTCAACACACGTTCAAGGGAATTCTCTCTTTAAAGTTCCGACGACGAAACTAAAAGAGAAAAGCATTTAAAACAAGATCAGCTCTGCACTATTGAAAGACAAGTCATTTTGGAAGGGGGGGAAACAAAACATTGGAGAATTTCGTAAGACGCGTTTAAAATTGTTCTTGGATCCCTGGTGATCGTCAGTTGTCATGTTACTCAAGAATGTTATCGTCAGTTGTAAGATAGGAATCCAAAAACACATCCCACGATTCTCTTGTATAAGGGCTACGGGGATTTACAGTTCGAGCACAACATTTTCAAGGCTTGCCCCGTCAGACGTAACTCTCCTGACGAGACGAATATATAAGGAAGGAATCTAAAAGACGGGGTTCCACCAATTCAGTGGCGTTTAACTGTCGGAATTCTTCCATTCCGCAAGCGGTGGCGATTTTTCTTAAGGCAGCCTAAAAAATAAACAAAATAAATAAAACTTAAAAATTGACTGATGAATTATATACATAAAACTTAGTACATCACATGATTGTCCCACGTTAATTCTTAATGTAATGCACGCCATAACAGCGATGGTTTGCATTCATCTTCATCAACAGTTGATTAACGAGCATGCTGCAAACTACCCTGGTTCTAGCAGGAACTCAGATTTATGCTTATATTTGCATCATTCAGACAAATCCGCAACTTATTTCTCAGTAGAAAATGGATTGTATTTGTCAAGTTGATAATCTAAATGACCCTTAAAACTAAAGAAAATAAAACCAATCAAAAGTGGAAAACAAAAATGGACATCACAATTACTGCCTCCAAGCCCTCTAAAATTTCCAACCCCACGCCCTCGTCGTAGAGGGTGGAAACAGATTTAGTAAGGAACTCCGGGTTGGAGGTCACGAAACATGCTGACTAACAGGGCTATGGTTCTACCCAAGTTAAAGTGGGAGGTATCGTGCCGAGAGCTGTATGGTAGCGAAGGGTAGCAAAAAATGTTGTGCCATAAACGATTCCTTTGGAGAACCAGGCAAAACCCCATCGTATTTAGCATTCTGCTTGGAATAGGGCGATTACCAAGTGGTGACTTCTCATTCCCCCGGTCTCGTGAGACAAAAAAATTGATAAAAATACAAACAAAAAACAAGGGTTAGGATTGCATTCGGGAAGTACCCAACCATTAAAAGCAGCTACCACGGTAGCTGAATCTACGGAAGAAAACAGCAGTGCTGGGATCTCCAACAAGCAAGTGCATCTAATATAGATCCTAGCTCCATGAAGTTAACTGGCACTTCTGAGTTATCTTCAGGAGCTAAGAAAATAAAACGTACTGCTTCGAGCTTTAACAGACTGCAACATAGGCGATTTGTTGAAAACAGCCAGGAGAAACATGAGGAAATTGCAAAGGCAGAGGCAAGCAGAAAGCAAGCAAATACCCCCTAAGGAAATTATAAAAAGACAGCGTTCAGACGCTTCGACACAGTCATCTCTGAACTTACAGGGCCCTCCGAAGAGACCCAGGCAGGGAACAAAACCACATACCTACAGTGACGCCATCTCTAACATTAAGATGGCAGTCATCAAGGATAAGTTTCCAGATGAAAAACTGGACAGCAGTAAAATAGGCACCATCCAAATGGACCTTCTTAGGCAGGTGGATGGAACCCCAGAAGGGGAACCTCTACCACTAGTGAAGAGTTTCAATTTAAATGGAGGGGTGCTATTTTATTTGTGTGAAGATCAGGCAACTGCACATTGGTTGACAGGAGCCTTTAACAACAATGGCAGTGTTCTACAAGGCACGAGGCTCAGGGTTCTGAAAGCCAGTGACCTGCCAAAACCTGTCAAGGTTGCTTTTAAAACAACAGACATCTGGTCAACCGATTCAGCTGTCCTACTGCGTAGACTCAACACCTACAAGAAGTTCAATAGAAATTGTTGTTGGGTGTTGAATCTGTAAGATTCTACATGACCCAGAAAATGTTAAACCAGAGACTCACAGCTCGCCACCTGAGCCCTCTACATCTAAGGAGCCAGCAGCTAATTTCATACCTACAAGAATAGAAGATCAGGCAGTTACAACAATGGATGTGATGACTGGGGAATTAAACATGATGGGTTCTATCCGAAAACATGGAATTGGTTGAGATGGACAAGGGTGGGGACATCTCTGATCGGGTGTTGGAATCTGACACCCAGTGAGGAAAACACCTAACCGTTCCATTCTCAACCTTTGATTCCCTAATGTCACCACAACCATGTTGAACTGCATCCAGATCAATTTTCACCATAGCCGGTCTACCTCTGCGGCCTTGTGCCACAGATTGGCTGAGGATAACATTGATTTAGCATTATCCAAGAACCTTGGATTTACAAAGGTAATATTTTAGGATAACCAAGATCAGGATGGTCGTCTGTGTATGACACTATCTGTGAGAATATGAGAACCTGTGTTCTGGTTAGAAAAGGCATAAACGCCATACCCCTTTCTCTTCAAGAGTTTCTCTCAAGAGACACAACTGTAGTTAAACTTACTCTAGACGGAAGTAAAGTTAGTGAACTCGTTGTGGGCTCAGCATATTTTCTCTATGAGGAGAATGATAACTTTCCTCCTTTGGAGTTAAGGAATCTCAAATCACTGCAAAAGCAATGGAACAACTCATTATTGGATATGACTTCAATGCTCACCATGTCGCCTGGGGAAGCACTGACTGCAACAATGAGGAGAAAATCTCATGGAATATTTGATAAGTACAAAATTATATGTTTTAAATAAAGGCAATGAACCTACTTTCATTGTAAGTAATAGGGTGAAGTTATTGATCTTACACTCTGTTCTGTTAATTTACTTTGTTCTATTAATAATTGGCATGTATCTAATGAACCTTCTCTTTCAGATCATAGGTACATTTGCTTTTATGTTGCAGGTAAAAGACAACAAATGGCATTTCCCAGGAATCCTAGAAAGACGAATTGGATCGGCTTTAAAGAGGATCTGGAAATACTAACTGGTGGTATGAGCTCTAATATACACTCGGTGTTAGGTATTGAGTTAGCAGTTGAACAGTTGCAACAAGCTATTCTCAGTTCTTATCACCAGAATTGTCCGGTCAAGGTTGCTAGTCTACAAAGACATGTTCCTTGGTCGAATAAGAAACTTAGCAACCTAAGATCTAAAACAAGAAGGCTCTTCAACAAAGTGAAAAAGGCAGGTGAATGGGAGGATTACAAAAACACACTTACCTGTTACAATAAGTCAATATAGAGAGGTTAAAAAGACATCACGGAGGAAGTTCTGTGAAGATGTATCAGACATCTCCAATACTGCCAAACTTGTCAAAATCTTAGATAAAGGTAACTAGAACCAACTAAGTTCTATAAAATTTGAAAATGGTAGTTACACAAAATCTGGAAAAGAAACACTAACAGAAATGCTAGAAGTACACTTTCCAGAATCTACAGAAATCAACACTGAGGATATGAACCATTCGGGTATGGATTCGCTTAGAAGTAACCATACAGATTGGCATGTGTCTAGAAGTATTGTTGAATGGTCTAAAATCAGATAGGCTATTTCTATGTTTAAACCTTTCAAAGCCCCAGGTATTACCCCAATGAATTTGCAAGAAGGATTGGATATTGTTACACCGATTCTTTGGTGGATTTTTAGGGCAAGTATAGCACTAGGGTATCTTCCGTTGCAATGGAGATAAACCAGAGCTATCTTTACTCCTAAACCTAGCAAATCAAGTTGTGTGCAAGCTAAATCTTATCGATCTATCAGCCTTACCTCTTTTCTGCTTAAGACCTTAGAGAAATTGATTGATACATACATAAGAGATGAGATTCTTGTATCTCATCCTCTTGCCAGTCATCAATTTGCCTATCAGCAAGGTAAATCAACTGAAATGGCCCTTCATCGTATTACAACACTTTTGGAGAAAGCCCTTGAGCATAAGGAATTTGCTTTAACTGTTTTCATGGACATTGAGGGGCTTTTGTTAAAATCTCGGTAGAGGCTATTGATGCAGCCACTCAAACATGGAATCAACCCTACCTTACATCGATGGTTGAGATCAATTCTAAGTGGACATGTAGTTGTATCCTTGCTTAGCGGTAGTTACCAATAGAGGTTGCCCGCAGGGAGGGGTTCTCTCTCTTTTGCTGTGGTGCCTTGTGGTGGACAAACTGCTGGTGTCTCTCGGGAGGTTTGGGTGTGGGTGCATTGGATATGCAGATGACATCTCAATCGTTAGAGGTAAATTCCCTAAAACCGTATCAGAAATTATGCAAGTCGCTCTGTTACTGGTTGAAAAGTGGCGTAGAAAGGTAGGTCTTTCAGTCAATCCAGACAAAACGATCCTGATACCTTTTACAAGGAAAAAGAACTTGCATTAGTTGCAAGCTCTTACTTTCTTTGATTAAAAACCCATGTCTTTGGAAGTACTTGGGTGTTATACTTGACCAAAGAATGACTTGGAAACAGCATTTCGAGCACTATTATGAAAGTTAAAAGAATCTTTTGGTCCTGTCAGGGTGCTGTTGGAAAAACCTAGGGTATAAGCCCAAAGGTTATGCACTGGATCTATACTACGATCATTAGACCTATTCTCACATACGCTGCAATGGTATGGTGGCCTAGGGTCAAACATAAAACACCTCAATGTGAGCTTAACAAGCTACAAAGAATGGCGTGCATAGGTATCACAGGAGCAATGAGAACCACACCTGTGGCTGCAGTTGAATTACTACTGGGATTCTTGCCAGTACATTTACATATTGAAGCTGAAGCCTCGCTAAGAGCTCTTAGGCTTAAGACTGCGAGTGAATGGTGTTACACCCATTCGGTAAGCAGCCATACAAAGCTCTACACACAGCATTCAAGTCAGGAGTCTGTTTTGCAGATGACTACTGACAAAATGCTTCCTTTTTATTTCTTTAAAAGACCATTCAGCATACACTTTCCAAGTAGAGATGAGTGGGGTTTTGGATCAATTCCTATACTTACAGATGAGTCAGAACGCTGTAGGAGTTCTGTCCAAGTCTGCCAATGGCTCCGGGGCAGATGTGTATTGCCAAACAGGTAGTGTTTGTTTTTCTTAAACCTAGGTAATTTCACAACTGTATTTCAAGCAGAAATCTTTGCAATTCTTGCTTGTACCGGTATATGTTTGGACAGAAATATCAGAAATAAGATTTTTTTTCTTTTTCTGATAGCCAAGCAGCACTGAATGCTCTGAATGAGTGCCACATTACTTCTAAGATTGTTTTTGATTGCCTCAAAGCTCTGTCTTTACTGGCACAATTCAATAAAGTTCATCTTTTTAGAGTGCCAGGACACAGTGGTCATGAGGGCAATGAGAAAGAGAAAGATTCTCTTGCTAAGAAAGGCTCAGAGAAAGGCTTTATAGATTGGGAACCTGTCATTGGTTTATCCAATAACATGATTAGAAAAATATTTCTTAAAATGAGAGCTTTACAGATTAAGTCATGACACAGACTTGATGGTCAGAGGCAAGCCAAGATGCTAATTCAAGGACTAGCAACAAACGTGCCTCCGAACTTTTAGTGCTACAGAAAAAGGAATTCTGTATTGTTGTTGGTCTACTTACTGGACATTGTCGTCTCAACAAGCATTTATAGCTCTTAAACTTAAAAGACAACCCTGTTTGTAGGAGTTCTCATTCAGAAGATAAGACTTCTTCACACAACTGTGAATATTTCACAGCACTTAGACATAAAATCCTAGGATCTTTCTTTTTAGAACCAAAGGATTTGTTTATGGTCCCTATAAGTAAACTACTGGCATTTGCCTTAGCTACAGGTCTTTGGGGGGATTAATGTTGGGGGAAGTACAATAGACCTTAGCTTGCGGTGCTAGGTATATTTACCACCCATCTTCTACATTAACATTATTATTATTATTACTACCTCCAAAGGAATTTGTCCACAAAGAAAAGCAGAAAAATAAAAAAAGCAAAAGTCTCTAAAGGGTTTCAAGGTTCTTGGGCTCTTATCAGCCAGTGCAAAATTTATGATGTGTTTTATTTTACTAAATAATCTATAATTTAAAAAATATATTGGAATATATCTGTAAAAATACAATTAGTGCATCTGAACATAGAAAGGAATCTCACTTTTCAATTTTGATTTTAATAAAATTAAGTTTACTATCATAACCCTACTACTAGCGCATCATAGTTTGTAAAACTTTTGTTTGAAACGTATTTATTTCTTACCAGACAGGCCACAAGAACGGCATCACTCTGATTTCGTTCTTTGGCATCTTTACACAGTCTCACCAGTCGTTGAACACCTAAACAGAAGAAAAGAAAAAAAGGCTTCATCATTAATATTAGGTCATTGCATCGTCAATTGTAAAATCAGCAACACAACAGAACATTTGAAGTAACATCTAAGGACTGGAAGAAAACGTCTTGAAGTGAATAAATTGTAAATAAGGCAATGGAGGCTTTTTTTTTTTTTCCCCCTTCTAATTTGTTGAAAATTAGATTCTTTAAAAATTTGGATTACTAATCGCTGTTGTTTCCAGGATATTATATTTTTTAGTATTATTATATTTTGATATTCTATGTCCTGTTTAGATTAGAGGCGAAATATCTAGATCTTTAACTATCTTCATTATAGAATTATTTTATACTTAAATGCACTCCTATTACATTATGTTTTGCTGAAGATGTATTTTTACAAGTTTTCCTCTTATATATTTATCTTTAAATTAGAATGCCTTTTGAGTCGAGCTGATACTCTGGGACGGCCGTTTCGAGCTTATTAGGCTCTCCTCAGCCAGAGCTAATCAGCTAGTGCAGGACTCAAAAGGTGTACGAGGGGAGGTATTAAGAATACATGATGGAAACTGTGACCCCTCAAAGACTAAAATCAAGAAAATAAAAAACAAGAACAAATTGTAGATTCCAAAACCTTGGGCAGCACTCTGGCTACCACAAAAGGTATTTGACCACAAAAGGAAAAGGAAAAAAAATAAACAAATAAATAACAAACCCTCTAATGG
>JAFIDM010009631.1:286659634-286687743 GCA_023159025.1 Thereuonema tuberculata | reverse complement strand
GGGGGGGGGTCCCACCACATCTCACCAAGGGGGGGGGTCCAAATTTTTTAAAAAACACCTCACGTAATTAATGGACGGTCCCTAGGGCTTATACGCACTACTCCGTTTTCCGTTATGTTTCCCTAACGTAATTGACATAGTTATGGCTTCAGGGTCACAAGAATGGGGAACAACTACGTGAAATAAAAATCACATTTGACCATATATTTCTATATTATTAATCTATATTAAAAAATTTACCATCCTAAAAATTTCAGGTAATTGTTCCCCACTCTTGTGACTCTGAAGACATAACTACGTCACTGAAGCAATTACGTTACGGAAACACAACGGAAGACGGAGTAGTGCGTATAGCCCTTTAACTCAGACAAAAAGTTAAAAATATTCTATTCTTCAACACACTTTTGTTGAAGTTTCAACAAAATACAATCATATTAAATAGATCGGATGGAAAATAAACATTTCTACGACAATATAAAGCAAATAACAGAAATCTGCAATTAAATAAAAATATTATACATATATAAAACTTATATTTTATATTGATTTTATAACTAATTTATATCGATTTGTTGTTTTATACAAAGTACTAATTATGTTAAAAGTATTTTATTTTTCTATTGTTATATATATAATTTTGTAAATCTTGCTCTGCACCTACAGACAGATGTTCTTTCTGAATATCTTGTAGGACTGGGCAGGATTGTTTGTTATTTATATTAACAAAGTTAAAAAAAAAATAAAATCGTAGGATTTAAATGGACTCTCGAATTTTATTTAAAGTAATAAAAACGTAAAGAAATAAGATACACGTATCTGCTATAAGATACAGTCAACTTGTAGAATCAACTTCATTTTTTACTCACCAGTGAGTGCTGTTATCAAATCCGCCATATTTTCTGCTAAACCCTGGATACGGTGATTGTTGTCAATCCAAGGAGATGTAATCTGAGCGATAACTCCGGCTGCTTCCGACTTCACTCGTTCTTTCGACTGAGGATCGCACAGGATTTCAGAAATACATTCTACACCTCTCACCTACCAAAAGAATTATAATTAATTAAATTTATAATTAAAAAAATTAATATAAGAAAATCAAGTTAAAAAAATATGAACGTAAAATAAGAATGTCAAGTAAGCATCGTAATCAGAATGTATTTGTATTTTACAGAAAATCCCTTAAACCTCGAACTCTCTTGAATATTAAAATATTGATAGCGAATCGAATCAATATATCCCACTGTCCTCCCCCCCCTGTTTGGTTTTCATCAGGTCTCTCAGTAACCTCCCAACATCGTATGGACTTATTTTTTTTCTTCTTTTATTTCTTCTGCAGAATATAAATTTTTCTTTATGTAAATACATGTATTTTATTTCTTAATTTAATTGGTCTATAACTATTTGGTTTAAAACGTGCTTCCAAATATAGGATACTAATCACTACCAAAATCCAAACGAAATTAACAATTCGGAAATTAAATTAAATATCATTGATCGTTAGATACACAGTAGAAGTCCAGTTATCCCGATCGATTGTCAGGAAATTTAGAAACGATTTATTCAGTGTCTTTTTACTTATGATCCAATCATCCGGATTTCTGCATATCCGGATCATGCCAATCCCCAATTAATCCGGATAAATGGAGTAGTATTACAATCGGCCATTACTTACTTTCTCCAGTTCCCTTATTCCTTCAATTCCACAACAGACAGTTGCCACTGCCCTCAGAGCCAGAGCACAGGCGAATTTGTACTTGGGTTCAACACACACACCCAGCAAAGATCGCACTCCACCAACCTATAAATTAGAAAAGACAGATCAACAACAAAGTTACAAATGTTATTTAACTACTTAACTGAACCTGTTGCTGCCACCAAATAGTTTACAAGACAAAGAAATGGACTCATGCTTGGAGTCCAGAAGTTATTCAAAATATGCATAGAAACAAATCAATTACTAAGTGAAATTTAAGTATCTAATTTATATTTGAATTTAAAGTAATATTTTGTTTTAAAGAATTATAAACATAAGCAGTTCCAAAGGATTAATCCTTTCAGTTAAATCATATGAACATTGTTGAAAAACTGCACTGTTGTAAACTGTTGAATGAATGTAAACATTTCTTTGACATTCATAACCAACAGTTCAGTTTTTCAACAATACATGTCGCTGAGATAATGAGATTATGTTTATTAGTAATTGCCAAGCTCTTTCGCAAACCTTACATTTTTTTTCTAGGAAACCTAGACAAATAAAATCTGAGTAGTTTTTGTAAGATACTTAATAAAGTAAAAGAAAATCCGCACCTGAATAAGAGAAAAAAAGAAGAAATTGCCTTTCTGATTTTAGATTATGGGGAGGAGTTGGGAACGGCCGTTTCGTCCTTCAACGGACTCATCAGCCCAACCCAGCCTCACCCTAACCAAAATCAGAAAGGCAATATCTTCTTGGTGAAAACCACTGTCAACCTGGCAGTGGTTCCACCCACAATAAAAAACAAGAAATAAAATTGCTGCATCATCCGATGCCAACACCACCTTTTCCTACGAACTGTGTAGGCAAAAAGGATTTAAGCCAAGAAGATCTTGCCTTCTAGGGTGAGGCTGGGTTGGGCTGATGAGTCCGTTGAAGGACGAAACGGCCGTTCCCAACTCCTCCCCATAATCTAAAATCAGAGAGGCAATTTCTTCTTTTTTTCTCTTATTCAGGTGCGGATTTTCTTTTACTTTATTACTTATTTCGCCGCACGTTAAGCTTTGTTTTAATATAAGATACTTAAGTAAAGATCTAAAAGAAAACAAAATAGTTTATATTTTCGTCTTACCGATTAAACGGAGTTGCAATCATACGTTAACGATGTTGTATTTGTATTTTTTTCATCGATAGAAATCTTAAAAAACTATCCTCTATTCTGAGTTTTTTTTACGTATCAATTTATAAATCTGCAAACGGACTGCAGCGCCATTTTTATCCATGTGGCAGAAACCTGAACTATATTTTTATTTTTTTTTATTTTTGAAATGAAGTCTCTTCCTGGTCTCATAAGAATCCATACTTGAGTTTCATTGATTTTCTTGATATTTATTCTTAAATTAATCAACTCTAAAGCTAATAATCTTTGAGATTTAACGTTTTTTTTTTTTACCTTGGCTATTAATGAACACATGGCTTCTCCATCCAATCCAAGGGTGGTAAGATTGAGGATAGCAGTCTTCAGACAGTAAGGATTGTAAGGTTCTTCAATGGAATCAATTATCATCTGTAAAAGAAAAAGAACATTTCAGTAAACAAAATTTCAAATAAATTTATCAATTCGTTTTCCATCTTATCACCTTCCTAAATCCTCAGTTTCTTTAAACCTGTATTCTTAATCTGGAAATACGAATATTTAATTGTGTTTACTTTAAGACTAAATCGATAAAACAAACCCATCTTTTGTTTCTCCTAAATAATGTACAGTGTAGATCATTTCTCTGTAGATGACGCAGTATAAATATTGCAGAAACGTCCGAACGATTTGTATTTTTATTCAATTACCGTTGGATGCAAAAACAAACATATGTACTTACATGATACATAACATTACCGTACTCTGATATAATAGATGTTATGTAGTATTATTCTAAAAATGTTGATATATTAATTATCGTTATATATATTAAAGGAAATATAATTTTATACATTTTACACCGACATTAAAACGGTGATTCATCGTCTTCTAAAAAGATATGCGACAGCTTTATAGATCTTCTATATTTTTAGAGAATTTTCTCTGGACTTTTGAGAATTAAAGGCCTTTAATAACCACTGTGTTAAACTTTGAATTTAAGTTGTCTGTCAAGTTTTCGGTTACTCTGCTGCGCATAGGTAAGAAAACTTTGCCTGTAACTTAAAGACTAACATTTTAAATTTTATCATGTTTTCACTACAACGCATTATTTGGAAGAAACAAAATGGCACAAACAAATACAGAAATGGCTGAGGAAAAAAAATAAATAAATCAGAAGTTACTTTTTTTTCTTCTTAATTTGTATTTTGATATTTTTTTTTTTAACTCATTGTTTTGTTTATTTTTTGTCCTTTATGTTTCTTTGGTTCCACTGAGCTATGAGTACTGGGCAAATCCAACTGACGAGAGATAGGAAGCTCGAAACAACAGTCTTGGATTTTCAGTAAGAAAATTCCGAAAACAGCTCAGTGAACCTTTAAGTTCGTTTTTATGTTTTTTTTTGTTTTTTTTTTTTTCTTCTTATAATCAGCAATTTTTTTTATTTTTTTTTTTTACTAATCTTTTTGAGCAAAGTTATTTTCTGGGAAATGTCCTAAATTCTCAACTTGAAACTGATTAAATGGTTTCAATTGTACGGATATAAAATCTATCAAAGATGGTTAATATACGAGTTTTATTTCTAACCTTTACTAAAAATTATCAAGTTCAAGCTATCAGTTTGCTAACGGTGATTTCAAGGTAGGCGAGTGCGGACCAACAATATTAAATTCCTTTCTCTCAGTCTCATCATTTCAAAAGCTGTACTTTCTCTTCCCTCCGGCAGAGGGCGAGCAATAACTGACCATCGGGAAATACAGTTATTGCCATTCAGAAAATTACAACATCTTTAAACCTATATCTTTGCTTCGTAAATATACTTCCATATGTTAGTTGATAATTCATGCAAGGCCATTCATTTCATTAATGTTGTTGCCAATAAAAGCCATTCTTTAAAATAAATTCGCGAAGAATTTATAGAAAATACAGAAAAATGGGTTTAAATTAGAACCAATCAGATGCTTCGTTCAAATAAAAACAATTGAAGGCAGTGAAAGAAGATCTTTGTTAGATACTGAAAGATAACGTCTCTAAATAACTAAGAAAATGACTCAAATCAGTCTGTCTTATAGTGTATGTGGTATAATCGCTGGCTGGATTTTTCTTGAAACTTGGATTGCATATTTATGAACATAAGATCAGCTAATTTGTTTATTCGAATTTTTTCTCGACTTCTATGAAATTAGCGTGTGAAGGTGACAAATTTTACTCAGAACAAGTTTTTCCCCCAGCATTAGCAACGACAGCGTTATCTAACAATGGATATGTAACAAAAAGCTTTTCGTTTGTGAAGTTTTTCCAAAATGAAAACAATTTGAAACCATTTTCCTTTTAAGGAAAGTAGGATTTAAGATCTTTCAGGAAGTTCTTATTAAAGTTTCTGATTAAGACTAAATCGACTGAAAGGTATCTGTATTTCCATGTATATTGTCGCCTTCATTCATTATACTGCAAAAAAAGTGTACACTATTCCAATTATAAATTAAATTGTGCCGAATTTTTTCTTTTCGGGTAATTTTTTTTACAATGTTCTTTCCTGAATTTATTTTTGCAGATAATTATACACACGCACAACAAAATGCAACTAATCATATTTCAATTAAAATAACCTTAATAATGCTTGAGTTTCTGATTTATATATAAAATTTGGGACCAATTCAAGCCTCAAAAATTCATTCGTTTAATTACAGCCTTTAATTGATTTGTTTCACTTAAGTTGCAGAATTATATGAATATATTAAATTACGTAACTTCCAATTCGAATAATTAATATTTTTTAAGTCTAAATTTATTTTAGAGTAATTTTTGTAAATGAATTTCATTTAGTCCTGCAGTACTGTTTTCTCAATCATACAATATTTCTTTGTTCACCAATTTTCTTTTTATTTTATTTCTGCTGTACAATTTTTAAATACTTAAAAATGATTTAAAAAAAAAATTACGAACTAAAACTAATGGGTGAAATAAAAATACAGAATCTTTTCGATGTGTGAAAATAATACGATATTAACCTGCTATTAATATTACTTTCCCATGCATTACACCACAACTATTTATTTATAATCATTTACCTCCCATTTCCGAAATTTTCTCTCATTTCCGTTATCTTTAGAAGTCTTCAATAACGGAAGAAGGCGCCAATTTATGAGAATAAACCAGAAAAACAAGTTTCATCAAAGTTTAGTCTCCCTTTCCTTTAAAAGTTTGTATTAGGCTATTACCTATTACGACAAGCCCAAAATGTAAACAAGAAGATACAATTAATACCACATTCTTCCTTCACTGGTGTCTTTGTAACGACTGTTCGGATGACACGTGTCATTACACTCGAATGGAATGCTACTTGTACAACGACTTTTCCTACTCTTAAATTTGTTAGGAAAAAAAAAGAAAAGAAAAAAGCAATCCTATCTTTTTTAATGGCTACCGGAAAACCAGCAACACCAAAAGGACAGATATTAAGAGATTCACTTCCGGGTCGCTAAAAGATAGAATTTTAGACTGAACAAAACTTGTTTTTAGTCTCTGAATGTGAAAAGGATGATTTATAGACAGCAATTTATCAGAGTTAAAATCTTGTGGCCCCCCTAATAGCAGAGGAGCGTTCTTGAAGCAAACCGCCTGTTCTCATAGCGCCATTCAATGCAGACAACAAAAGGCGCACCGTGAAAAGGATTATCTTTCATATTCAGCACCAATTAAGATTAAAAAGAACTGCAGTTTACTGGCGGGGGAAAATAAAAAAAAAAAAAAAGCAAGCATTATAATCACCCCCACGCAGTAAAATGCTTTCACACGGATCAAACGATGTGCCTTTCCCATATTCATCTTCACTGTCACCGTTTGGGAATAGTGAGTTTTAATATCTATAAATCAATATAGAAACATACACACAAAAGATTTACTCATTATCTAGAATTACTAAACAGGGTATAACTATTACTACTTACGTAAATTCGGAACATTGCATTTCTCCGAAGTTTTTATAAGCATAATAATGGAATATACATCAAAATCTAGTCAAGTTTCAGTAGAATACCATAAATACTTCTACTTATGAAGTTTTAATGGAAATTAATACATCCTTGCATGACTTAACAAAAGCTACCCGATGATATGTAAAGTGGGCAAAGAAAAGTCAGAACTTAACTGGATCTAAATGATAAAAATAAATGCAAATATGAGTTCTTATGATGCATTTACTTTGAGTTATTGTGCTCAAGTGATTCCAAGCAGAAGATCGATAAATATACAGAACTCAATCGACAAACGGTTCTCGAGAACGGAGGAAAAAAACAAATCAACAACAACCACCATCATCATCTTATATTTTACCTAAAAATAAATTTATAACATTCATCCTTTGTTATTAGATTTCAAACCGTTGTTTCTGTTCCTATGACATCAGACACTTTTAATAATGCTCGTCTCGGTTTCTTCTAGGAATTTTTAATTCGACTTTAGATTTTTAATGTTTAATTATCAAGGTCGTTCCGTAACCTTATATTTCATTATATAATGCTTGAAATCTGTGACATCGGTTAGGCCTACATATTACAGGATAAAATATCTTTCAAAGTATCGGAATTCTGAGCAACAAAATCAACATTCGTTTAATAACGAGTTAATTATTTTCACTCGTTCGCTTCATTTTAATGTCCTTATTGCTGATAGGTTTGTCATTTCAATTTGGAAGCCACTATTAAACAACGAATAATAATTCTCAAAACTTTCGATACCTGCAATGTGATTACGATCTATGTATCTACAGAAATTACAGTAAAATCTCTCAAATCCGGCCTAATGTGGCGCCCAGTAAGTCGGATTACAGAAAAGCCGGACTACCGAGTGCTCTTAAAATAACTTAATAGCTCAATTTTTGTGAAGACATAATGCCAGGTTTAATTAATTTAACCCCTTTTTCATAATTTTGCACTCAAATGTTTATTAAAAACAAATGTGCTTTTTCCGATACTAAGCTCTAGTGATACAGTAGAGCCCCGATTATCCGCGAGTGCCATGAAATTTTTTTTTAATTACGAACCTAAAAAAAACAAAAAAAAAAAACAAACAAACCAATTTTAATCCAAGCCAACAACAGGGGAAATACAATAGGCCGTACTGTGCGAAGGTCGAAAATTACTGACGGGTTTATTGTGCATCGTGATCCTATAGGCCTTCTCGGAATTTGTGGATGCAAACGTAGAGCAAAGGTTTCTGCTTTACTGTACATATTTTAAAAGTTTTACATATTATGTTTTTTATACAATAAAACGTAGTTTTTAATGGTGAAATATTTTTTTCGTGTTTACACCTCATTTTTAGTCTTTTTTCGGGTTATCCGCGATTTCTGTTATCCGCGAAGCCCTTGCCACCCAATCCCGCGGATAATCGGGGCTCTACTGTATTTGTTTTGCAGATCCCCCTGCATCCAATCTTCTTAACGCATTAAGCTTCTGTTCCATAGTGACAAAGTTTTTCTTTCTTTTTTCACGTTCGGATAGGGAAACAAAATAGAGAAAAGAATTTAGCTATTAAAAAGAAAATAACTCAGAACCAGGCCGGATTATCGTGGGGGCAGGATTTGAGAGGTTTTACTGAAGTTTTAAATCCAATCAAACTATAAAAAAATCAGTATTGTATTTTAAGCAGAGCGAGAAACCTCCTATTTCAATATCTGTATGTGTTCCACGCTATTTCAACTCCGGAACTGTAAGAGCTGGAGATATCAAAGTTCGGTGTATAAATAGACCTCGCCGAGATCATGTTTTAAGTGGAGGAGGGTTTTCTTACTTATACTGTGCATTTACTTGTTTTACTCGATTACCCACAGCAATGACTTAATTATTACTATTCACTGTTAAACGATCTAATAATAAAAAAAAAAAACAGTCCTAACACTGGTCTACACAAATAGCTCTATGAGAGCATGAAGTTCCTGTCCAATATTACGAGCGATTACATATTAAATCGAGTTTAAGACTAACTTCTCATGAAATACAAAACCCACAGACATTAAATCCTCCGCATAAAAGCCACAGTATTTGCAGCTTCTCTTCTCCCTTTCCTTGAATAGTGACGACTTCCCCCTCGTTTTATTATTCATATTTCAGAATAGGCAGCATTATTCCTTATTTGTGCGCTTCAAAATTATTATTCAAAGTTTGTTTTTTATTATTATTATTATTCATTACATCTAATTTACCGATTAAAATCAAGAACAAACCAGTAATTTAATTATTATCCTAGATGCAGAATACTTTAAATTCTGAATAAAAAAAAAAGGGAATAAATCTAATCGCGAAGTTATCATCAGTTTTCCGGAACAACCTCCACCTAGCGGCCAATTTCTGAGATTGTATGATACCGTTAAGGTAATCACAATCTTGGCGAAGGAAGGTTGTAATTGAGTGGATTAGTTAAACCGGAAGGAACAGGAACTGCGAAAGATTTCCTACAGTGCAAAAAAAAAAAAAACAACCAACCACCAGATGAAAACAGATGCTTCTTAGAATTGGGAATGAACAACGTCAGCACTAACACTTGACACAGTTTGTTGCGTGTTAAGTTGCTTGTAGTCTCCACACTCAAGAAATACGACTTCAGTGCCTTATTTGGCGACACTGGCCTTGTATGTGGAGTGATTAACATTGGACAAAGAAATAAGTTCCAGTAAAAAAATAAAATTAAGTAAAAAAAGAGTTTCCCCATTGTCTGTGTATTGATTCAATGGACCAAAAAACACTGCAGAACTATATAATGATGGAATGCATTGATATTCTAAAAATTATAATATTAAAATTCATGAAATTGTAAATTAAATTCGGGAAACCATTCCGAATTTAATTTTTCCGGAAATTTTTTTATATTTTCTTATTACTGACTATGCGAAGTCTTGTTGTTCCACTTTAATATTTTTCTCCTGTTGATCCATTTGTTAGCCGTATGCGGATCACACTAAAACGTTTCGATGATTTCCTTGAAATTTGGTATTTAGCTCATTTCGGTCTCCATATCTTCCCCCCCCCCCCCCCAATATTGCTGCTCAGTTCTTCACTATGCGGTTTTTTACTAAACTTATTCCTAGTTTTAAAGATATATGTATTATTTAAAATGTATAGTAAGTGTTAATATACAGTAAATTCTCATTATCCTCAGACTCCGATCCCGCGGATTCACTAATCTACTTCCCCCTAAATGGAAGTAAACTTAAGTTTCTACGACTCACCGCAAGGAATCGCTCACTCATCGTCGACACGAGCCCCACCCAGGGAAGCTGTGCGCTTGTTCTCGCAGCTTCTATTGTGTTAGCAAGTTTCTGCGTCGTTCTGATAACATTGCACGTGTTTTCAGTGTTTTTTGTGATTAATTTATTAAATTTTAACAATGACAAGCCAATGAAAGTGTTTTAGTAAATGCTCCTAAGCACAAAAGCGTTTGTGATGAGCTGATGGATAAGATTCGTGATCTTTACTTGCTTCGTTCATCCAGATAGTGAAAGTATATACTGAAGAGGAAACATAACCCCACTTTTTTCCCATAGGACCAATGCTTCAGTAATCGCGGTTTTCGTTACCGCAAGGTTTTTCACGAACGTAACTCCCGCGGTTAACGAGAACTGACTGAATATTAGGCAACTATAAACATGTATTTCTCAAATACGTTTGGAACAATACATCGTCTTAACGAAATTTTTTTTCTTAACTCAAAGTGACAATTAGCTATTAGTTTGCCAGGTATTTTATTTTGGGGATATAATTATTAAAGTTGCTGTTTTTCCATTATTCGGATGCCACCATGAGCCCCACTCCAGTGTCATTTGAAGCCATTTCATTTCCAAACTTCAAAGTTTTTGCAATTCTCCATCCGTTTGTTTAGGGATAGCAGTGGCGACCGGATAATGCAAAAGTAAAGTTTTTAAATGTAACAGTATTTTCTGAGTCGGTATCCCTTAACAGGTCTGTAAAATCTAAGCGGAAAATTTTCTAAATACCGGTACTGGATTTGTTGGGATTGTTTAAATGCCCGAGTATAAGGTAATTAAGCTATCGCAGACCTAACCTAGAATCTGGTTTATATAAAAGTAAGTAATTTATAAATTACTATATACACCGATGTCTACTCGTTAACTTTTTTTTTTTTTTTTTTTTGAAAGATTTAAAATAACTGTAGATCGGTTCTACACGTTTTGCCACTCATTAAATTAAGCTCAAATTAAGAAAAAACTGAGTTAAAACAAGAAGAGAATCGATAATGATTCTTCAACCGATTCTTAACTTCTTGTTAATAAGCTGAAGAGTGGTAATAATCCCGAAAAATAATCTACGCAACCACTGAAAACATTAGTCCAAAAACTAACTTCAGTTAATTCTGGCGAAGAACTGGTAGAAATTTGCCCTTAAATCAATTTAAAATAATATTCATTTAAAATATTAGAACTCTTTTCTTGCCATTAGACTCATTCCGTAAATTATCAACGCGTGATAAAAGCAATTAAATTTTCCAATTAAAATGCTAATCTAATACAACTAGATTCGAAGAAAAACCGAAAATCCAGGGTGACTGCTTTAATACGGCGAAATATTGTTTCTTAATATAGTTAATATAGTAAAAATAATACACCATTTCCACTTTCAACGACAACAAGTCAATCAGATCACAGCCGTAAATATCAGTGCGCAATAAAAAGTATTCCCAGAAGTAGGGCAGAGCGTAATCTCGTATTTCTCATTTACGGTTTCCAAACACCTACGCTAACTTAAGGAAAAAACAAAAAAACAAAAACAAGATTGATGTTTAGTGCCGTGACATTGTGTTTGTATTATTTTTTTCCTCAGCTATGTAAGACGAAATTCTTGTTTTTTTGCCAAGAAAGTACTTCTGAGAAATGCTGTTTCTGTGGGCGGCAAACTTTTGGTGTCGTTTCAAGTCATTTGTTTCAACATTGACATTGGATAGAAATTAATGAGATGAAAAAACGAATGGATAGAATTATAACGTCATATCTAAGAATTGAGAATCAACCGTTGAATTTCTTCCAAATAATGGGTAGCTTTAACATAATTACAATTTCCCATCTGATAGAAGGGATTTGCAATAAAAATTCTGTATTGGAGTCCTCATTTAAGTGGTGGTCTCCTTACGTATTCCTCAGTACCACAAAAATTAATAAGGATTGTGTGTTAGCGTCTAAATCATTGATGTAACGAGATGGAGGGATTTGTAACTCCTCCACTGCATCCGAAAGTGGAATAAATATAACATTTAGGACTATTTATTATTATTATTATTATTATTATTATTATTATTATTATTATTATTATTATTATTAATATATTAGTGTGGTTTTTAACATCCCGCCATTACAAATTACTCGCCATTACATTGGTCTAAATATACTAGCAAAGTTTCAGAGTCCCAAGTTATATAGTTATTGATTTTACTCAGATTTCTAGTTTTAGCATAAAGGTTAATGGGTTTTGGGTTCTTGCTTCTTATGTAAGAAACCAATTTGTGCAAAAATTGAGGGGTCAGATTAATTGCTTTAACCTATTGAGGTTGCAAAGCTTGCTGAGGCAAATAAATTCAGATCTAATCACGAATAGACAAACTTTATTTCAATTTAAAACTGCATACTGAAATTGTAAAACTCTGTTACTGTACAATGCCTAGCCGTAGTTTCTGGGGAACTTGTATCCTCAACCTGCACTACGCTTTGAGATCTATCCTTTCCATATAATTAAGTGTTTTGATTGTTCGTCTTTAGCTGATCTCTCCATTTAGAAGCGCCATTTCTTGTGACATGTTTGATGTGTTTGTTTATTTTCACTGTCGATGTTTTTTGTCGTGTTACCGGTTTCCCATAGTGGACAAGGGCCAGTCCAGTGTCCTTCGGAGGGTGGTGGGACGGTGCCAAAGGGCACTAGTCTCTCTCAAGGTTGATCAAAGAGATTCCAGATCCTAAATAGGCAGACTTCGAGGTAAGGGATGCTATTAACACTTGTCACTTTCAGAACAAAAAAAGCTATCAACTCACCTGGCAACACCTTGGCAGGTATTTTTTTTAAGCCTTTTTATTTCTACCCTTCCAATCCCCCTACCCTGTGTAAACCGTAGGGGTCCTTCCAAAATAGAACGGAGAAGATACTAAATCAGCAATCAACAGTAATTGGCAGCCAATAAGATAACAGTAATTAGATTCATTAAAAAAAACCATGAATATGTGTAGTCCGGTTCTTATCAACTTAATAGACGAATTATCCAAATTATAAGCAGGTTAAATTATCATTTCGAACCCTTACCGAGTCTCTCATCCTTTTTATTTTTTTCCCCCTAATCTAATCATTGACTTTCTTAGGAAAGAACTTTGACTGCTACCCTATCGGAACATAAACTCGATTCAGTTCTTAAAGTATTCATTACTACCCTGTAGTAGTAGTAGTTCAGTTCATTTTTGACAGTTTTATAAACTGCTTTCGCTTTCCTGAATAGTAAATTAAATTCATTGATAAATCTAAAGAAAACTGCAGAGCGATGTTTAATAAGGACAAACTATTTTCAGAAGTCTCTAATAAAGCATTTTCAATGAATTTAAATTCGTATTGTGGAAATACGATTCGTCAAAATACTAAAAAAGTCTAATAGAAAACTAGATTTGCAATTTATTAGACTTAAGTTTTTAGAATGAAATTTATTTTCTGAAATTTGAATCAACAAATTCATGCGTACGTAGACTATATGTTGAAATTTGTAAACGTGAGCGGACTTAAATGTTTATTTCTTTCTTAGCCTACGTATTTACATTAATCTTGTGGATAATAATGTAGTGGGTAGGTGCGGCGCTGCCACCAGAAGATCACAAATGAAACCTTAATTCATTACCAATTTTCCTTTTTCGAATTCAGAATCAAATGAAGGTAACTTGAATTTTAACCTCTAGATTCAAAACAACAAAAAACTTTTGAAATCTTTGAAACAAAAAAAAAAAAAAAAAAAAAATTTACCCAAAATTAAAAAAAAAAAAAAAAAAAAAAAAAAATTGACCGCACAATAACATTGTAGTTCTTTCAGAGACGCCACTAGCACATCCTGAAACAGGTTCTACTAACAAAGTTATGCTAAATAGACAATCATCATATCTATAATGTACATTTATAATCTACATAATAAGCGCGAGTGTTTGTTTGTCTTGAAACAACGTCGCCATTTCTCAACGGATCGCTACCAAATTTAGCACGGAGGTTCAGATGCAGAAAAATGCATGAACGAAATCCAGGAACTGGACTAAGGGGTGTAACCGGGGGGCGGGCTGGAAGAAGACATTCTTCAAGGGTACGCATATCTCTGAAACCTCTTCAGTTGGAAACACGAAATTTGACACAAGTGTTTTTTGTCAAAATTTAAAATATACGTATTCGACGAATTTTCGATATTCGGATCCTATGGGGTAGAAACCGGGAGGGGAGGGGGGGGGGGGTACTTCCCTGCAGGGTATTCGTATCTCTTCAAACCGCTTTAGTTGCAAACATGAAATTTGACATGTGTTCTTAATTCTAAGTTTGTTTTTAGTTTACTTGATTTGCTTTTTTGAAGAAAGAAAGGTTTTGTTTGTTTTTTTTTTGTGTTTTTTTACATTACTTATGCAAAGCTTCCGGAGCGAAGCGACGGTAGCAGGTGTATAACAAAATTTTTACCTATCATGTGCATTTTTTTTTTACCAACTGGAAAAGTTTCAAAGTGATCAAACAATTACAATTTCTGCGTCATCCATATCAGGACAACTTTTTTGTAACCCGCGCGAAGCACTGGTATTTTTGCTAGTTCATAAATACAACATCTTACTTTCAAAGACAAACTAATCTACTGAAGTTCACCTTAATCACTAAAATTAAAATAAAAACATCAATTTATCAAAGACAACAATTGATAATTAACACTTCACTACAGTTAAGGAAATTTACGTGTTTATAAGTTCATTTTAATGAGTAGGTTACTTCCTTTGGAGGCAAAACAATGTAAATTCTAGAACTAATATAAGTAAACAGGACATTGGTGATCATGTGCTTTATTCGCAAAATAATAAATAGCCACAAAATATTCTCTTCCTTTTGCTTTAGTCTAATCTTTCGAAGATCGAAAGTGTTTTTGTGAAGCATCAAAATAAGTGAATCCCGTCGCGGACGTTTCATTGTAAAAATTATTTCTATTTCCATTCTCACAGGAAAATGCGTCAGATAGACAGAAACAAAAGATTTTAGTAACATAGATTAAAAATCGAATAGAAATAATATATCTAATGCAAATACAAACAGTACCGTAAACTACTAGTGCACAGTATACGCAGCATTTATCTTTTTCTAAATTATTCGCCTAAAATCTTCGCTGTGTAACTACTCCCTTCAATTTCTTCTTTATAATTTTTTCTTTCTTACTACTAACTATAAAGGAAATATGGTAGATTTTACTATTTTTCTATTTACAGATTAGATCTGGTGTTCCACTAAAGGCCATGCTGGTCTTTGGGAAGTTTAGGCTCCCAGCAATTCGCGTCCAACGGGACTAAGTTGAGGTCGGATGGTCAGCCCAATGCTCTGCCGCCTTTAACCCCCGAGTACGAAACCAGATAACCCAGGCTAACTCAACTGGAGAAGAAACTGGGGAGAGAAAAAAAAAAAATCCCTACCACCGCCACGAATTGAACCCGGGCTCCTTCAGTGCGCAGTCTAGCGTCTACACAACTGAGCCATCACATGACACTTGTTCTTTTGCTTATAATGTATTAGTTTTTCTTAGTTTTTATTACGTGCTTCTTTTGAGTATTTGTGTATAGTTTCAGAGGGTAAAGTGTATCCTCGTCAGAGTGGATTTTTAACCCAAACTTCGCCTGATAATAAAACCCTTCCTTTTGGTATTTGTTAGTACAATGGGTTTATTAGCAAAATAAATAAACAAAAAGGGAGGGTTTAGTTTTGTAAGCGAGACTAATTGTTTCAATTATATCCTTGGGCTAATGGCGACAATTCTTCTAAATCTCTTAACTTAATCCTGATCTGACTTTTCACAGGTGAACTACATCACTAATGTCACCTGTGAGTGATGTCATTTACGTGACAAACCATGAACGAAGCAAAAAGAAGTTGACATTTTGGGTACCTCAAGTATAAAAAAAAAAGAAAAAAGTATCGCTGCCCACTCGTCACCTGTCCCTTTTTTACTATTTCTCGTTATTTTACCTTGATCTCTTGAAGGAGCATCGTATCAATCATATCCCAGAAGCCTTGGCTCAATGACGTCAAACTGGATGACAGCGCCTCCTTGAGTTGAGAAACGTCACTAGCTTTATCAGCTCTGAAATCAACCACAGGTCAAATTTAGGAAAAAACAAAAAAAAAAAAAAAAAAACATAAAACAATAAAAAACATAAAACAATAAAAAACAAACAAGCATGAAGACGTATAAATATTATAACTACGTTTATAACTGAACATTTTACTTTAAGTATTATTAAATTTTTCATTTTTTTTTTTTTTTTTTTTTTATAATCTAAAACAAATGCTGAAGACATTAACTTTTTATAAAAATGATTTTTATTATTAGTTAAAATTTTAATATATTGCCTTTAATTTAATATATCTGACTAGTTATTGATTTATTGACGATTTTCTTTACAATCCAATGGGTGTTAATTAGTTACTTTTATAATCAAAAGCAGTAATAGAATTTTAATTTATTTATTCAGTTATTGCTATTTTTGAAATTTCTCAATGAGCTGAATTTATGATTTTTTTTTTGTAAATTTAATAAATCCTTAGACAATGCGAAAATTGTTAAATCGAACTCAATAAAATTTCTATTAAAAAAAAATAAATCTTTATATAAATCAACAAAATGGCTTTTCAAATAACCTACTCAATAAATTGTTTAATATTTGTACATTACAATGAAAGTCACGAAGTTGGAAAATGAATTTATAAATAAACTTTATGATAAATATTAATTATCTTAAAAGAAAATAAAAAGTGATTTCATTATTGTTTCTCAATTTTAAAATTATATAGGAAAGGCTAATCAAAATAACTTAAAATTTAGGTGTATATAAATTTTGATAAATGTATTTAATCGAGGAACCGTTAAAATCGAGGATTCTCTTCAGTGCTTCGATATTTGTCATAAGAAAAGTCGTATACTTTATATTTCACCTACTGTAAAATAAATACAATATTTTCATTGTCTTCAATAAAACTTCGTTTTCCTGATTATATTCAAATTTCTTAATGATATAAAATTAATAATTGGGCAGAAACTGTAGACCAAAAAAAAAAGTTATTTCAAGACTACGAGCAACAGCAATTAATAAATAATAGTTAAATTAAAGAAAATACCTTTGTGACAGTCGAAGCAGATTGTCGCTGTGACTTAGTACCGAATCTTGCAGTTTCTGTAGAATGACGCTAGATGGCGCATTGCTATCAGCAGCAGCAGTGGCATTATAATCATGGATGAGAGAACGAATATGGGAAGATATACGAAGACCTCCACTTCGTAGATGCTTCGTACGACCTTTTTCTAGTTTCCTGGTAAGAGAGATAAACATGGAAGCTCATTAAAAAACTAACCCCAAAAAAGTAAAAGTCAGTTATACGATTATAAAGTTGAAATTATCTTTGCATTTTATTTCTCTTTGAAATTTATTAGATCTTTCACTCGGGTCATGTTCAAATTTGTATTCATCGGAGACTGTGAAGGCATTTTCCTGTGGAAATGACGTACTGTGTTCTTACGACAAGCGAAGAAAATTAACAGTATGCCTGTGAAGTTCATTTCCTTCCGGGGGTAGGGATAAGAGGCAGGGGTCTTTGCCCCTCGTGCCGAATTGAGATATTCTATTCCCTTCACGTACTACGGGAGGTGCAACAATATCCCCTCGACCCTGTCCGTGCAATAAAACACCCACTATCCCACCATATCTATGCTAAATAACGATAAAACAAGAATTTTCGCTTCAATTCTTCCTTTGTAGATATAGATAGCAGAATTATCAAAGTCCATCTTTATTCCACTTAACTTAATAACAGATTTCTATGTCGGAATAATATTGCAGTTTTTTTTTTCTTTGTATATTTAGTAGCTTAATACATCAAAAACAGAATAGGCAAAAATAAGCAAAAATATTTCGAAATTCATCGAAGTTTCAGTTATTGCTTTAAAATCAAAATCATTAAATAAATTTAACAGCTGTGAACAAATACCATCTATTTCTTAGATTTTTTTTTTTTTTGGAACACAGGTTCAAAGATTGCCGGGTGCCTTCTTTCCATTAGGTCGCCGCAAAAGTGAAATATTGATCAATAAGATACGTTACTACGGTGATCAAAAGGAAGCGGACATTCAATAATACTGTTAGACAACTAACAATGAGATTGACATTGAATGTAGCTTACGTGTCTCCTATAATGTATTTTTCTATATATTAATAAAGTTCTCTGCTCCTATTTAGGTCGACGCTGTCAATTCAAGACAGCAATGGAACGTTTTTAGATCAATGTCAGTAAAGGACCCATACTTAAATTTGCTGTTTTGAAAACGGGCAATCATAATAGCGTACAAAGATAAAAGTAAAAATTCTTCAATTTCCATTGTAACTAATTTTTCTTTTCCATATCTGTCCTTAATCCTTATGCTATTAATATCGATAACTAAGCTTCCAAAAAACTATAATTTAATATTAATAAAATATAAATCAGTTGCTTTATTTCAACAAATATTGCCTTCAAAGAAATTCACATAAGTGCAGTAACATTCACTAAAGTGAGAGGGTCAAAGGAAAAATAAATTAAATTAACGTGGTTACCTGAATAATTTGGAGAATTCCACTGAGATGATGTGGCTTCGTGTTTCAATAGCCGTGATAGTATCTAAGAAAAATTAAATCCTCATGTTTAATTCTAGCATCTTGACTGAAGAAAAATGAAAAAAAAAAGATATTCGAGATTGCATCGCGTTTTAATTCGACTCTTACCTTTCGTGTTTTTGGTTGCTAAAGCTATGAGGTCAGCAATGTTTTTAGCAATGGCTTTACTCTGTAACATATTAGTGCATTCATTTTCGGTCAGCGTCCGAATGTCCTGCAGCCAACACAGCACAGAATTCACAGAAGTCGAATGGGATCTGAAAAGAAAAAAAACAGGTTGGGATTTGTAATAAGTCAATATTCCCCAAACACACTTTGTTTGATAATAATTTTGAAGTTTAGGCTAAGCGCTTACTTGTTTCTTAGGCCTCGTCTCTTCAATGCTAATAACAGAATAAAGGCAGGGGTATAAGGATGGGAATTGGATTGGCGAAGTTTTATCTGGTTTATTCTGATATTAGTACTAAAAAGACAAAGCTTGGTCCTAAGAAATACATATAAGCTGTAATTTTAAATTAATTAAATATATTATCAACCAGAAAGGATAAAGTTATAATTACTATTGGATCTATTTTTTTTTTTTATTGACATTCTTAATTAGAATAATGTAAACCATTAGGAAATTCAATAATGTTCCGTATGAAGACATTTATTGTTCTAGCCTATATTACAAAGGAAATTGAACTTCATAAAATAAACGCGTGTAGGTGTGTGTACTCTCTTCCTCAATAACTTTTGAATCTGTGAATGAAACCAGATATAAATTGCAATTACAGATTAATTCAATTCGAAGATTAACCTTGGATTTTTATCAAACAGAAAACTTAAGATACTGCTTGGATTCGACATAATTTACAAATTTAGGAAAACAAAAAACAAAACAAGCAAACGAACAGAACGGTATTTTATTTTTAAATTATAGTGGAGATCAACTGTATTTCAGTTTGGCTTTCGATTTCATAATAAAAATTAGATTGCTCTGTTTAACTGCTCCATCATAATCCGAAAAATTTATTTATTTATTTAGTTTAGTAGTTTTTATCTTCAAGAGATTTATCCTAGATAAAACAGAATACTTTACTTTTTTTGCTGAATTACTTAAATTATGTCATATATCCTACTTCCTAACAAATTCAAAATTTCATTATGTAATTAAGAAATAAGTTATATTTTGTTTATCATTTCAGGGTGCTATAAATCCACGAAACAAGGAGCCCAGTTCGAACTGGGACTACTTTATTTGCGGTATTCCACAAGTTCTTCGCGTAACGAGCTGTAGATATATTTTAATTTATCGAAAAGTTGTCAACATAAAGCAACTCCAGTCGAGTCCTTTTCTTGTCATTATTGATAGCAGGAAGATAACATCAAAGACCAAGTAATCCTTCCACCTGAGGGCCCATTATTCTGTAAAAATATCTCAGCCCACAGGTCACATTAAATATTAATTCCGATTCTGCGAATGGCCGGTCCTTGGGCATTGAGCCAGCACTACGGCAAAGACGAGAGAGAGAGAAAAAAAAAAGGTATTCTTCCACGACAAACAAAAAAGTTCAGACCAGTTGTATGATCACATTGAACATAAAAATCACGCACTCAAGGGAATTTGTTTTTGTGTCCTCTTAGTTATCAACACAATTCCTTTAACATTAGGACAATATTTTTAGCAAGAGTCGATAAACTTGACTTAGACTGAATACGTCAGTTTTCAAACTGAATTTTAAGTTAAATAAAAACAGGTTGTGGGGGAGGGGGATGTTCTGCTTGGTAAAATGAACCTCCATAACATTTAAGTATCTTATTTAATTTAAAGAAATATTATATAATGAATATTTTTGACACGAACTTATTTCCATACTAAGTTATAACATCACAATAGACTTACTTTTTTTGCATGTGTGGGTTTTTTTTTTTTTTTTTTTTTTTTTTTAAGGATGGGTTGGGATTAATACGAAAAAGAATTGGTACTTTATAAATTTCCATATTTAAAGTTTCAGAATATTTTGTCTAGTAAATATTTTATATTTACTATATGAATTTTTTTACTCTATTATTCGTATAGTTAATGCGAATATATAATATTTTGTAATGTATTGACTAGTGCATACTAATATATGGACGAAGTTGTCTTCAGTTTTTTTCATCATAATCCATTATTCTAGAATATCAAGTAAGTATTATTTAAATTTAGTTGTAGATCTATATCATATGAAATAGTAGTCTCTAGATTTTGTTGTCCCTTCTTGACCTCAAAGCTATTATTTTACAAAATACAAATAAATAAGTACGAAGAGTGAAAATATGAGTGTAGGTGTATTAGCATTAAATAGAAATTATTTAAGTTTATCATAAATTATCTTGTATGTACATAAGTGATTAAACTACAACTAAGACACTATCAAAGCTAGTTGTACTTACGGTATCCTTTTAATAATGCAAATTAATAAAAATGGAAGACATTCTTTTGTTTTTAAATTCAGCATTTCAATTTGATATGGGAGTGGCTTCACTTGTTTATTGTTGTTTGGTGCATTTCTATTAAATCAGACAAGTTTAATTCATCATCAATCTTAGACTTTAGGAGTTAGACTAAGTTAATGAAATATCTAAATGAAAGGATTAAGAAACAGATACTAATAAATTTCGAAAAATAAAAATGTATCATGAGAAGATTATGATTTATGGTCACAACGAAATAAAACACTCCCTTCTTTTTGTAAAGGAAAAAAAACCCTTACTAAAGAAGGGCCGGGTTCGAACCCTTCAGGACCGAGAAGTTACGAGGCGCCATTTCTAATGGAAGTGTGGGTTAAAATGTCAGACAGGAATTCGTAGGGTCTGTTTTATAGGTGTCAGAAATGACAGATTTATTAGGGAGTGTTAAACCTAGATCAGTGTTACTCTTACAGGTAGCCTAACATCAATGGAAGAAAGTCGACAGTCCAACAACAAATTCAGGCCTAAATAGAGCCAAACATCTGCTAGTTCAGGAGTTCCAAATTTCATCCGAATTTTTATTTGACAACAGGTTAAAATTTTAAATTGAAATAACATGCAAATAACACATTCTGGAAGTATCTAAGTCATTGGACAGAGTCGGGGAAAGGAGAGTTTTGCCGATATCGAAGTGTCGGGGCCTGGGTTGAATCGATACAAATTTAGATTTTTTTTTTTTCTGGTTTCCGAACAAAAACACGAGTTTATAATTAATAACGCTAACTGTTACGGAAATAATTCACTAGCACTGTAATACGATTGTGTGTATTTAAAACTTTCAATTTATATCCTTGCATATAGTTAGAATTCCTTATTTTTCACAACAGTTCACAATCTACCACAAAATGTAAATATGACATAAAATGCTGCAGAAAGGCTCAATCGTTGCCCTAACTTAGTAATTAGGATCTGGACTGCGATGGGACTAGATTCTTAAGGATTTCATTAGAATTAATTATAATGTTACACAATGAACTTAAATCGAGAATGCTTAAATCAAATTATTATAATGATATAATATAAAAACTACTCTTTAGTTTTACTCGTGTTACTCTTGCAGGTAGCCCTTGATAAATTGAGGAATAAATATATATAAATCAGTGAAGTTTTAATATCTTAGCAGATGGGAAGAGAAATACAGTAAAACCTCGTTAAGTCGTCACCCGGATAAGTCGTCACTCCATTTAAGTCGTCGTTTTCCTTTGGTCCCGACAAGGTCTCATATGCAATAATGTAAAATAACCCTCCTTTACCCGTCACCAAATGTAATTCTACTCCGGATAATTCGTCATCCTCAAACTGGCCAAAAGCATTTTTCTTCTCCATTTTGCATGCCATCGTGTTGTCTTTTCAGCCCCGCTCCTTCACTTTAAGAAAGCCAAGCCTCTACGGGGAATTTTCGACCACGCCTGTCACTTCATTCCGTTCCTTTCCTAATCATTCAAAGCACACTTCTCGCTGCGACTCTGTCGAGTGTAGATGTTTTTCTTGACCGCTCCTGAGTGTGACTTCATTTCATAGCGAGTAAGCCCCGCTATAAGGGTTATTTTTTTCTCTTGCAATTTCGTGGTTCGATTACGTTTTTAACATGACAGTGAAACGAATACTTACCTCATTATCTTTTAAAGGAAAAAAAGACTTAACTGCAGTTTTTGAAAAATCAAATGTTTCGAAAACAGTTTTTGCCAAAGAACACCATATTCCCAGGACTACATTAAACGATATTCTTTCATCGAAACAAGTAATTGAAGAAGCTGACTTCTTTTGTCTTTGACTTTAAAGATAAAAGAATGAGGAAATCGAAGTTTAACGAGATCGAGGAGGTTTTAGTTCGATGGCTAAAACATGCCAGATCGCAAAATGTGCAGATTTCTGTCGTGATTTTCAAAGAAAAAGCCATGGAGATTGCTAAGGAGTTGAACATTGAACATTTCGGAGGAAGCAATGGTTGGCTGGAACGTTTCAAAGACAGACATTGCCTTTCTTTTAAAACGATTAAAATGTGGTAACTATAAAAAGGTTTTTTTTTGTTTCTTTTTTTTAATCTTTTTTTTTTTATTTTCCACTCATTCATTTGCATGAATTGATTTCTGAAAAATCTTGTTTTTCTCACCGAATCCTACAGCAATTCATGAAAATACTGTATTTCAATGTTTTTTTTTTTTGTTTTTTTTCAAAAATTCCCACTCCGCCTAAGTCGTTAAAAATGTTTGGTGCCTTGAGTGACGACTTAACGAGGGTTTTACTGTAGTAACATTTGTGAAATGAAACTGAAACGCTTTTTTCATTAAAAAAAAAAAAAGGCTATTTTTAAAGCGTTTCTATTAGTGGAAGGTTTGTCGTGAAAGTAAATTAATAAGTTTATTTTTCTAAATAAACCGAATTGCTGAAGTGATTCTGTAGAGAAAGAATTTCATTTTTTCAGGTTTTTAAAACTGAAAAATTGGTTTGTTTTTTTTTTTCTTTTTTTTTTTAATTTCGATTGGATATTAGGAAAAATTCATTATGAATATAATAGTATTTCCTTTCAATCGACGGAAAACTATCAAAGAAACTGATATAATCAGGATCATTTTGTTACCTTAAGTTTGATTTAAAAAATTTGCGACAAAGTAAGGAAGGCGATTTTCTAACGCTAATATCTAATACATGCCCTATTCCTACATACTGGACAGCCAAACGTATGCCTAATATATTACATCGATCATATATGTAGTGGGACGAGTCTCGATTTCAGAAAGTTCAATTTGCCACGCGATATCTGACGATCAAATGACCACCACCCCCTCCTATTGAGGTAATGAACCAGTCAAAATGAATCACCTTTTCTCCAGTCTTGAATTATGAAAAACTATTAATTCGCCAGTTAATCCAACTGTATTGTGCCGATTCTTAACATTCATTCTTAATAATACAGCAATGGCGATTAAGAAAGTGAATTTTATTACTCAAGTACTATAGTAATAATGTTGCTCAAATGCATCTTCCTTCAGAGCAAGGACGAATCTTTAATAGTATTCAATGAGGTGTGACCTTGAAGAGGAAACCGGGAAAGAAAAAAAAAAAAAAAAAAAAAAAAAAACCCTCATTCAAAAGACAAGTTCGAATTTAATAGTCAAATTCAATGGACACAATAGAAGAGGAAAGTTGTAATTAGACGAAATAAAAATGCAATTCTGTTATTTCCGGAGGAATATTTAGAGGGGGAAAATATTCTAGTTCAACTTAAAGGCTGCAGGCCACATGGGCCGCTACAAACAGAATGAAAGGAAAAGTACGGAGATGAAAAAAAAAAAGTTAAAACGAACAATGTCTCGTTTTCACGACCTTATGTAACGGGAAGTGTTTAAGGCTTTTTTTTTTTTTTATTATTTTAAGTGTTATTGGTTACAAAATAATCAGCTGCTATTAAACTAGTTTAATACACATTCACACTATTCAGAAGCTTTCTTCATAATTGATTACACAAAGCTTTATGACTAAACTAAGCGTGTGTTAAAAGCAGAATTTCTTTTTGGCTAATTGTTGAGAAGTGAATCCGTCAGTAGCGATCCTGGCGGCCAATTCTGCAACGCAGAGCTAGATAAAACATGCTCCAAAATGAATCATTAAATTGCACTGCAATTCGCAATTTGAGGGATTATATGTATCAGTTAGTCGTCATAAATAATTCCTGCATTGTTTACTTAGTAAATTTAGCTATGGATCCTTAAAAAAAAGCAAAATATTAAAAGACCGTATTTTATTTGGTAACGAAATCAGATTTTAAAGCTTTTAATCCATTATTTCTCCTTATCCCTATCCAAATTCCGCATTTCGAAATTATTCTTTTTCGCAATAAACAGACGTCAGAGCTCAGGTTATCCTTATCTATTTAAATCATTATTGACTGAGTAAAAAAGAAAGTTCTTGCTTAGAAGATCTTCATATAACGTTTGTTTCCTGATTCATTTTGTACAGGAAGTCTATTAGGAGAAACTTCTCTTTGAGACCACAGCAGTCAAAGAAAAGCAACAACAAAAAAATCCACCATCGGATAATTTCCGTGTTTGACTTTTTATTTTCATTAGAGCGCTCTTCATAATGGTCTTTTTATGTCTTAAATACGAAATGACATTGAATGGCTTCTGTGTACGAAGCTTTTTGGACATGTGAGGGAACTTCCTGATTAGAGAACAACAATAAAAGAAAACATGCCAATGTACATATAATGCCAGACTTAAGTTCAAACACAATAAATTGGGGAAAAAAAAAAAAAAACTAACTCTCTGAAGCATAAAAATCTTTTTTTATTTTTTTATTATTGAAACGTTTTTCTGCCAGTTGCAATGTGAGGAAAGTTTGTAACTGACCGACAAAAACTTTCAAGATTAGTTAAAATCAGTCAGCTTTTTTTTCCTCCCTAAACAGTCACGTGAAACTACGTTGACACTTTCATATAATTTTGTACAAACTGGAGGGATTTTTCATTCAATATCGTAAGCAAAAATACCAAGAGCACACGAGATATTTCTGTATTAGTACATCTAGAAAAATCTCAAATATCGTAGAGGGGGAAAAAAATATTAAAAAAGTAATTGAACGCTATTGCGAACTCGCCTCAATTGTTAGGTTTCCTAATAAATATAGTTAGGGATAATAAACGAAATCGATTAGTTACTCAATGTGCTATTTTACAGTAAAGAAACAAATATTAAAAACTGAAAAGCGCTGTTAAGGAATTTATTCATCGCCGAATGGATAAAGCTGGAATTACATAACAGCGCTGTTAACTAGGAAGCTGAAATTTTAAAGATAAATTTAGTATACACTAAATTTAATTTCACACAAAATCATTCACCATAAAGAAAGGAACCGAAAAGTACTTTTTATAAGGTTTTGAAAGCTAGCACGCAAACTATTAGCTATCGTGATAAGCGGCATTAAATTAAAAAATAGTTATAGCGCCCCAGTCATTCTATTGAGTTTTAATAAACCTCAACAAAATTTTTACTAAATTTTAGTCTATCAAAGTCTTTCTAGATTCCTAAATAAAGATGTCAAAAAACTTGTTTTTGCTTTTTAATTTTCTTTGTTTTATTATCGTCATTTATTTATTTCAACATTTAAGCGTAACTCTTCTGCTGAAAGCGCTTTCCTATATGTGCAATCTATGGCGAAGGTCATGTCATCTGGTGTCAATCCACTTAAACTGCCAAAGCCTGTTGACATCTCTTTGCAACCAACATTTTTCCCAAACGATTTCATGTTGTGGACTAGTCACACCAACAACACGAACATGTAAAAGGGGAAGGAAGAAAACGGGCATGATAGGAGAGTATGGTCATGAATTCATGATGAGGTGATCGGGTTTACCTCTTAGAAACTAAGAAGATATTTTAAAGCCTTTAGGTTTTGAAGTAAATTTCCCAGCCTGGGCTATTCTGAATTCTCAAGTTATACAAACTGTTTTATAATATAAGCAAATTTTATTTTTACTTTAGCATTGCATTTTAACGAGCATCTTATACAGTATATTATTTACTGAACGGTATTTAAGTATTTATTTCTAAATAATTAAGTTTGTATTTGTTATAAATTATTTGTTGCACGGTTATACTAAATGGTGCACAATCTAAAAGATCTCAGTCCAATAATACTTTCAATTAAATATTTTTTTATTTATATGTATTTTGCACGATTACTTTTATTTGTCATTACAAGAGAAAATACTAGAGTTTTAATGCTACAGATAAACGTTTTATCTTATATGGATTTCACCTGGCCGATCTTTTACGTCTGGATTACAAAGTCTCATTGGCATAAATATTTCAGTTATTTTAGAAGTTTTTACATGCAATTTAGGAAATAAATAAATAAGTAAATAGAAAGATTATAAGAATAGGCGATATTAAAATAATTTTATTCTAAACTATAAAAGGCCCTCGGGAGATTGATATACATGACATTTTACCAAAATTGTTCTTTTCTAAGTTCTTTGGTGGCAATTAACCTTAAATTTCTTACCATTTAAAACCATTTTTAATGAAACTAAGAAATATAAATGTAGAATTCCTTTGGATTTACCTTCCAATTTAATTTCTTACGCTTTTTTAATTTATCAGCATAAATTAAAAAAGATAAATAAAATAAATTTGATAGAACTTAAAGCCTGTTTTTCCTTATTACTTCTAAAAAAAAATTAAATCCATATTTTCTTAAATTGTCTAAATAGGATTAATTTTAATCAGATTAAATCATGAGGAATAGAGTAAGTATTAAATATTCATTATTTAAGACAACAAGGAGCAGTGTGAAAAAGATTTTAATTATTTACTCTAGTCCTCGATAAAGCCAACTATCAACTGAAACGATTGGGGGAACACCCCCACATTGACTGAATTGATGAGCCTCACTTTTTGATTAGAAAGAAGGCTTATTGAGGGGGGAAAAAAAAAAAAAAAATTTGTAACATTTACATGAGAATTCTATGCTCTGAAAATTCTTTAAATATCCATTTCTTTGTTTCTTTAACAAAGCCAACATTGTATGAATTTTTATGTAATTGGGGGGGGGGGGGGGGAATGGCACGACATTATTTTTGCAAGTATTTTTGCCTAGTAATAAATCTGCCTTTATATGCTCATTTCAGTTTTCAAATATCAAAATATGAATATATATATATACATATACACATATACAAATTGGATAAACTATCATCCATATAATAAAACGCTTTATAAATATCACCAATAAATATACAGCAAATGTGTCTCATGCGTATTTATTACATTGGATTGTTATTAATTAAATGTTAAACGGAAAAATAGATTTATGAAGAAAGACAGAAAGTGTTAGATAAAATGCAGACTTAAGGCGGCGGAGGGTTTTCTTTT
>JAFIDM010009631.1:286638660-286649634 GCA_023159025.1 Thereuonema tuberculata | reverse complement strand
AATTTACGCACGTTAAATAATTGTAAATAAATAAAATGTTTAATAATTTTCTTTTTTGCGACCCATTTGGGAGCTTTTGTGATAGCAACCAAAATCGGTAGTATTGTGTCTGTCCACCCCTAACAACTCCCGAACAAAGGTCGGATCGACAAACGAATTTCATCTTGTTTAGAGGTCTTGAATGGGATATTTTCAGAGGCAAACTCGTTAGTCTCATGTTGAATGTCCTAGCGGGCAAACGGAGAATTTCCGCATTTTTTTTTTTTTTTAATTTAGAAAATTTAATTTATTTTAATTAGGGGAAAAAAAAAAAATCGAAATTGGTCTAATTTAAAACTACTTCACTCATTAGAATACAAAAACAAAAACAAATTCGTGATCTCACTAATAAACATTTCTAACGTTTTCCGGAAGTTCATTAAATCCGCAAATTCTGAAGTTCCGCAATTTCAATCTCATTAAGATATGCGCAAATGGCCTTAAGATTAGTAAGCTGATTAATAATTACGCACTGTTCAGAAATAAAAGTTGTTTTTTTTGTGGGAATTTGTTATTTATTCGGCAACGATCCAACCTGAAAAATTTTCAAACACAAATCTAAAAGTCTGTTCCTAAGTTTCACGAAAATCCTCTCTTCGGTTCGTAAGTTATAAGGGAACGAACGATACACATCCGTGATTTCCATGACTCTGGTTAATAAATTGCTTTTATTAGGGGCCTGGGGATTAAAGAGAATAGCCTTACATCCCTTCTAATATCTTCGTCCCCCTTAAAGCCGCGGCTCAAGAAAAGAACATCGATTGACATTTACAGCAGTCTTTGTTAATGATAAAATATCTTCTGCGAAGGCATTTGTGAATTTCACGCTGTTACATTTCCAATTGGAGACGGGGGAGACTTTATGATACTCGTAGAAGGGAGGGAGGGAAGGGGGGAGGGGACTAACGTTTGTCAACACCTCCTGCTCTTGATCAGGGCAGGAATGTCCGCCGTTGCGATGGCCCCCAGGTGTATTCCAAGTAATTAAACTTATTACAGGATCTAATAACTTCTCTCGCCCAATCTGATGAAAAGTGGTGATGAAAAACCCGATACGCCCTTCCAACCATCCCCCATCTTCCCAACAAAAAAAGAAAGTTGTATCCTTCAGTCCTTTTCAAAACTAGATCCGGGTAAGAAAGGAAGGAAGGGAGAGGGGATATTGACGGGAAGATCATTACATCAGACATAAGAAAATCTCACCATATTTACGTTTTAATAGGATCCTAAAGCAAGATTACAATAGAAGCAACATTTAGTTGGTGTAGCAACTTTCCAATTTCAGCAGACTAAGAATAACAGTACAAAAGACAGAAGGTAATAAATTTTAAGCATTTCTGTACAATTTGTGTACTTATTGTATATTTATATTTTTCGTTAATTTTTGGCCTTTATAGGTCTAACTTCCATAAAATTGACGGAGATCACACATCATACCTACTTAAACGACAATGTACGTTGGGAGCTCACTAACCCCTTATCTTCTGGTCACATACATACCAAAATCAATAGAGATCTTCTTACAATTACCTATATCGCCCTCTGATGTTTAATTCGTGAATTATTCCCAGAATGACAAACATGTGTATGTTGAATTAAAATTACATTTCAAAACAGTTTTGGTGTAAATCTTTAGTCTTCAATGTTAAAAGATTAAAAATCTATGATACAATTAAATTATAGTTACCATGGAAATAGAATTAATGACAGAGTTAAATTTTAGTCTTTCAAATCTTACTAACTTTATCCAAATCTTACTTGGAGTGATCAAATAAAGACATCTAAATTGTGACATCCTCTACAGGGTATACCTGAAATGTGCTGCCAAACTTAAAGGTTGTATTCAATCATGCAAAACAACGAATAAATGTCATATAAACATGGGTCTGGAAATGCTTTATTTCCAAGATATGATTCAATCATGCAAAACAACGAATAAATGTCGTATAAACATGAGTCTGGAAATGCGTTATTTCCTAGGTATGAACGATGAAACGATACAGAAGTGTTTGCCTTTACGTCGTATCGTAGTCATCCCATCATGGATTGGAAGAGGGGGACCAACAACATGGCCTGCTCGTTCCCTTGATTTAAACCCTCTGGACTTTTTCGTATGGGGCTATCTTAAAGCATTAGTGTACACTACACCGGTTCCTGACGCACACGCATTGCATGATCGCATAGTGGATGGGTGCAACACAATTCGACGTGCACCTAGCATCTTCGACCGTATTCGGCAGTCGATGGAACGACGTTGTGTTGCGTGCATTGCGGCCGGTGGAGGACATTTCGAGCACTTTGTGAAACTGAGCGACTGTATGTCCTACACTTTCTTATTTCATATCTTGGAAATAAAGCATTTCCAGACCCTTGCTTATATGACATTTATTCGTTGTTTTGCATGATTGAATACAACCTTTAAGTTTGGCAGCACATTTCAGATACACCCCTGAATATTTACTTTTTGATTAATCTGATCTATGTTCGGAAAACAAAGCATTATTTTGAAAAAGAAATTGGACTTTCTATTAAACCTCCTGGAAAATTCAGATTAACATGAATCCTTTGAACCTTACAAGTATCTTCATCTCGCACTAAGATTTAAAACAGGACACCGTTGTATAGAATTGAAGTAGACTGGAATAAATGGACGAAGACTGAAATAAAGAAATTTAAACCAGGAGGGAATACAGCAAAAAGAGATTATTGTAGATGGTCAACGAAATTTTTTTCCATTGAATTCACCAAAACTACTCAGACAATATAGATGTCGATGCAGTTAATAAAAAAAAAGCTTTCAAAGTCAGAGGTTCATTATTCCATTTCTAATGCTTTTTAAGGGAATTTTTAATAACCAAGGAGTATCCAAGAGGAGAAACTTTCAGATTGTCATCTATTCATAAATATGTACATTCAAGTTTCAAGAAGTTTCTTTTCTGGTTCAAAAGTTATTAGGGGAAAGGACACAGTTATTTTATGAACCTTAATAATCACAATAAGCTAGAAACAAAACTGAGCAGAAAATTGTAGAATATCAGAATATTAATATATGAATATAGTTTTTGTTTATTCGTTGTATTATGTTTTTATAGTGAATAACTAAGCTAATAGTTTGTTCCAGGACTTTCAAACACATCTTCGTTACATTTCTTGTTGATTTTCTAAATGCATAGAATTGCTGCAGATATCGAAGTCTCTATCCTAACAAGAGTGAAAGGACCTTCGTGTGCTTGTGTGGGTCCGCAGGGCACGTTTATCTTGTAGGGGGTGGAAGAGAATCATTTCGAATTTTTTAAAAATGAATGAAATTACGAAGTTCAAGGCTCGGGATTATCATTGGAATAAAAGTGGGGTTCACCAATACTTCATCGTTCAACACCCTTACGTTCGGGTTGATTGAACTGCGCCTGCGCGTGGGTGAGGTCCCAGGGTCAGTGCACATGCGCAAACGTTGCTGGAGCGCGTGCCGATTTTATTGGAGCTCTATGCGGAAATTTACATAACCACGGCGAAGAAAAAAGAATTTACGCAGCAGAGAAAGTAGATGGGGGTGAATAAATAAGTAAAAAGAACTTTATGAAAAAAAAAAAAAAAATCTAAAATGTAAACTTAAAAATTCAAATTTATGTATAGATATAACCTCCCGAGAATTGGGGTAGAATTTGTAAATCCCAAGCATTCTACCGAGTTGGTTAATAGTAGTTAAGCTAAATAAATGTTTTCGTGATTCTTTCCATTATAACATGTAAGTTACTACATTGTTATCATTACTGCAAAATTAATATACAAAGAAAAAAAAGTTTTCTGGAATTAAATATCCTAATGAGTTAAATGGAAGAGTTAAATACAAGAGTTAAATGGAATTTGAATCATTAAATTGATATATATTTTTTTTTTTTCCCCAGATGCTACCGCTTACCGTTTTTATTTTGAAATTCAGTTACGAAATTTAATCTTAATGAAATGGAATTATTTATTTATACTGCTGTGAGAAGAACTCAGCTGTTTTTAAAATTTCCTTTTAATTTCTATAAACGTTTTTCCTGACAGATACTTTCTTTGTGTTAAACCACCATAGTAATAAACTGTAATAACTTATATAAAATTCATTATTAAGTTATAAAAAAAAAAAAAGCAAAACGTCAAAACTTAGCAGCACTCCATAGAAATTGCAGTAAAGACTCCAAAGATCTTCTACGTAGATTAAATTTCTTCAGACCTCCAAGTCACAGCAATTTTTACAAAAATTTAGAAGTTTCATCAAAATCTATTAAAACTCAAAAAATAATATCACCAGTAATAAAAGTTTAATGGGTTTTACTGTAAAAACATTCCAGGCAAGATAAATACAGACCTAATAAAGAGATATACTGAGGAAATTTTACTAGTAGTATTTTTAAAAATCAGAACTAGACTTCCTTAATCGGAAATATATGATAATCGAAAATAATAATAATAATAATAAAAAAATCACTTCATTCATTTTTTTATTAAAATTTCCAAATCTTCAATGATGTAAACTGAATATGGTTTGACAGCTTCCTGCTAAGAGTGCTAAGTTTTAATACATATAATTTAATTAACATGATAATAAACAAAACTTATTAAATATAGCAAACCAAAATAGCTTTGAAAGTGTCAGTGTGTTCTCGAAAACTTAAATTAAAAGTTCCTTATTCCATTAAACCTACAAGCATAGGAAAGGAAAAATGTAGGCCCCAATAGGAATTTTCTAAACAAATCCTTGCGTCTTAACGATAATACTGATAGAATCTTGGCATTTCCGATGAGATTACAAATCCTTCCGGCCAGGCAATAGAAAACTAATTTGCTAATTAAAAGGGCTATTCAATTACTGCCCCAAGCTACGCCACAAGAGGAAGGAAGGAAGGGCTGATTCACACGAAGCTGCCCTTGGCATTCGCCTATAAACATTACAACTCAAAATCAACAAAAGGCAATCGAAGTCTTCGTAAATATCTGTGAGAACACGTCTTTCGCGCATGCGTTGGACACAGAAACTGAACAAGATTCTGAAGCAGGTATTCAATAGGTTTTGTTGGAATTTACTTTTAGGAATCCAAAAAATTAGGAAAATTCGTAACGTTAAAACAATCCAGTTGTCCTCAAAACACTTGTTTATTCCCACAATGCCTCGTGAAGAACAAAGGAACATCACAACACATTTTAACCATTGCCAACTTAAATATCAGGAGTTGATCATATTGATTTTAGCAAAATCTAAAGGCTTCCATTGTCAATTTGTAGTTACATTAGAATTTAAAATACGATCTAGTTGATGTGCCAACTTGCGAATATCCTCAAGATAAGAACGAATAAATGCTAGGAAAAATAAAATAGTTCCTTCACTTTGGAAACTGGTTTTTGGCTTACAGATCCTTATTTACTGGTCCGATTTTTTTTTTACCAGAATCAATAGGATCGTTCCTTATTAGAACATTTCAGCTTTGAGGGCAATTAGTTTTTCACTTCGAAGTGCCATGGAGCATCTGACTGAAGTTCAGGTTCTTATATAGAAGGGACATCAACGGAATTCTTCAGAAAAATGCAGTATTCTAATTCATCTCATCATGCAGGTTCATTTCATCGCAGGGCTGTACATTATATTCGCCGGCCAGCACAACGAACTCATTTCTATTTTCCTAATTCAAATGAATAATTCCTTTTATTCTATTTTATTTCTATTTGTTGAAGTTTTTGCAAGAATTGGCTGTAGCTAAACTACTCATTTGTCGCTATTAAATTTACTTTATATATTCCTTTTTGACATTTTTAATGTTATCTTAAATCTAATCCTTTGTTACCTTGGTATTTCAATACAGCACAGGTATACAGTAACCTTTCGAATCTAATTTGCAATTTAGTTCATACGCGGGGTACAATAGTCAAAATGCGGGAATAACAATAAAATTCAAAATAAACTGAAATTAAAAAGACTGAATATAACAATAACGAATGATATTTATGCAAGGAATTATTAAAAATCAAAGAAATGACGTAACTTACTCTTTTCCTCTCCTATATTTCGTTAGAGGGTATTTAACATCGAAGGACTGATTAAAAGTCATTGAGTAAATCCTTTGAGAAATTAGTAAAGAAAAACTAAAATCAAGATTACTATTTCGGAAGTGAATGAACAGAAGGATAAAAGGAATTATAAGGTACTTAATTTCTAGAGAATTCATTTCACTTATGCTACATTTATTATGAGTCAACAAAATCTTCCAATGAATTATAAAAATACCATATAAGTTATGTAAACATTAAATAAGAAAGATTTTTATAACAAGTATTTGTAGGCAGTTTTAAGATTCATTTCATAACAAATTCTAAATATGGATATTATTACAGCTTTGATTCTTCAACAAAATCAATTTATCGTGCGTTTTCCACTTCTGATTTAGCAACGATACACGTATATAAATATATTAGTAATACGTAATTAAGACGAGCAAAAAGAATCTCCATTCCCAATTAGATCATATTTTGTGAACAGTTTTATTCAAAATCTACAGTAGCTAAAAATATAAAATTTTGCACCCCCCCCCCCCACATAGAAATCCAAATAGAAGTGCACAATCAAATTTTCAACACGTAAAACTGTAAATTTTATAAGAATAATTTGTTTTTAAAACTTGGAAAAAGCTATAAGAAAAGCGCCGTTACTTCTGAAACCGAAACATAAATTTGTAATTTCTAATAATCCTACATCGTCGTGGCATTAGTCATTTTTAATTCCTTCAATCTTAACATGTATATTATTTATTATGCAAATTTTCGAAAGTGGTTTTTACCAGTGCGCGAGCCGACTCAAAAGCCCGGCTTTTTGCTAGTAATAAATTATATTTCTAAAATTTTAAATTAAGCATTTCTAATTTTTGAACCTGAAAGATCACCGATATGGAAATCAATTTATTATAAATATTTTTCTGGATTTCGGTTCCCAGTAATTATGTGTGCTGTGTAATTTTAAACAAACCAAATGCTTCAAACAGAAGGAAAAAGATAAAAAGAAAAAGCCAACCAACGGGTGAATGAATGGGGGAAACGACTTGGCGAAAGAATAAAAAGAATGGTGGGAAAAGATAACAGAAGCCTGATAAGTTATTCTAGTGAAGACGTCAGATGAATGAAAGAAAGATAACTGTAGGAACAAAACGGGAAAAAGACTTGGAAGATAAGGAGACGGTGCTTCACACAACATCTTCACTGCAGATGAAGTCTTGATTGTGTTCAACCTCTGGCGGCTTCTCAGCAAACAAAAAAATAGACACACACAAGTTGAGATTGTTTGAGCAAGGATTTTAAACCCAAAGGTATTATTAATCTATTTCCGGTCGGACAGGAAAACTTGTCGAATGTTCTTTTTTTTTTTTTGTTAAATTTCCTTATTAAAATTCTTGAAAAACTACTTTGATAGAAGATTTTACAGTTTAAAGAATTTAAATTCTTAAATCGACTTGAATGGTCAATTCAAAAAAATAATATTGGCACTTGTTATAACAACAAAAAACTTTCGAATGCTCGCATGAAAATAAATATATGCATTTTACAATATGATTTTTATTATATCTTAATGAAATGAATAATGTGACCCTACAATTAAAGTTTTAGCCAAAATTAAAATAATTAATTTTTGGTATATTATAATATGGCTACATTTAATTATAGACAAATTTTCCTTTCAGACCGAGTCTTAAGTCGACCAAAATCAGTAGATATATAACCCTGAATAACTTACACTTTGTATACCGCTCAAATTTCCGTTGTCTGAGTTTATTTATTGTGGTTTTGCATTTACGTACAACGAACAGCCTCCCAATCAAATTCCGGGCCCAGGTACCAAATGCAATACCGGGCCTTTCCCCCCTCCTCTCCCCATGTTACGAACAAAATCATAAATTCTTAGCCAAAAATATCGCGAAAATACCACACGATTTCATACTTCTACAGTAGGGGTAGGCAGACTTTTGTAAGGTAAAGGCTAACTCAAGTACATTCCAAGATGCCGTGGTCACCTTAAGACTAAAGAAAAAAAAACCCTTTACCTTTTATCTATTAAGAGCATCTGACGTTAGACCTATGTATTAGAAAAGTATTCATTATCCTATATCCCAAAGCAAAGGGCAGAACATATGAAAGAACGAAATCCAAATACAGCGTGTATCTCATGATTCTTACTAAATAAAAATAGGGAGGGGGGAAATCATTCGATTCATAAGGAAAAGAAACATTGAAAATGATGATGAAAAAAAGCAGCACGATTATTTTCGAGTTTAAATATATGTAATCAAAACTGCAATAGTATCTGAAAGTGATCGCTGTACGATTCTTTTTATAGTTCAATTTAGACGTAATAGATTTTTATAAGAATCAAAAGTATTTCAAAATGTAAAAACATACTTAAATGAAGTTTATTTGGAGGCATAAATCAGACATCAGTTTACGCCTAATTTGGAATTTATTATAAAATATTTTTCGAATACGATTATGATTAAATTATAGAACATAATTCTAATATTTTTTGGTCTTACGGTTTTTCCTATTCAATTAAGTAAAATTCTATTTAAGTAATTGCATTTCAACTTTCGTTCCTCAAGATAGAATAATTCCTCGTCATAGAAAACAGCCCTACTTAACATGATTGTATCTAACTTTAATTATATTTAATACAATAAAACCAAAGCCAATCCCGTACGATACTAAGAACTATATTTTCTGTAAATTCTCCGTAAATTCTTTAAATATTTAAAAGCCTTATACAAATCTAGAGTATTTCTTTTTTAAATATTACCCATTAATTTACTTTAAATTAAATAAATTTAAGGCCACTTTTAGCATTTGTTTGTTTTTTTGTTTTTTTTTTTTTAATTTAATTGACATAGTTCTTTTCAATTACCTCCTTCGACATTTCTGCAATAACTTATTGGTTAAAGTAGATATGAAATTTCAGATAAAAAAAAAAAAAACACACCAATCGCAAAAAAATCAAAATCCTAGCATTTAAAAACCTTAATTAGTTCTCAGTATTACAGCATTTTCGTTCATTAGAATCCCGAGATCAGTGATATCAAAGTCACTGAACTAATAAATAAATAAATCTGAAATGTCCCACCTTTTTGTCATGTCTTTGGATCCAAAAGACTTGCAATTGTTTGCCAACATTTTAAAGCAACACTATTTTGTTTATTTCACTGAACTTTGAGCAGATCGGAAATGGCGCAAAGAGTTCTCTTTATTCCGACAACCGAACAAAACACGGGAAACAGGAAAAGTACTTACAAAGAGTCGCTGCTGTTCCAACACCAATATGTCACAGAACAAGGCCTACAAAATTGCCCATGTAATTTATTATTTACTTAATAAACTTATAATAGCTTTATTTTAAATGTTATTAGTTTTAATGTTTATTAATTTGTTCGTAAGGCTTTACATTTCTTCAAATATATCACAAATCAACGAAAAAAAGGTTTCCATAAATATATTTCACTTAACCTACACAAGAGCTCGGTTGCATTTAGAATTCTACAGCGCTTCCCGAAATCAACCCTAGATGGCAGTACCAGCACAAAAGCTGAAAATGATAGTCGCCGCTTCGTGTATCTGCTTTCGTTATGGTAATCAACAATGTTTTCATTGATCTAACAACAAAACCGACGAGGGAAAAAAACAAAACAAAACACTTTACTGTTAAGTTAATACTCGAAAGCGAAGACAGAAACAGAACCTCTTTACAGCCAATAAATAAACAAATAGCATCTCTGAAAAAGCAATTATAAAACAATTCCACATTTCAAATAGGAAATTTACGTAAATAACCAAGAAAAAAATATGACTATCAAAGTTTACTGTAAAATTAGAAATATTCAGTCTTTTACACGTTATAGTTTTCTTCGTACTTTTGAAAGCAGTATATTTAGTAAAATTCGGTATATTACGTACAATCTGAGAACTGCTCGACTTATTAAATTTGATTTTAGAACCTATTTATTCTCAATTTTACAAAATTAGCTTAACATTAAGCAATTGCTATACTATTGTTATATCTGGGGGCACGGCAGTGCCCCCGCCAAGACGAGCCGAAGGCAGGAAGGGCACTACGTACCTTTTCTCGAAGCGTTTCGTCGTATTTTCGAACCCTCATAGCTTCGGCCTGGATAATACTAGAGCGCTCAAATTTTCAGGATAAGATGCAGTTACAATACTAATGAAATACGCTAAGTTTCATTTATTTAGCTTTTATACTTTGGATTTTATTAATACCTAAAATACGTCGATTTCGTCACTCACTCACTCACTGACTCATCATCATCAAAACCTCTAGGGTACTTCCTGAAGTCCTAGAAAGCTGAAATTAGGTATGCAGGCTAGGATTAGAACACAAACAACAACAAAATTAAGAAATCCGTAACTTTCCCCCTCCAACCCCTCATAAAGGGGGGGGGGGGTCTGGTTATGTATTATCGAACCCTCATAGCATCGGCCTGGGTAATACTAGAGAGCTCAAATTTTCAGGATAAGATGCAGTTACTGTACTAATGAAATACGCTAAGTTTCATTTATCTAGCTTTTATACTTTGGATTTTATTAAGATCTGAAATACGTCGTACCCTCAATGCTTCGGCCTAAATAATACTGTGTAATAATGTGATTTCTTACTCAAGTGCAAACAGCTTGTATATTCAAGTTGACCAATAGAAAAACAGAAAAGTAGGGTATTGAAAAAAAATCCATTTTCTAAATAATCTTAAAACTAAATTTAGTTGTAATAGATAATCCCACCCAAAACATTTCATGTAAAATAAGTTGCCAAGACTCACGTGCTCATAACGTTTTCACTGTTAAAAAGATATGAGATCTCATGTAGAGCCAAGCCCCTAACTATACAAGGCCTAACTCTAAAAACCCTATATC
>JAFIDM010009631.1:286584511-286634143 GCA_023159025.1 Thereuonema tuberculata | reverse complement strand
AAAAATAAGTAAAAAGACTTGCAAATTTGGATGAATTTAAATTTTTTGGAAAATGAATTTTTCATACTTTATTATTATTATTTTGACTTATTATTATTTTGAATTATTTTGACCCAGGAAAGATTTCTTAAATTTGACGATACGTAATGAATTAAGCTTTCAATTTACGAAAAACACGGTATCTTAAGATTTTACTTGACAGGCAATTCCATGCTACTAACATCGAAAAATTAACAGAATATAATTGCGCCCCCCCCCCCCCAATGATTAACATAATTTACATCTTGAAAAGTAAAAATAATAAAAATAATAAAAAAAATGGTATGTTTTATAAATTTTATTACAAGTATTTCAATTTATTTTATCCGTTCTTCCTCAGTTCAACAGGAATAAAAATTAATAAAATACTGATAAATAATTAGTAAAATAAGTTGAAATTGTCAGTATTTTCTTTTTCCTGTTTATTTTTAAACTGAGGACATTCTTGTTGTTACTTAAGAACAGACTTTAAGGATAACAGAAATAAATCTCTAAATTTCCCATCATCTGATTATTTATAAATAAGTTACAAAATAAACAGAGCATTGCTTGTTCTGAGCAACTGAGTAGAAAACTTGTTTAATGTTCCTTTTAAATATTTATACAGAGCTTGCATTGTGTAGTGCAATAATAAAACCACTCACTTCCACTTGAAGCTACTGCAACTGGAGTCTAGCAGATATCCTTTCAGATACATTCCCAGAAACGTAATACCTTAACGAAAGGTCGAACAGCAGTACATTCAATTAGCCTTAAGATTAGCCTAACTTACTGCCCATAAAACAAAACTTTGTTTAAAATTTGTTTAAAAAGGAAAAAAAAAAAATGTGTGTGTGTTAAGAAACTTCAATTTCAGATAAGTATATTACTTGTATATTAAGTAGTTTAATGTTCATAGCAAGAAATCAAGGCCACCACATATTTATGATAAGTTTATAAATTAAAAATCACAAACGTTTTCAAAACGACTTGCGTTTCATTTTCAAGCGAGGAATTCTAAACAAAGTTTTCGAGGATAAGAAGCTAGGAAACTCGAAAACTTTCGTAGAATTCTCGCTTGAAAATGAAACGCAGGTCGTTTTGAAAATGTTTGTGATTTTTAATTTATAAACTTATTATAAATGTATTTGTATGGTGGCCTTGATTTCTTGCTATGAATTTATTTATATACTTGTATAGAAACTTTCCTATACAGATGTTGGCTTAGCGATTTTTTTTTTTTTTTTTTTTTACTAAAGGCTTCTGTTTATACGGTTAAAAGTTGAAGAATGGTGCCTGGATCCTATAACGACGATGAGAAGTAGAATACATTCCTCTTCAGTCTAAAAGCTCGAAGTGGAGTTGGAAGGCACTGTCCTACGCAGACACCATTTAATCCTTTTGACAGAAGATTGTATAAACCTAGGAGAAGTAAGGGGGGGGGGGGAATCCAAAGACAACCTCCAAGGATCGAATCCAGCCTCTTCAAGCCATTGACCACTTGAGCTACAGGGCTCGATTTTTAATCTAGATAGATTAAGAGTCAGAAAAGTTCGTAGTAACTGAAAAACAAATGTTCCGCTTCTGACCACACTTCGATCTACAAGATCTAAATATCTCGCGAGTATACGACCAGGTTACATCACAGTTTAATGAAGTGACTCCAAATAATTTGCAACATTAGGAGTACTCGTCCAAGCCAAGATTTTACTACTGATCTTGTTCGAAGATTTCACCAATTAAAAAAATATTTCGAAACAAAAAATCCGTTTAATACTAAATTTGGCAAAACTCCGAACGGCGGTCCCAAATTATGATGGCGGTCCCAAATTATGATAATCTCCGAAAGCGGTCCCAACGTTGTTATTAATGAAACATTTGTCTTGTTATTAATGAAACATTGTGTCAAGTGTAATGATATCGTTATTGTTATTAATGAAACATTGTGTATTGTTGCTTAAAAATCACTTCAAACGTGCCATGGCTGGTAGACCGCAAGCACAAGAGTAATAACGCTTTAGTCATAAGTCGCACATATTCGGACAATACATATTTTGTTTATAAATATGTTGAGCGAAAACTATATGATTTGATGTGTAATAACTCTTGCTATGTATTATCCTTCACAGTCATACTGTTATCTGTCATTAAAAAGGGTTATATAATTTGGGACCGCCGTTCGGAGGTTTTCATAATTTGGGACCGCCGTTCGGAGTTTTGCCCTAAATTTCAGTTATTCTCTGCCAGTTAAAGTAAATAAATTATAATTGTTTAGAAATATAATATTGGGCTTCAACACAGCCAATGAAGACAGTGATTATAATAAATCTCTCTAAAATATCCGATGGTATCGATTACATTGTGATCATATTAAGCACTGTTCTTATTATTCCTTCATATTTACTTAAAAAAAGAATGGATGTAATTTTAAAAATTACAGTAAAATAAAATAACATCTATGTTCATTCAGTCTTTGTGAGCTCACCTATGAAAAAGTTTGACATTTTTATTACAGTAATATGCAACAAAACTTTATAAAAAAAAAAAAAAATAACTTACTTTTCCTGAAAATCAAAATGAAAATATAAAAATTTCTAATTAAATTTAATTTTGTTATTTACTACAATATATAACTTTTCAAATTAAAAAAAAAAGTTCTTTGTTTACTTATTTTCTTAAACTTGTTTAAAAAAATACAACATTTATATTTTATATTTAACATAGAAATATTTTAAATTTCAAATTATTCCTTTCCTGTTTGCGAAATCCACACCATTTTAGCTCACGTCCGGTGAGTCGTTGTTTCTGGTTTTAGTTTCATCAACATGATATCCGTCAACTGATGTGTGGACAAGTGTCTCAAAAACAAACCGATTTTCCACACAGTGGTTGACTATTGTCATTGTGTCTCAGTCACTTACTGTGTCCACTTAAACCTCCTTAATTCATCTCAGACCGCCATCTTGCTGACGAATTGAAGCGGAGCAGCGGTTGTTGCTATACATTTAACTTTTTTTTTTTTTGCCTATTTTGTTTTATTAAATAGATTATTAAAAGTTTTTAGCATTTCAATACCATTTATGCTTTTTGTTTTTCAGTATACGATTTTTTTTTTCCGAATATTTAAAAACACGATCGATTTTTTGTCTTAATTCGCTAAAAAATTCCTTAATATCCCCCCCCCCCCAAATATATATATATATATATATTTTTACTCCGAAATTATCGCGGAATTGTACATTTTCATAATGATCCAATTAATATTAATCACATTAATAAGATGCTTCTCGCGCGCGCACACACTTGATTTGGGAGCGATGATTGTTCATATTTTGGGAACCCAGAAAACAATCCGTGTACATTTTGTATCAATTCTAATGCTATCCTCTAGAGAAGTGTAGGTAAATATAAGTAGATAATATACATATCTACTTTGAATATTTAATTTCCAAATCTTCGTGATTACTACTTACTCATTTCAGTATTGTAGAAAAAGTAAAATACATTATTATTATTATTATTCTAGATGTTTAGACTTACCTTCGGACATTTTCCTTCAGGTGTTGGCGGAGGAGGCTGTCTCGAGGATATCCTCCTGGCGTAGGTGGGACATGATGCTTGATAGTCGGGAGGGCCGATGCCATGGACCCGTCACCCACCACGTTGCCACCAGACGACGACCGAGGAAATGTAGACGATCGAGAAGGTTCGGTCGGATGATACTGAGCGCCCAAATGAGAATCAGAATTCCTGTGGATAAAAATCAACAAACAATTCAAAGGTCTATTGACACTGGCTATCATCCAATAGACAGGTTACAAACAAGAATTAACACTGTGTCAAGTGACAAATTATTTTCACGAGATAAAATTCCACCACTAGTTTTCAAAAACGACAACAAATTTAATAAAAAAAAACAATTAAAATTAAAAAGCTAAAATACAAAAAACACTCCTGATAAAATATTCAATAGGGGATTTCAGTTTTATTGTACAGAGGTTTTCAAACTCTGGGGCGCGCAAACGAATCGTGAATTTTTTTTTTCTTCCATGTTTATTATAATTAATTCTTTTGGAAAAAAATTGTAAGTAATAAAAACTACTATCTCAGTATTTTAATATACAACATCGCTAAAACCTTTCAATCTTAATATACAGGTATTTGCAATATAAAATTTATTTTCTCTTTATGTTTTCATGTCCAAAGATGTAAGACTGTACGTAATGTATGTTTTATTTTATGTTTTATAATGAGCATGAATGAGTTAATTTTGTTAAACCATAAATTGGTTTCAATGTTTTTTGTTTTTTTTTCTGGGATTGGCTTACATAATTTATGTGGGTAATGAAGTCCATGAACTACACAAACTTTGGAAAGATGTTAAATGTGTGATAAATATCGCCTAAACTAAAATATTCAGACATTAACTAAATAAACTACAATGACAGATCAAATTATTCACTCAGTGGCACCCTGGAACAGCTGTTTCACGCTCGTTGGCGATCATCAGCAGGAGCAGTTACCAGTAAACAAGTAAGTCTCAGTACTGAGGCTAATAGATTTATTTATTTATTTATTTTTATGCTTCATCGCGGCAGGTGGACCGCTGGCATGTGAATTTTCTCACTAATTTTTCATTAGTGAGTTTTTATTGTTTATTTTTGCTTTCGAGGCACCACTGCGATTTCAAACGATAACTCGAAACAGTTTATCAACCAGAGGAGAACCAGGCAGCCCCCGAGGGCCCAGCACTTCATAGTTAATCTCCACTCTCGCAGCAGAGACCACATTAATTTTTATCTTTCATTAAATGAAATTACCGTTTTTTAAGCAGCAGAATTGTACGAATATTTAAAAAGATTAAAGAATCCAACTTCACTACAGATTCTCCAACTTCGGAATAAACTGGGGGGGGTCTGGTGGTCAGTCCGACATACTCCCACCTTTATTATACAGAAGGAAACCCAGGGAAAATGCGAGACCTTCGCTGGGAATTGATACCGCCTGACCGTAGTCCAGCGCCTATATTACTAAACTACCGAGCTCAGTTTTTATTAATACGTTGGCGAGACTTTACTAAAAACCGAAGAAAGAACCACCTGAAGTAGGACTCAGTCCTCCAATTTATATTATTGTATCAACGTTGATAACCGAAATCCTGAATATCTTGTTGCATCGTTGCAGTCCGTTCAACACAACAAAAAACACTCATTCGTTTGTTTCCCATATTTGGATAATGTGTGTAAACAAAAATGGTCTGAACACTGTACCTTAGTCAGGAAAACATCAATATCTTTCACTTTATATTCCGCCACTCCACACAAAATAACATCTCTCGGATAAAGAAAAAAATAAATATTTTAACTGTTATCTTTCAAACTACACTTTTTTTTATTATTTATTCGTAAATATAAGCAGCAGTCAAACCACTTGACAATTTCTATATTCCGAAAATTGAAACTATTCACTAATGGAAAAGCTTTTGCAAAAAGTGAAAATATTTGTTGAAAATGCGAATACTATAAAACAAATATTTAATAGAGAAAAAGAGAAAGTAATATTCTCTATATTACGTTTATTTTCGTCTGAACCTATTGTGCCATTTCAGATTTTAATATTACTTTTTTTAATACTAATTTTAATAACACTATGTAAATACGATCGTGATTTTTTACTATTAAATAAAAAGATCATAGTTTAAAAATTATTTGTTTTTACTTTTCTTAAATTTGTTATTTGATAGTTGTAATTCGCTTTTATTATGTAAGTTTGTAAGTTATTGTGTTTCTTGAGATGATTCTTACCTTCGGGATGCTGTCATCCCCCTTCCTCCGTTAATAGACTTGACCTCCATTTCGCACTCGCTGTCTGACGATGACGTGGAGTGTCTCACTCGAAGTGGGGGTGGTGGAAGCGCGCTCAAGGGTTTCACCAGCTGTCTGAATTTCCTGACGTCCGGTGCCTGTCCGGCGACGCTCAATCCGTTGCCGAACGACGCTGACAGCTTCGTGTTCAGATTGGGCATCACGGGGACCGAGTCCAGACATTCGGCCGACGCGGAAGTCGGTTTCAGCTTAGTGTCCGCAATGGTTTCGACCTCCTCGTCGTCCGGAAGCGGAGTAGAAGCGAGCCCCGATCTGTCAAAACCTTCATCGCCCGTCGAATAGGAACTGTTCCCACGGGACGAGAAGCTTCCGCCGCCCGACTCGCCGGAATCAGAGAAGCCGGAGTCCTGCGACTTGTGGCTGGGACTGGACCGGCGAAACGGCTGCTCCTCGTCGCTCTGGAAACAGACGCGGCTCCGGGCCCGCGTGAACGGCGAAGTGGAGTCTTCTTCCTCAGCGGATGGGATTTCCGACACTCTAATGGGTCTGGCCCACACCACGCCGTCTTTACTGTTCTCTCCCATTGGGGACGAAGGCTTTTTCTTATCTGAAGACAGTGACAATAACAGAGCATCCGACTCGTACATGACCCGACTACGGCTTCGCTGGAAAGGACTGTTGGAGGCAGACAACAACATTGGAGGCTTCCGTGCAGAAGAACTGAGAGGAGAACCTTTGGGTTTCCCACCCATCATTCAAGGAAAGGAAATCTACAAAGAAAAGAAACACAATTAGATTAAAACACAAATGACATCTCAAATTATTTCAACATAAATCAAAATTATAAACAAGAAGTACAATTCATATTGAACAAAAGCATATACCAGTGATTCCCTCATTTTTTATTTTACTTTTAGAATAATTGCTCATATGATGGATCCCTTCCTGTGATAACATTTAGATTTGAAAAAAAAAAAATGAAAAAGTGTAAAAAGAAAAGAAAAAAAAAAAAAAAAAAAAAAAACGTTGAAAATTTATTCAGATTTAATGAGAATAGGAGACCTTTATTTTATTGTTTTTAAATAAAAACTTTATTTAGATTAGAAGTCAGCTCTTACACTTAATCATCGTCAAACAAACCAAATAAAAGCAGAAAAGGCAAAAGAAGTCATGTTTTGGCTACGGCTGAAGTTGTAAATTCCAATACTTATTACTTTGGTATTAATTGTTCATAAAAAATTGTGTACAGACATTTTTCATTGGGTGCTTTACAGTGCGCTGAAAATCAATGTGAAAATGGGCTAAACTTCCGAATAAGTTTACAGCGCAAAGGTAACCCTCGCCACACACAACGATGAACATATCGCCGAATCTGAAAATAAAGTCTGTTTCCACATTTTGAAATACACGAGTAATGATGCTTGATTAGCTCGCAAAAACTCATACTTTGAACTCTTTATAAAAAAAAACAACTAAGTTTTCTAATGTATACGAAGCCACAATGACCTTCAATACATGTTTCATTTTCTACAAATAATCATTAAAAAAGTATACAATATAATTAAGAAAAAAAAATAGAATAAAAATTAAAATACTCCTTCCTGAAATAATATATATGTATAGAAAAGGGGGGGGGGGTCTTTCCAGGTTTCATAATCTTGGAAGCAGGTAACTTGGGTCATTATTCTGACTAGATGATTCCTCTCTCGGCACCAGAGGCCGCTTCATGCTACATCTGATTTATCATTTATTTCATTTCTGTACATAATCACTGTTAATCTTTGAGAATTCACTTGTAAAAGACTATCCAGGTTAGCCGAAACATATAGTTGTTAAATGTTTTGTTTAATCTTTAATTGTGTTATTTTGATTTTTAATAATAAAAATAATACTAAGATTTAAACCAAAAACAAAAAAACGCAGCATTGCCGTGACCAAGACTCGACCCTGGATTATTGCGGCTACAACGCAACGCAATGTACTAATTTACAATTACGACTACGAACTCTAAAAGAAAAGCAACGCAGAATGCATGTAAGGTGTTGACAATTCTTAACTATTATCAAGAGACCGGAACTCGTATTTTTGCCCACACAGAGTTCCAGTAAGTTATCACTCATGTCTGTCGGCCTTATAGTTTGGGCTGTAGAAGTGGGGACGGACGGACAGAATGAACGTACGAACGTAAGGAAAAAAAAAAAAAAAAAAAAAAAAAAAAACACCACCACCACATCAAAATGATGCGTTTGTGTTGTCTACGATTTTCTTTTTTCTTTTTGACGATGCACACATTAAAAACCTATTCCCCTCTCCTCAGAATATCAATGCTCCCCTTCAACAATTTGTCGTAATCACTACCTCACCTCTGTTATTGATAGGTTCAATGTATATTACTCCTACTGTAAATGCATGGAAAGCTCTAAAATAAAATGAGAGAAGATGACATTAAACATCTTTTCACATCTACCCCTTAGCTCAAGAGATAAACTTCAAAATGGTCTCCGGAAACTCAGTTAAATTTGACAGAACGATAGATCACATTAACTTTTTTTTGGTAATGTATCTTTCAAGATTTTTGATCTCTTTGCTGATTATGTTATTACAGTTGAAAGAGCTGTACTACGATGACGCTTTATTAGGGAGGATGTGTTTGAGAAGTTTTAGAACGAATGAAAACTATAAAAAAAGAGTGAAGGCCTAATTACAGAAAGATGCCAAGAGAAGATTATCCTGAATTAAAAGATAAGGGGATATATAATAGAAAATCTAGGATAAATAGATAATGAGATTATTATCTCTTCCTCCTGATCTCAAGCTTTGGATCAACTACGGAAATGTTTCGAAATTGATGGTTGGATAAGTGGCGCCATCTTTAGCCAGTCATTGCTGGAATTTCGAAACTTTCCAACAAATCTAAAACAAAGGACTCCAAAAGACTCCAGCTTGGGATCTGTACAAAATACGGCTTTATTGATATTTAGATTAGATAAAGCATTGTACATTTGAATTTAGTCCAAATAAAGATTAATTTATCGGAAAAAAAAAATCAATTTTATAAAAATTATCAAGTAACTTCAGGATAGTTATAAATCAGAAAAAAAAGGGAAAGTATGAAACTAACAAATCTTAGTAATATAAAATTACAGTAACAATATTTTTTTTTTCTGCTTTGGCTCTAAAAAAATTTGATTAAACTACGTAATATCCTTATAAATTCAAAATCAATAATCACTAGATAAATCTTAGAAATATACAAAATGGAATTTAAAACACTATTTTTTTTTGGAATCCAAGATTAATTTACAGCAAGAGGCGCATTATGGTAACATTTATTAAAAATTGTTGCTTTATTGTAAGTTAATTAAGCTTATAAATATTAAAAACAAGTGGGTTGCGGAATCACTTATTTGGTTATTTTAATTTTTTTTTTTCTACTTTAAGTCTTTTTAAAAAGCTATCTTACTAAAGCAAATTGTCTCATTAGTAAAAAAAAAAATGTAATACTCAGAGCTATTTCAAAGAAATTAATAAAAACGACACCGATTATTTTATGGATGAAATAAAATAATTTCAAACTAAGCAACCGTATCAAAATAAACCATAAATGTGAAAATTAATGGAAGCACTCGTATTACAATACAAAATTCCTAGTACAGAAATACAAACATGCCTGCTTATTTTGGAGAGGCCTAATGATTAAATTTTGTAGAAAATTCAAGAAAATTATCTTCCCGCCAAATAGCAATAACTACAGCCAGCGTTTATTCAAATGGAAGTAAATCAAAATAGATTGAGTTTCTTCCACACTAATAAGTCGAATGAACGAGAAAATCTCCGTCGAATCAAAAGAACGAGATAAAACACACTGCTTAATAAAGAGTATTCCTCAATTTATGCGACGTAACTTCGTATCCTTTAAGATAACATTTTGTCACAGATATATCGTTGTGGTTTTTAGAAAGAATTTAATTTTTATTCCAATTTCAGATAAACGATAACCTCTGTACTTTTTCTTTAAACAATGAACGTCTTGTATTATAAGATAATGAGTAATTTATCAAATTAATCTTAAATATTTCTTATTGTAAATTGTAAGAACTTATCGTTAAACTGATTTCATTCTTACTTTTATCTTTCATTGAGATAAAATACAGATTAAAAATGTTTGATATTTAGAATTTATGCTCTAAATTACTGAGAATAGAAATTATATTTGTAATTCTTCAGCCAAATCAGTTCAAGGTGTATTGTTTTACAAAAGACATGATAAATTCAGGAATATAGATTTTGGAACGATATAAAAGATCTATCCAACCAAAAAAAAAAAAAAGATTTTTCAATATTTTTTTTCATTCTTTTTTTAAAGCCCAGAAGATATAACAGGATATTACAATTTTTGTAAAATTTGTAAAGCATCAAAAGGAGAAAAAAAAAAAAAAAGATGAGAAATTAATTTAAATACATTCTTTTAATGTCACCCTTTTGTCTATCTGTGATCAAGGAAACTGAAAAACTATTTGAATTATATTAGATGCCTGTGAGGAAGCTCCTATTGATTTGGAATATATATTTTCTTGGAACCAAAAGTGCTACTGAAGGAAAAAAAAAATAAAATAAGGAAGGCCACTCTAAAACTGAGAAAAGTTCTTACAACTACATCTATATCAAAAATTAATGTTGGTTTAGTGATTTTTGCACCATACCAAATTTCATGAAAATATGTTCCCGACAATAGAGTTGCTTCATGCTTATATATGCACAGACAAAATGAACTTCACAGGCATTACAGACCTTTACATCTGATAAATAGTACGAGTCGAAATGAAAAAGGCAATACCTAAATCTTAAAAGCATTACCTGATTTCATAATACTAATATTAATGAATGTCAAGCAATGTAGGCTTAAATGACACTAATAGAATCAAATACCAAGAATTCCAGGGAAGTTTTATCTCTCACATACCACCACTTAAAAGAATTTTTTTTTGGAATCAAGTTAAGGCTTTTTTTATCAAATGCCAACGTTTCCAAATTTTTTACGACAAAATAAATCACAATTCAACACAACTTCTACATATTTTCAGCCAATTCGAAAATCCTGTGCCGAAATCTCTGAAATATGGACGAGTTTCAATTTCTTTTAGCCGAGAGGCAGAAAATGAATATTTTTGCTGTTTATACTGTAATGAGAATAAATATTAAAAGCATTAAAATATAAAAATCCCAACAAAGGTCAAACCGCACAGCGTCGCAGGAGATATAAAAGTTTTTTTTTTTCTATGAAAATAACTCGATGGAGTTATCGAAGGTATTAAAATAGTTAAAATAATTGAATAATTATTTTAGTTATTGTAATTAAAATATTTGAAATAAACGACTACTGAATTTGGACTGATAATTTCATGTTTTTCAATAAATGAAGTAACCCTTAAATAATAAATTTAATTTTTAATGGATCAACACAGCTCACAAAGGCATGATAGCGACGAGTTCTTTGAAATACTTTGCAACGTTTATATTCTTTTCTAAATGGACAACTAAGCTCACAACGCTTTTCGTTTATTTCTGCAAATTGGATTTTGGAGGGGAAAAGTTTTAAATTCAGAAACTAATGTTATATGGAATTATTCACTGATAATAAGCATTGTTATATCTCAGAGGTTCTAAACTTTTTTTTTCTTTTACTTATTCGCGAACCCCTTTTGCCTTACTACTTTTAAACCTCAGGAAATACTGCTCATAAAGCGCTTGTAAATTTTATAACCGCATTTTACTTAGGGATTAAAAAAAAAAAAAAAAATATAGTGCGTCTCCTGAGACTACGACAAAGTTTAAAAAATATTTGTTTTTCTTTAAATATCATCTATTGGGGGCTGCTGTGTTTTACAAAAAGAAAGATTAATAATGAAGTGTCGCAGAAGATGATGCATTCGACTGCGGTTACGAAGTGCAATGGATTATTAATACCATTTACATTCAGATCTAAGCATTTTTTTTTTTATTGGTAATAGGTTGGTGCTGTAAATATGGTTTCTTATTTATTTCCAGTCTGATTTTTCTTAGCAAAGCAAGACTCATCAAATCCCTCAGTATGAGTGTCTCGCTAAAACTTGAACAGCCGAACTGATCTTCGTGAAACTTGGCATGCATTTTTCTGTATTAAATACGATACTGTAAATGCCTACCCTGTAAATATTTAATTTTTTTTTCTTTAAATTGTGGGGTTCCTTTTTCCATAAACTTGATCCTTAGAAAAACGTTATAACCAAATTAATGTCTAAATATCCTCTTAGCTAATCCACTAATTCCGCATGCTAATCGTAAGTAATGTGTCTTGATTTTTTTTTTCTCCCCTTCAGAAAATTGGGAAATTTTAGCAGATTTTACAACATGTAGAGTTTTTTGTTTTGGTTTTTCACGACTTCGATTGGCTTAAAAAAAAAAAAAAATCCGTCTTCAGAATGGAACTTAATTGAAGTAACATGAACCTGAGATAAACAAAAGCTTACTTAAATGCAGTTCTTCAAAGAACGATAGCAGGTTCATTATATTAATAATAAAAAAAAAAATCTCCTTTCACGATATAATGAGCCAATAAATTAAACCCTTTTACTCAAGCTAGATTAAAATGAAAGCCGAGAATCCTACATTGGGACAATAGAAATGAAACAACTAATGTTACACTCTTGCTGTAATCCAATCTGTCTTCCCACCGTCCGTAATCCATGTTTTACTTCGAATCCAATAAGGTTACTCCTTTCTATTCAAAGTTCAGGGTTTTGTAGCAGGTTAAAAGCCACACTACAACAAATGAAATCATCGTCTAAATACAGAACAATACAGTCAAACACACACAAAACAAAATGGCAATTCCGAAGCACGATTCAGAATAAGACAAAGAAAAAAAAAATTACACTATTAAAAATAAAAAGCACCAGCTTAGCTTCATTGTGTTTTTCTGTAGCAATTGTTCCAGAATTACGTAATCACAGCCTTGCCGTGCTCAGATCTCCTACTGATAAAAAGATATAATTCTGAGATGTAGTTTCAATGTAGAATCCTTTTACTCTTGTTCGTAGATAGGAAAGATAATAGGCCTATATTCCGATATCAAAAACAGTGTCTTAAAAAATTACTTTAAAAAAATTGCTAATAAGATGTTAATGGTGTTAATTGATCAATTGTCAAAATGGCAAAAGTAATTTAATTTATCAGTCTTCGGCTAATCACGGTAACAAACTGAACTAGAAAGCTAAAATTTTGTTAGTAATTTGGGCTTGTAGATTTATTTGAAGCTCATGCACATAAAAGATAACAGAACATAGTCGCCATAAAATATATTTGTATAGACTAGTAGATCTAATGTTATTTGTTATGATAAATCCAAGTTATAAATAAAGTAAAACTATCTGTAATTAAAAACGTTTATTTTCTTTCTTAATAAAATTATTATTTGCTGAATGTAGAGTAATTTTTAGGCTTCAAAAGTTTTGGTGGTTTTTTTTTTTTATATCCCTTCTTTATATTTTACTTTGAGAATTATAAGAAAATGGATAATACTGGTAGAGAGATAAATTACAGCTTGTTGTATTTATTTAAATTTTTACTTAAGAATTCTAATTAAAAATAAGCAAATAACCCAAATAATCTTGCGTCATTTCTTTATATTTTTTATCCATTTTTTTGTTGTTGGTTTTTTCATCTGGTCGATGTCTTGAGAAAACAGTTCCGAACTTTTTGGATATTTCTATGAAACGTTCTTTATTGAAATCGGAAGTCCAAGTTGAGTCATTTTTAGTGACTCCTCGACGAAGAAAGATTTAGCTTTTTTTGTTGCCTTGCCCTGGTCTTATTCACAGTCTCGTTTCTCACGAATTAATAATAACTTAGGATCGCCAACAAAACTGACTCATATTTCTAGAAACCATTTGGGTTCTTTCATTGCAGCAATGAAATAAATATGCAACCAAAAGACCTTACTGCTATGTTCATGTACAGCTCTTTCAAAGAAATACTCAACTCTGCTTTCAATACTTGTCCAATGGCAATCCGAATTAATAGTTACCTGTCACGACATTTCGGTAAACGCCTGGACTCCCACAACGGGAGTCCTTCAACACATTTTTTTAATTTTTCTCCTTTGTTTTATTTATGAAGTTGTCCAACAGGAAAATTTTGTTGTCTGGTTATTTTTCATTAATTCGTGATTCGCAAAAAAGGCTTATATCAGCTGAGAATCTAGCAATAATTTAGTAAATATAAGAATTTCGACATTATTTAACAATATTTCCAAGTATTTCAATAATACCTAATGCTCTAAATTTGGCTACAGTCAGCACTGCACTTTAATATTTAAAACATTGGTGGCAAAAAGAAAACAACAACAAAACACGCTTATATTGGAAAATATATTTAACAAAATAACAAGGATAACTAACTTTAACCACTGGATAACAGACAAGTTTCTCCATCAGAATCGACTATCAAATCAAATACCATAAAGCTAAAAATTCTTATAAATTTTATTTTGAAAACGGACCTAAGGATTTTGATGAAATGGGGTGAATCTACCATTCGGGTGCGAGAAAGCGATTTAGCTAGGTCTCGACGTCGGGAAAACTCATTTAGGGGGTAAATGATTGACCTGCGACCTGTAAAATGGTGTTCTTATTTTATTTTAGTTTTATTTTATTCTTAATAAATTCGTGTTGTGTGTTTTTTTACTTATAATAAAATCATTTTACTTAATAATTTTTAAAACTAAAAAAAAAAAAAAAAAAAAAATCTAAATTGACTATCAATGAAATTATTACCAATAATATGCTATACATCTCTTCCACATTTTCATTTATTAGGGAAAAGTGAAAGCATTTTAAATTTTTCAATACACTAAATAAATTCGTTTTAGACCGAAATTATAACTGGAACATTAATTGTTTGCCTCCGTTTTATTGCGAATTTATTCTAGCTGTTTAAGTAGTGAAGGGAGCCGTAACGATGTTGATGACTGAATCTCTTTAAATACACACTTTTTCTTCCCTCCCAACAGTAAAACTTCGGTGTTCAGACAATTGAATGTAGAAAGATTCTCATGCGTGTTTCCACTCTACAGATTTTATAGAAATATTTACTATACTTTAAATCTTATTTTATGCCGAAATAGCGCGTTTTAAGTCTTGAGAATCATTTTGTTCTTCAATCATAGACTCACGAACACAAACCTGTGGACATTTAATGACTGAATAAAATTAACACGTGATAACGTCTTTAAAAAGCACTTTGAGTTCAAGTTCTTCGTAGGTGGCCTTTGTTCAAGTAGGTCTTTAATTTTTTTCCTTCCTTTTAAGCCTTAAGATCATGTAATGATGGTAAAGTGATTCTTTTCCGATTAATTTTTCCCATCATTTAGGCGAGTTTATGAAACTTATTTCGTAAAAACATTGTACCAACAAATCCCACATTCTTCTCAATAGAAAAGTAAAAAAACAAAGATGGCCGTTACAACACAACGAGGAAGATGTAACGGTCTTCAGTTGCTGTGGGTTTTTTTTTCTTCCGTTTTTCATCTTCCGGCTTTCAGCTCATTAATGTTTCGTGAAATGGTGTTAATCTGATTATCTATTGGACGAACCAAAAAAAGTATTGAGAGTTTTCTGACCTTTGAAAACCTAAAAGAAAGAAAAAAAAATGTTTACCATTTCCCGTTGCAAGACAACTTCCGTTAGGAAGAATATGGTTGTGCAAGTGAAGGATAACTACCTCATTAGTTCTGATACTTAAGAGAATATTTAGAGAAAAACATTGTTCTAATTCATCTTCAGTAAACAAACGACCCATTGTTAATATTAAGAATTCAGTCTTTATAATTATATGAACCACAACGTCTTGGTCACCAATTAACAGCGATAATTAAAACTGACTTAATTCTTATGATCTAAAATTTCCAAAAATTATCTATTGTGTATCATGATTGAATGAGGATTTAACAACTTTCATTGGTGGTTTTAAAAGTTAGGTCTACTGTTAACAAGAAGTTAGGTTTTAAATCTATTGTTACAGTTTTTGTATAAATATAACGCATTGTACATTGTAGTTCCATTAAACTACAATGATAAAACAATTATATAGAACAGATTAGAATACCATCAAAACAGCTTCTGACATGCATCTTCGCATAGCAGTGTGGGGAACTTTAGTATGAAGGAATAAATAGATGATAAAAATATGTATCTGCGAATAAGCAGCTTTTCGTGTGAGGAATTATTTATTTCCTTTACGTATAATTCTTTAATAAATTATAAGGCTATTATGATAAGACAAGAAATTCATAGCTTTAGATCTTAACAGTTTGGAGTTCAATGATATCAGTCAGCACAATAATCAAATAATTGATATTCTAAAAGAAATTTCACATTTCAGAATTTACTCGTGCTGTATATATCTACGTAGGTTTTGTTTTCAAGCTTTATTTCTTGATTTTTTTGGCCATTTGTAAATGGGCCTAACAGGACACGAAAACAAATTTTTGAAATATTTTAAGATACTCGAAGCTTTACGTTTTAAGCCATCCTAAAAATAGGTTGCATTTCTGTAACTTAGTTTTAGAAGTATTTTAGAAGATGCATATTACACATCAAATAGGATGACACATTGATGTACTTAATTTCAATAAATGTACATCAGTTTTAATTGTTTACAAAATGACCAACAGGTATGTTGTAATACATGCAAGTCGAAATACCATTTTGATTTTCATTCTACCGTTATTTATGGGACTTAGTAAATAGGTTTTCGAGTGTCGTGTCTTCATGCTACTGTCGGATCGCTAGACAAGAGAACAGCTCGTTAAATGGCGGCAGAATTGTGGTAAAGAATCAGTTATTTATTTTGTTACTATTTATTAGTCAACATTTGACGATGGAAAAGTTTTCGTACGATTCAAAACTCGCTCATAGAACCCAGGATTCGCGCCGATTCTTAAATATTAATATTCAAGCTCTGAAATTTGATATTAACTATGTTCACCCAAGTATTTAAAACTGCTATTTAAGTTACAAATTTCTACTATTCGTTTTATTTTTTAAGGGTTCCATTTATTTGCTGAAAAAGAAAATTTTAATAGCATTTTAAGAATAGTAGGCTTAAGAGTTCTTTCGTTAATCTTTTACCCATGGAACTCAAGAATAGTAAATTCCTATTGTATTTAAATATTCAGTATTTTTATTTTCCTTGTGCTAATTTCGCGATATATTTTCCTTATTTCCTATCTAAAGTTTATCTTCTCACGAATGTAAACTCTTAAGAACAATCTTTCCCAAAACAATCATTACAAAATGCGATGAGACTGGTTTCTTGGTGGCTATTTTAATCGTTGTGTTCCTCCTCTTTATTTCCTCCCACCAAAAAAAAAAAAAAAAAAAAAATTGAAAAAGAAAAAAAAATAACAGCGATTTAATTAACAGGGCAGAGGGCATTGGTCAGATAAGCTGTCAGCTGCTATTCATTTCATCTCCACTTGAAACAGTTGATGTTAAAGCATCTTTTATTGTTACTTTTATCACCTTCATCTGTTCTTATCGCAGGGGTTGCAATTCACAGCAACTAGTTAGGTCATTCTCTTCTTATAAAGCATCAACTACTTTTACATCTTTTTAAGTACTTACGCGTTCATTAAATTCTTTTTTTTTTTTTTTTAATCAATTTACAGATGAGAATCAAAAATTACGTGTGATTAAATATACGCTTACTTAAGTTTTTCTTTCTTTGATCTCACTTCTACAGTAAAAGTAGTACGTCTCATCTGCTGACCAACAGATAATTTCAGTTGATTAGTTAGCAATAGTAGAAGAAAGACTTTCTTTTGCATTCTAATGCTCTTAGAATTACAATGTTTCTAAAATAGCTGAGTATTTCGATTCACTGATTACTAGGGCTTTTTTAGACTCTTGAAAAATACAAAAATATCCAACATCAATAGATTAAAGTGAACTATAAAGATAAGTCAACTGTAGTTTTGAAAGTTAATAATTTTTGTTGTATTTTATATTGCGAAAACTTAAATGACAATGTTGGCTTCGTTTCCGTGAACAGTTTATAATTAAAAAGCTATTAGTTATTCTTATTCAAAGACTTAGAGGCTCAAGTATTCTCGTTAAGCAACATCTAAGGTTTCAGTTACAAAGGAAAAAAAAAACCCTCATAGTTGGACCTTCACGGCATAGTTTTATTCAGTGCTCAATAAAAAGGTTATGTATTTACATATTTTCTAATTCTCAATGAGTTAAAAACAAGAAGTTTCTAAAAAACTTAACTCTCCTTTCCAGACAATGTTATTCTTTTCAATTAGTCATGAAAACGCCACAAACGAAATGCCAACGTTTATTTTTGAAATTCTAATATCTGCAGAATTACAAACAGTACATATTTTTCATTTTCTGTAATACTTACGTTTTTAGTTGTATTATTTATTTACTTAACTTATCGAAATACGATTAATTTCAATCGTACCAAACCACGAGTCAATTATATAATCAAGAACTGTAATCATTATAATAACTGAAAAATTACTAACTGTGAATATTACTGCTCACAGATGAGAAATTTAACGCTAAAAACTACACTTCACTTAAAAAAACAAAATGCTACTACGAAGCTAAATAACTATCTACGAAACCTAAATTTATTGTTGTGAATAAACATTTTAAATTCACGAGTTTCCATCAAATGGAATCTTACACAGGTGTTTCGTCCTTGTTGTACAAGAAAATCAATGTATAACCAAGTACAGCAGTATCGAAATCTTGGCCAGCTAACTGCTAATCACAAAAAGGCATTTAGGTAAGGAATAAAATAAGAGAACTCTGAGTAACTAAGTATCCAAAAATTGAAATATGGTGGAAAAAAAGAGGATGGGAGAGGTAAATATTGAATATGCAATTTTTATTTTTCATATCGTAAATTCAAACATCTGTTGGAGAATTATATATACAGATATATAATCTCATAATGCAAATATGCTAAAACTGGCAAACTATAATTTTTTATTTGAGGAAGATATTTCTAAAAAAAAAAAAAAAAAAATACTTAGTTCTAAATTGTTCTTTTAACTGTGTTATTCCATTCACCTAATTATTAAATCCATCTCCAATCAAAGGAAAGAAAGAAATTAAATAAAATTGATTTCTTTCATTTTCGTATTTCGATTAATCATTTCGAATATTCAATTTAATGTTTGAATTTCATAAAATTGAGATTTTTTTTTTTTTTAATTAACTCCTTGAGTTGCCCAAACCTATGGTTCCGCATAAATTGGTAAATACAAGAAGGGCTTTTAAATCTGACTGTCATTGTTCAGGAGAGAGGGGAAATAGTGAGGGGTATTGTTAAATCCCCCTTTTATCTGGGAGCAGGGATGCTGGAGTCTCTGATTCTTATTGTTCCGGCCTCCTCGTCAGCACAGACGCCATCCGCACAGATGCTGTGTTCTCCCACCATCTGCTGTTCAATGGCGCCCCAATGGCACCACATTCACTTGATATGGAATTGCTCTTTATTTGAAATTATAAACGAAAACTAAAGTATCCACTGTTAGAATAAAACCTATAATAAATCTAAATTTAGTAAAATCAAGGAGAATTGTTTTAAATGTAAAACAGTGCTTCCCAAATTTTTAAGAAAATGAGACGGGTAAAATTACAAAAAAAAAAAAAAAAAAAATAGTGGACAGACATAGGAACTTAAAAGCTAAATCACTTTCCTCATTTCAACACGGAATGGTTAAAACGTTTGTTAGGAGCCGCAACCAACATTTGGTACCACTGACCTGTAGCGTTTCAATTCTCACAATTTTCTTCTCTACTCCTTTGTTTTTCTGAAGTCAATGGGAATAAATATTAAATTTTTCGACCAAAAACAACGAATTTTTATTTCCTATATTAATGAAGTGCCCGAACACAACAGTCGATCGTTCGCAAGAGGAGAAACTACGAAGATGGTAAAGCAAGACGAAGTCTGTAACAAACTATCATTATTATTTGTAATTAATTATGTTTATTATAACATGTAATTGTAAAAATGTATTCCATTTTTTCTTTACTTACTAAATTAAAAGAGTTCCATTCAAATAAAACTATTGTTCAACGTTGAATATTAAATTCAAAGAAACTAACTGCAACAATTCTTCGAATATGCGTTAAAATAAAGAATCAGGATAAAAATAAGAAAATGGGAATATGTTAATAATGTTCCTGAGAACATTTGAAGCCTTCTTTCCTTAACATTGCTGCATCTTTTATGTTTCTTTTACGAGTCGAGAAAATAAAGTGTCTTTGTTTATTTTTATATTTTTATCAACCATGTGACCGAAAAACCTAAAGAATTTCTTATAGTGGCATCAAAAAAAATTTTGAAAAACTGGTGAGGGGGTGAGATAATTCGATTTTTGGTTATGAAGATAACAGTTCTTTGATATTTATTTTTTTTTTCCTTTACGTAAGATTTTTGCAGAAATTTATTAGAATACAAAAAAAAAAAAAAAAAAAAATAAATCAGGAAAATTCCGGCCAAAAGTACAAATAAAGCAAATAGAAAGTAAAAAGGTGTTCCATTACAGGCCAAGGAAGCCATTGATTGTGGGGAGATTTCGGCTCCCAGCGATCCTCGACCAACGGGACATGTTGAGGTCGGATGGCCAACCCGACGGTCTCTCGCTTTAAGCTCCGAATGAAAAAAACCTGTACTCGCTTGACTGAGGACTGTTAACCCTTAGGTCAGTCTGGAGGATAACATCGTGAAAAAGTCCAGACTATCGCCAGGAATTGAACCCGGCTCATTCAGTCCGAGGTCCAGTGTCTAAGCAAATACCAGAAAAAAAAATACATATGCTTTTTACATATTCCCTTATTTTTAAGGCTAAAGATTCAGAACAAAGTAAAAGTTTCGTAATCGTTTATTAAAGTGTATTAGAAAATTATAGGCGAAAGAATATTGCTACTAACAACAAGAGAAAAATCAACCAAGCACGAGATAGGAAAAAGAAAAAAAAAGAAAAACCTTTTTTAAAAGAATTAAGTGGGGAAAAAAATTTGAAGAAGGTATTGCGACAGGAAAAAGATCTAGCTGAGATGAATCAACGCCGATTACTCATCACGGGAGACAATTAAAGAGACAAATGTAAGATAATGACAGGAAAAAGTATGAATCAGTCAAGTTAGGAGTCGTCCATAGGGAAGTCCTGCAGGAAAACAGATAAAGAGAAAACCAAGAAGGAATTACAAATCTCTATATTGAATAAAAATGAATAAAAGAAATTCGGAGCTTACAACTTAATTTTAATTTCTTTTAATTAAAATATAAAGAGGATGAAACAGGAAAACTACTTAAATATATCGATTTTTGAAGATACTCGTTGAAATTTTACTGAATTACTGGAATCAGCTTTAGAATTCAGTCAAATTTAAAAATAAAAAAACTAAATAAATAATTATTAATGCGCTAGTTCGTCCTGGGGAAGAAAAAAAAAAGCCCGTAGCTACTTATTTACTCAACAGTTCGTTCAATTCATTCTTAATTCATTATTCTGTCTCGTGGTGCACGTTTCTTATAGAATGGGAAGTAAATATTCTTTGAAAAATTTGAATGATTTCCTCCAATTACGTTATTCTACAAAAGGTAATTACATTTTAAAATTTTTATAAAATTAAAATTTAAATAAGAAAAAGAAATAAAGGAATATTTTGAAATGCTTATAAGGTTATTTTTCATTAATTTGTAAATAAAACTATTTTTCAAAGTAGCCAATAAAAAGCAATACAAAGTTGTACCAGATAAGAGACACTGCCCTATAGTTTGCTGTACAAATAATTTAGCGGTCAAAAGGCTGCTCAAGTTTTGCCTGGAAAACTACGAAATACAGAAATGTACGAACAATGGCAAGTTGTCATATCACCTTTAGAAGGAGTATCATGTAAATAAAACTCCTGTATTTGGCTTTTACAGATGATTATATATAGTTGATTTTGTTCGTAAAGGGTTGTCTAAAGAAAGTAACTTGATATAATGAATGATATTCGTAACTGAACAATCAATTGATTTCTTGGTTGTTTTGGTCGTAAAATGCAGTCACTGGGTTTCCCCACCAACAAAAGCAGCAGCAATTGAAAGGCTTTGGCAGGAAATCATATAATTGCGGTACGAAGGGAAAATCAGGGTTAGATTACATGAAAGCCATTGATAAAAGAGGGGAGGAAAGCCAGGAGTACAGAGGAAAAAGGGATTTATTTCGAGGGATTTTTAATAATTTGCTAATTTTTAAATTTATTTTGTTGAATTAATTTCATTTGTTTTGCTTTAATGATAGAAAATAAGAAGTTTTTAACCCTAATAACGCCAGATGAATTTATTTGCAATTTTAAAGTAGTAAGATACTGAATTTTTGTGTACAAAGAATTTTTTTTTAATTAAATAAGGAATTCTTCAACTACAGTTATCCAATATTCAATTTTTTTTTTTTTTTTTATATAATAAACGTTTTGTAAGTTCGAATAAGCAAAGCTTTAAGGATTTCCGTAATCGGGTTTCATAAATGTAAAATGTTTGCGAACTGTTTTACTAATAGTAGCGCCCGGATATTTAGGACCAAAAAAAAAAATGACTAAAATATGATCTAAATATTGGCCTATCCAATCACAAAAAAAATATACCTCTTAAATAATCCTATATGACAACAGATTCTGATCCCAAATATGTATTTATTTACCAAAATATGCTCTAATCTTAAGTTTCAAAAAGTGTTGTTTTTTTTTTTTTATGCAAAAAATTTTATACATTTGAATTACAATAACCTGAGAACTATTTAAACCTGAAGTGTAGGCCAGTCGTTTAAGCGTTGGACTGCGAACTGGAGGTGCTGGGATTTTTCAAAGGTTATTTGACAGACTGACCCAGCCCTCTGTCAATTGGATGCCGGGTTTCTAACTAGGGGGTTAAACTCGGGAGAGAACTGACGAATAATAGCATAAGTGTTCACTGGTATCTTGTTCACGTATTACAAAAATCTTAAAGGTTTTTTTTTTTAATTATTTTTTTGTTTTGCTGTAACTAAACTTTACACACAATTATTTGGAGACATTTTTTTTTTTTTATTGTTGGAAGCGGAACAGACTCATAACCAGTGAATAAATCTTCGAGATTCCTCCTGTATATTAAAATTCATTTGTACAACGCATGGACCGGTTATTAGTAAGAAATAGAAGCCGGTGAGGGTGGTATTTTTTAGTGAATGGATGGCACTCACACACTGCTTGTCCCTGACCTTCACTCTGTAGGAAGAATATGTCACCACCACATTAGACAAAGAACACATTCACAGACAAATTAAAACACTCACCTTTAGACAAAATAAATTCGTGCTTTGTTTTACAAAACAGAATAAAATAAAAAGAAATATATTATAAAGATAGTATCTTAATTTTTCTTAGATGTTTACTGGATAATGCTTAAGGTCCTGACTCAAGCAATTGCAGGTGACTGCAAACCTTAATAGAAATAACATTTCTTTTACCATTGCACCTAAAATTCTAAAAATTTAAATATGAACTTGTGAAGCTTGTGGGATTTCTATTTTCTTGCAGAATATTTTGAAAATTAAAAACAATTAAATTAAAACTCAAAAACAGTCTTTTGGATGTTTGAGATATTATTCGGTATTTTCAATTCAAAAAAACTTGACGAAAACCTGAAATGATAAAAAACTTGTAAAATAATGTTTTCTATTTAAAATATTAGTGCAATAGTTAATTTTTAAAAAATAATTTAATGTCACACAATTTTTTTTTTTTTTTTAAGAAATCCCTTTTTCGAATAATATATATTTTAAATATAAAACATTATTTTACAATTTTTTTATCTTTTTAGGTTTTCGTCAAATTTTTTTGAGTTGAAAATGTTGAGTAGTACCTCAAAAACACCCAAAAAATTGACTGTTTTCGAGTTTTAATTTAATTAATTGCAGAATATCTTGAAAATGAAAAACAAGAAAATAGAAATCCCAGATGCTTCAGAAGTGAATATTTAAATTTTCAGAATTTAGGTGCATTGGTAAAAGAAATATATAAAAGAAATAAAAGGTTTGCAGTCGCCTGCATTTGCTTAAGTCAGGACATTAATATTTAAATTACAATACATATTTAAGTTCCTTTTCGGGTAGCGGAATTAAAGTTTTGATAAAAATTTTAAGATTTATAAAATTATTTCCCCATTAAAGTAATATATTTTAGTATTTCGTTTGACTTCACTCGTTATATATCGTAAATAGATATAACTATAAATTTATTTTTTTAATAAAACTTAAATATAAAGTACTATATGTGTGTGTAAGAAGCATAATAGATAAAAGATGCTTTATTTATTTAATAACAAGTGAATATAATTTTGTGCTGAAGCATAAATTTAAGGACGACCATAATAAAAAAAAATAAAAATAATAATAAAAGGAAGTACAATAACGTAAGGAATAAAAAAAGTTAGGAAATAAGAAAAAAAAAAGAAAAACAATGAGGAAAAAAAAAAAAAAAAAGAAAAACATTGAGAAAAAAAAAAAAAAAAAGATAGACGGGTTTGAAACGACAGCCTTCAGTGTATGAGTCAGAGAATTTAGCCATCAAACTACAGCTGACAACTGAAATGAGGTGGTTGCATTTCTAAGATTTAAGCTAACAGCGGAAATGCAATGAAAACAATGCCAAATATCTCAAACATAGGGAGAGGGGCGTTGGCCCCTGAACATACTTACTCCTATGTGTTTGGGCCTCTGAACACGATGGTGAAATCCGTATGTCGATCCGACCTTCCGTTCGGGAGTTGTTAGGGGAGACACGGACGGACGGACAGGACAAAAGCTACAGCAACCGATTTTTGGTCGCTATCACAATAGCTTCCAAATGGATAGCTAAAAATTATCTGTGTTTCAAGATTTTACTTTATCAAATTGTTAATAAATAAACAAGCAAGTCATCCGCAATTGACGTATTTGCTTACAAATGGAACTATTTTAAAAACGGATAAAGAACTTGGAACTTTGGCTTGCTGATATGTGGACAGCTATTATTCAAAATTGGTGAACCCGAATTTGAAAAAAAAAGACGAATCTTATATTATTTTGGAAAACAAAATGCGAAGTGGTTGTGTAAATGTAAATCTTGCTTCAACTGAACGTGTTCTACAGAAAAGTGACTTCGTATCAAAACCGAAATGTCAGCCGAAGCATGAACTCAAATCTTTCATTGCCGATTAAAAGTTCTTCTTGGAGTTGGATTTTACAGAAAGCAAGGATCGAGGTTTTGTTGAAGAGAATTAACAGATTCCGATGCCATTTCTTTGTAGAATATATCACAAGTTTCAATGTACAGTTAACAGAATACATTTATAACTGAAGAAACTGATTTCTCATTGGTAAATACATTGATTCACAATCAATGAAAAATGACTACAAGAGAATTTTTTCCCCTCATGAACTACCATTTTTTTTTTTTTTTTTTTTTTTTTTTTTTTAATGAGAAACATTTAAGTTTCGAGTATTGTTGGTAGAGTGCGGCGGCCTTTATAACTAAAAATCAATTCAATGAAGGGGGATCGTAATTTGATTCAAAATCAGACTAGTATACATTTTTTAATAAATTTTAAGACCTAAAATTGGTGCCTTTTAAAAGTATTTTCAGTGTTGTTAGACTTTTGATTCACGAATTCAAATTTTTAATAGTAATATTTCAGAATTTACAAAAAATTGTTTAAACATTACGAAACAAAATGGTGGTAAGGTTAAAAAAAATAATTAAGAATAAATAATAATAATAAAAAGTGTTTCTTTTGATGGCTCCTTTTCTTTCTTGTTGCTCTAGTTCATTGTTGTACTCGTGGTGCCCTCAAGCGACGGCGTCCACACAATAAAAAGTGACTCACGAAATTTGCGAATGACACCCGAGTGACATGACTTGAAAGCGAGGCTGGATCATCTTCCTGAGGGGGCGAACCACACCCTTTTCAAGGTGGAGAACTTGCATCATCACTCCGCAAAGACACTTCTTTTACAGTCGTGGGAAGCAAAGAACCAAAGAATCAATTGGAATTAAAATATTTGTATATTCCTGAAGTTAAGTAAACCCAGTGGTCACCGCAATTAAGATCTTAACAGTCAAGTTTATTTTTACTTCAAATTACATCCTAAAATCGAATACAAGAATAACCTCTAATCAACGGCTAACAAACTTACATTCTCCTGTGGGAGAAATTCAGATATAAAAATATTCACATAAAATGAAAATATTTATAATATATAATTATAATATTATAATATATTATTATAATTATATATTATAAATATTATTAAATGTCCCGCCCTTAATTCAACACACTCCACAATCCCAGTGGCATGCGTCATCTTCTTTGATATTTTTTGATACTAGTACGACAATAAACTATTATTCAATAGAAAAATGGATTGCGGTCAAATATAAACAACTTATTTCAGGAGAAAAAAAATAAAATCCCTCGAATACTAATAAGTACAGAGGTGGCGCTATCTAGTTATCGCCAGAAAATGGAATTTCTAAATAATGCCTTATATAATAATAACCTGGATTTTTTTTTTTTGGGGGGGGGGTTGATTTTATATGAATTCTTAAGGTAAAAAGTAAGTTGACATGATGGACCTTTGGACTGGTTACAGGCTAGTAACTTCAGAAATAAATTTTTCTGAGTGGAATTTCACAGATGATTAGTTTTGTCTTTAACCAAGGGAGCGGAACGTCTTGGATGGGTTACGTCAGTTCATTTAGCGCTACTAATGAAGACAATAATATTCTGGAGCAAGATTCTTGGAACTAAAAAAAAAAGCGTCAACGTATTGTAATTAAAGCATATCATCATCAACATTGCGGCTTTGTTTTCTTAGAAAATATTAATTGCTCCTCTAGAAAAAAACACGTTGGTTATTTTGGAGGCAGTGTTAATTAGATGGCTGATAGATGAGTCTATTGCACTAGATATTTCGCAAACGAAGCTTCTGGAAGGAATCCAAAGAAACAAGGTCGAGGAGATCAAGTCAATCTACTTTCGCTGTCAACTAAATAAACAAAAACAAAGACATTTACATAAAGAAAAAAATAAATAAAAGACAAATACCGACTTGAGTAGATATGCCGTCGTCCATCAAACACCCAGAGATTACGCAAAACCAAAATATATCAAGCAATAACATCTTTTAGCTATCAGACGGATACTTCGGTATTTGACCTGCAAACAGATAGTTGACGTGCCAACATCGAAAACCAAACTGGAATTAAAAAACCGTTTGGAAGTTATTGGAGAAGAAAAAAATGAACAGCAGTTCAATCTGGAGAAGCAATGAGAGAGCGTAGGACTTGCCTTTGAGTATCCAGTTACTCAAATACTCGGAGTTTGCGTTATCAACATCAAATACTTCGCTTACGTAACCTTTAAACACTAAAATAACCTTTTGTAATATGAAAAGCAAAAACTAATTGAAAATATGTATGAATATAAAAAGCAAAATATCTTAATATTTAATACCAAACTGTTTTAAAGCATTTTTGATAAATTACATTTTCCTTCCCTTTTATTATTATAATTTCAGCAATTAATCAAAAAACGATTTTTTTTTTTTTATTTAAATTAAAAAGTCTTTTTTTTTTTTTTTGTTCTTTTCATATTGAAACGATGTAAAAGAATGTAAAAAAACATTCAAAGAATGTTTTATGTGCATTCTTCAGATAAAGCACATAAAATATCAAAGAATTCTTTAGCTCTAAGGTCTTGAAAGTAAAAATTGATGACAATATAGCGCTTGCGTAATTTATAATTTTATTTGTTGTAAGGAAGGATGTATTTAACAAATACACGTTAATTACATTAAATAAGGTTTTATCGTTTTACAATGTCAAAATTGACGTATCCAAGGACAAATGTACATTTTGTTTTCAGAGAAAAACCGAATGGCAAAGCGTTGTAAGAAATAAATAAATACAAGGCAATTTCTCAGTTTTAGATATTGAAGGTCCTCAGAATTAAAAAAAAAAAAAAAAATCATTTGAGGCTGGCAGAGCCCAGCACATGGATTTTCTTTTCCTTTATTTTTAATGTGTTTTTATGTTTTTAGTTTATAGTCATGGAGGTTCCACTGCTCTTCTTATTCAACTTCCAAGTCACCTCCGTTATGAGATCTGCTTTGTTCATTCTGGCTACTCTCAACTGATGATCGCATAATAAGCGTGAAACAGGCTTGTCTTGAGATGTCAGTTGAGCATTGGACTCAAATTTTAATAAGTTATATATTGTTAAGCAAATATTTACTTAATATAAAATATACTAAGTTCAGTAATATTTCTGAATAGGAAATGTCAGCCATTTTTGATTTACTCAATTCTCGTTTAGTCTCGTTAACAAATATCTTTCCGTATTTTCTTTGTAATCGCAAAACTGCATTATTTTCTTCGCACAGATATTCTCTGCTCCGCCAGAAAGTAAAATACACTGGCTAAACATATTTTTTTTTTAATCCGGAATACATTGCTCCGTTAGGCCAATTTATGCCAAATTAACTTCAGAACTTTTACTGTAGTTAAAAAGCAGTTCCTGTATTATATCATTCTACAGATACACCGTTGTGATGTAAGCTATATTCCAATCGGACATAAGCACAGACACATTCTGTTTTAGAAATTACAGGGAGACAGTGTCTGAATATTTATCAGAAACCACCAAATTTACGTTCCATTCCTCGACGCCCAATCACGTTTGTTTTGTTTTGTTCCAGAGCAGCTACAGACAAAAACCGATTCAACCTACATGCTCACAAAATATTTTCAATGTTCGAAATTATTGTAGTTTTATCGAATGTCAATAAAATGCTAATAACGAAAATCAACGATAATCAAATTTTAATTGTTTTTTTAATTACAACGGAAAACTAATTGCCAATAATTATGAAACATTGAGACCTTGCTTAAACTTTAAATTGTAAACAAGCGGAGAGAGAGAGACTGCATTTCCCGATCTAATTGAAGTTTGCGATTGGATCAATAATCGATTTTGATGAAATTTGGCATTACTTCAAGATCCATAAAGCGATAATCTCGAATCGATTTCTCCAGAATAACTTCTTTCAAGATTTTTAAAGTTTTTTTTTTTTAATTCATTTATTTGTGAAACCAGAGATGTTCTTTGTAATTATCTCCTTCAAGACTTTGCCGCCGATTGCACTGAATTTTGGCACTAGGGCTTGGGAGAGATGGGTGATGGTTTTAATTTTAATAACACTGAAAATCATTGTTACAATCGCCACAAGTTTCACAACCAAGAAAAAAATAAATAAAAATATCGATGAGTGATTATTAATAAGTAATTTATTTTAATGGTAGCGATCATTATCAAAATTACTTTTATATACTGTAGAAAAGTTATTTCAGAACAGTCGCCATTTTGTTTGAAGATGGCGGTGGACGGTAGGGAAATTTACCTAAACCGATAGAAACAAAATGGTGATTTTTAATTGTGAAGATACAGAGCGTGACAGACAGGGTTGTAAGTAGGCTGAAAGGGAAAACTATCAGCCAGAAGTCTTGTAGCCCCCAGAAACACACATGACCTTCACGCATTTCTCTTTTGACCTATCATGCCTAAGCGTTTAAAACATTATCCTATGGACACTATTTTTTTTTTTTAGGGGGGGGGGGGGGGTGGGTCGCAGTAAAAGTATTTTAATTAATATCTTATATACATATATGCATTTATCTGAGGAAAAATAAACTCAAGACAAAAAAGAAAATAAAAAAAAAACTATAAATGTAACGAATTAATGCCACGCCGGTAAATATAGATAAACATATTTACATTCTGAAATTAATATCAATAACAGATATCTGCTAATAACACTGCCTGTTTTTACGGCAATCATCAAAGATCACTTATTTAATATATTAATATATTTTAATTTTTATAAAATTGGACTTTTCAACAAATAATAATTAATTTCTTCTGTCTGACTGCTATCAATCAACTGTCGACTCTTTACTTATTTTTCTGTTATGAATGTATTATTGGGCAGTGATGTCTGACGATAACTTGCAAGTCGAAACGGTTTGTATTTTTGGTTAAGAAAATATAAATATTTTAATTTAAATTTGTCCGATTCAAAAATGACCTAAATAAATTAAATTAATCCCCCTCCCCCCAAAAAAATATATATATTTTTTTAAAATTCCGATTTTGCTTATATGGGAACTACTTTCTCCAAATCCATCCCGGATCTGAGCGAGTTCAATCGCGTCGATTTGCAAAATAACAGAGCGGACAATGTGTTAGAAGATAGTCGATCTATTTCAGAAGCTCCGTCTGAACGGACCTAAGGGGGAGTCTGCTTTAGTTCACTAGCCTTTCAAAAGAAAATAAAAAAAAAAAAAACACTACAAAAATCCAGAAGCTACAGACCACGCTTTTCTAATCAACAGCTCCGTTGATGAATGGGAAAATTGAACTAGCAGATCATCCCCCTCCCCTTCAATCGGCAATAGCAACCACCCTCACCTGGTCAGATCAAGGTCACACGACGACCTTCACACGGCTGTTTACCTAAAGAACCACGGACTTGATGGAATTCTGGCATTAATTGCCCAAGTCTTTAAAAAAAAAAATCACTGCTGATGTAACTGGACTTCACGAAAACCCGAAGAAAAAAGGCTGACGAATTGCCCAAGGTAAGCACAGCACAGTACAGGGATGTCTAAAAAAGGAGCCTCAAATTGTTTAAGTTTTTTTATAAAAATTTAGTTACCCTCTTAATTTATTTAAAACCTTCATAAGACCACCAATAAGAAAAAATGTATACTCATTTTTACGGTGATATGTTTTACTTTACAATTAAACAAAGTACATTTCTAATTAACGTATTATTCATAGCGTGCAGATTCTTAAGATACTACTGTTGAGACAGAATAACTCTGCTTCCTCCACCCCAGAAAAAATTTTGTTTGTAAATGATACTTTTCGCTTCTTAGAATGGGAGCTTCTTCGGTCAAATGAAAAACAAGAAAAACAGTACATTATTATTATTTATCTCACAATCAATATTTGGTTTAAATCTGTACTAGACGTATGATTTAAGTATTTATTTTAAATTTTTCATAAAGCCTTTATATCCTCAAATGTTGCAGAATAAAGAAAAAAAAAAAAGGCAAGCAATACTTTCTCTGCAACCATATTGCAATAGGGCCACTGGATCGAGTCAGTGGTAGCCAGAGTCACTATATGGTCTATAAACTATGAGCCAAGACCATACAGCGACTTCATTCGTAGCAAACGCAGAACTTTGCTGTGAAGCTAAAGGACGAAATCTTTTATCTTTGTTTAGATAATTTAAGATCGAATGATACAAATAATGCATTTACCAATATAATGATCGCTGAAATCATACTTTTCAGAAAACCCATGTTTCCTTTTTGATTTCTCTTCATAAGCCTCTCAAATTGTATACGAATCCTCGGAATTAAGCCTTAGATGAACACAATGCAAAGCATATTCAAACTCACAATTCTTAATAAGTTAATAAATATAAACAAGAATTTCATGCCTACTTCCAAATTCTTGCTGTATATGTTTATGAAATAATACAAATCAACAACGTCTGCTGAATACAAATACTACTTTTTCAAATTCTGAATAAAATTATTTAAAAGACTCATAAATGAAGTCAAAAAAGTATATTTTTACTTCACAAACTATTAGAAGTGTATTTTACTTAATTTAAAGCCTCTAAAAGTCAGTTAATTTAACAATATCAAAACACGTGAAAATTAATGGATTACTAAAAAAGGGTTAGCTAAACGTCGTTGGCACATCCTCAGTTGCGATTCTAACATTCCCGCCAGGAATTGGCCATCTAAGTTAGTTCTAACAGAAGTTACAGCTCAATTAAAAAATGGAGAGGAAATGAACATTGGCGCTACGACAACGGCCTATATTATACGTACATATTATATTTATATATGCTTTACACATATTCTAGTTAGATCCAAGTTTCTACATACAAAATTTTCTTAAAAGATTTTTTGAAAATGTTAGTTTTTTCTTTTTGATAATTTTGGTCGTAAGTGCGAATGTTCGTAAGTCGAGAATTACCTTACAATAAAACCTTCCAACCAAAATAAGAAAAAAAAAAAAAAAAAAAACCGCGTCCCAGATTGACAAACAATTTTACAGATTATTATTATTATTAATATTGATATTTTTAAAAAGAGTTTCAAAGATAAAAAGAAAGGGGGAAAAAAAAAAACACTTTATAATTGGTTTTAAAGATATAAAAAATAAATAAATAAATAAGTAAATATAAATTTAGTAGGCATAAAAAAAAAAAAAAAAATCAAATGATGACGAAGTTAACGAACTTTCCATCCAAATCCAACAATTAGCCTTAAGGTAACAAACAAGTGATTATTATTTGTATAAAAACGAACTCAGTTTTTATTTACATGAATACATGTAGTATTTAGAGGTTGTATTTACGTTATATTTAATGTGCGCCTTTGTCGATTTCTCACAGGACGACGCTGTTCAATCTGAAAGAATAAAGCGTTGTAGGGTACGGCGTTCCAGTCATGGTATGCGCCAGTGAACAGCGCTGCGAAGTCCATTGTTCCACGTAATTACCAACAGATTTCAGGCTCTTCTAAAACTATAAGAACACTGCTGTTCACGCACCATTATCTTAACAAAATATTCAAGAGATAAGTGCTTGGAAGAGTTAACAACTTTTTTTTTTTTTTTAACTATACGAGTTGATGTCCGAAACGTATTAATAAGAACAAGGTGGTATTCTGAGTTTCTTGCGAAAGTTTTGTTGAGTTAGTCAACATAGATTTCTTTTAAGCTGTTTCATTAATTGATTTGTTTATTGTAAGGAAAATATTCCGGAAACAAGCCAATGAATCAGAAAAAGTATTAAAAAGCAAAAGTGACCATTTCGTCATGGAAGTTTTGTATTGATTCAGAACTAACAAGAAAAATGGATTCGTCAAAATAGATATTACGGTAATGTTGACATAAAAAAGGCTTATGTGATATTCAGATATGTAATTAATTAAAATTTCCTCAATACAAACATGACCTTATGTAACGACGTAGGTTCCAGACCATTATCAAACTGGATAAAAAATATATTATTTCAATTATCGATGCAATTTCTGCAGTCATGTGCGTTTATAAACTTATGTAAGTAAAACATTTACAATTAAAATAAATACTGTATGCATGTAATTTCGCCATTCTCTAAGAATCTTAAAATTCATCTTAAACTTATTTTGCGAAAAGAGGTCATGACAATAAAGAAATGAAAATTACAAACAGTTAATACTCACTTAATGACAAAGTGTAAAACAAATGGAGCGCGTATCGTGTTTGTGTACGCAGAACTCATGCCATCTGAATGCCCAAGCAGTAGCATCTAGTAATAAGTGTTGTATTGGCGAATCTGATGTTGCGAAATCTGGCAATGCAGTGATTCAAATTGCAGATCTAGCTGCTCAACTCATTTCGGTCACTATCGAAAAACTGGATGCTTACTGTAATTGTCTTGTAAACATATTGCCTTATCACGTTTCTCGTAAGTATATTTTCAGATAGGGTCGAAACAGAACGGAAATTCTTTCTGCATAGTGTAGAGAAAAACAAGATCTCCAAGAGCTTTCAATCAGATCTTGTGCCTTTTCTGTATTTTTGCCCTTCTTTCCGAGAAGGTTAACAGTCAACAGCTTTCCAGAAGATTCTCAACCACGAATCAGACTGAAATGAGTTTGATTGGGAACAACCAATAACCGGAGGAAGTGACAATTCCATTGATCGCAATACAGTTGCCATTTCTTTTTTCTTTTTTTAGAACCATGACCTTTCTGCAGCATCATTTGCCAATGATGCAGAACTGATACATCGAGTTCAGATATCCCAGACACTACTTTATGGCTTCCCTGTAAATGCTAAAAGAATTTGATCGCTATGCACTAGAATCAAGAATAATTATACTTTTAAATTAAAGTAGTTTTATCTCTTTGCCCAAAATGCTAGTCCTTGGTGTCCGAATTATTGAATATGCTTTTATTACTCATTAAAATGGTTTCTGAAAAAGACCAACAGGGAAGGAACAAACAACTTAGAAAATACCACGAGAATGCAACATGTAATAAGACTACTCCTAGTTCCTTCGGATCCTTTATTTCAGATATTGATCCAAGAATAAAAACCAGTCTACTCTTGAAAGTGCGGCAACTCTTTAAAAACCCAAATCTTTGCCAAATGTGGCAAAGGAAGAATGTGCCAAATGTGAGAAAGAGGGAGTATTGGAATGTGTAGATGATCAAGATATGTTAATAGCGATGATGATAATGTCCAATTATGACTTTCCACTGCTTACTATTTGTATTACAAATCTATGATTTACTGTGATGATCATTATCAGTAATATGAACATTGTCAGCTATTTATGATAAAAATGAATATTTTATTTTTTATTTTTGTAATGTCACAATGAATAATTTTAGTAATAAAAACATATTTCTGAAGCCAAGTTTGGATTTATTTCATTATTTTGGCCCCTAACTTCTGCAACAATAAGAAATAGTTTAAACGAACGAAATAATTTTGTCCAGCTAGATTTGCATTTTGTGCCTCTGTGCAAATTCAATTTAAATTTTTATGGCAATTCAAAACCTCAAAACAGCAAAACTTGGGAAAGCGAATTTTACTATACAGTTCAATTGGTGATAATGCTTCTTGATAGAATTAAATGTTCAGAATAAGAAGTACTGTCAAAATAAACCTTTATATATATATTTGTAAAATATTAATTGGAATAAAGTTATTGGTTGGAAAAAAAAAAAAAGCAGTGCAAAGAAATACAATCATCAAATAAAATTTATTCAACATAAAACTTGCATCATGATAAGGAATTAATGTAATTCTAATGATCGCACTAATTTATCCTAATCATTTACAAAGTATTTCCCGACTCTTGTTACACGTATAAGACAATACTCAAAATGTAAACTTCGTAATTGCTCTTTTTTTAACTCGTGTATCTTGAGTTTCATGAATTTACACATTTGAAGCAGTCATATTACATCTCCCGCACTTTTACTAGATTTATTTCCAAAAACTTAAGAGTTGGAAAGTTTTAAAATAACCAACAAATCAAGTGATCAGTTGCTGACGTCAATATTAACATTTAATGGGTAATTTGGAGGCAATTTATTTTCTAACCCTTAAGTTTTGTCCATAATAATTCGTCGCCACCTCAATTTCATCTTAAATCCAGTATCTTGACCAGTGGGTCTTAAACATTGCCTTGGGCAACGTAAAGGCACAGTCTATACTTATCTGGTTGTATACCAGTTATCACTAAAACAAGCTATGGGCCGGCCCATCTCAAAATGTAAAATAATCTTCTTTGTCAAAGTTAAAATAGTTTTTTTGTTTGTTTTGCAATGTGGCAAGAGTTCCAAATAACCTCTCATGTAATCACCGGATTCACTTTACCTTTTTCTTTCTTCATATTACTCATCGAATCAATTTAAGTCATTTACGAAATGCTTAATTCTATTCTTCCAAAAAAGCCAATTCTTCATTCGCAAACTTCAAAAGCTACCAGTCCAATTTTTTTTTTTTTACCAATTTCCTTGTCGTGAAATTACTAAAAAAAATATGGGTGAGGTCCAAGAAATTAGATGGTTTCCCTAATACACCCATTTCCGTCTTTTCAACATTTCTTTCTTATACTGAATTCCTGTCTGATTGTCTGTCTTGCAAGAATTGATGATTTTTTTTTTTCTTTTCCCCTTTTCAATGTTGAGTGAAGTGAAACATAAATAAATACAGGCTTTGAAAGACTTGTTCCAGAATAACAAATGCAAATAAATGTGGAAGAATATATTTTTTTTTTTTTTTTAAACAATATATTCAAGTTTTAACTTTGTATTGGAGTGTCTTCCATGCATCAAGTTACTACAGTAACTTTATTATATATCCGAACTACTGTTGGTTGTACAATGGCGAAATTGTAATTGGCGTCCCAACTTTTTGATATCCACATAAGCAGTTAGTATGAATACTCTGAAATCCTATTATATTTATAAATTTTCCCAGTGATGCTTTGCGTTAGAATAATGATTGTTCTTGACACTACACTCCTCACCTTATGGGTTCACAATTTATATAAAAATTAATCTGATCTTTTAAAACTTGACTTTATTGATTTTCTGATTATGTTAATGGTGGCATTTGGCTCCTACATCATTTCTCATAAATTCAAGCAGAAATGAAGGGAAAAAATGAAACAAAAATGAAAGCAATACACAACCAATTTGCAATCTGTCAAATGCTTGAGTTTTGAAAAGTTATTGATTGGCACGCAAAACTCATTTATTCAAGCTTCATCACAGTCCTCTCTATATACCAATGGAATTCTAATGGGCTTATAGGAGTTGTTGTTGCTGCCCAAGCATTCCAAGCCACTACATTGAAAATACTACATTAGATCGAAGGTATCGTTCTAAGCATAGTCGATTCAGTCTAGATATTCAGGAAGTGGGATTCCCTTCTCTCCCTCAACCTCCTAACCATAAGGAGCCCACGAGGTCCGACTCTTCGGGCTGACTGTGAATGGCGTTACACACGAAACACGGGAATCCTAATAATTCGCCGTTAAAAATGAATAAGCTGTTTATTGCAAACATAGAATAACATTTATTTCCGAATTAGGCCTAGGAAACAAGCCTAAGGAATACAAACCGTAAAATCTTATAATAATGTATTTATAATCTTTTTCTACAAAATGAAATTATACTGAAACTAGTTTTAATCCGTTATACGAAGCCACCTATTGAAGATTTGCACTCGACATCTAGAACCCGAAGATTTATTTAAACCAAAAAACTTCGTGGATTTTATTTAACCCATCCCAATTTTGAGAACACGAAAATATTCCATCCCAACGGGGCCTTTGGGGTCGGACAATCTACAGGTAAACATAAGCTAGCGATTTGCTATCGTTCCAAGAAAGCATCTTTGAGGAGATGCGCGTGAGTACTGTAGTATTGGTTGTATGGTTAGGGAGCTTCTAATGTCTAGAATTATCTTGCAAGAGAACATCCCCAATATTGGTTATTTGTTCACGAGGTCGAAGGAAAAAAAAAAAAAAAAGCAAGGCCGAAACCAAACTTGTAAACAAGCAGCATCGTATCTTTGTGCCATTGTGTCCAACGAAAGAATCTCGGCAATTTGATTTTTTTTTATTCATTTATTCAGGTATGATGTCCTCGGCGATGTGAATTAGACTTACAGAACGTTCAATTCGTCCGCAGATAAATCTCGCCTTTTCATTAAATTACTGACAGGGCGCTCGCGACACTTGCATTGATGGATTCTGGGTCAAGGCCATGCGATGAATGGGGAAGCCACCATTGTTGTTCCGATCACGGGATTGGCCGAATGGAAATTACCTAATGTCCTGTTTGTGCAAAAGCTTCGATTTCATTAATGATAATAAACAATGGAATGAACAAGCGATGTAGGAAATGTACTAAAGCTAACTAATAAAAACTCACGATCCAATTAAAAGAATAACAAAATAAAGAAACGTTTAAAAAACAAGATAGTTCCCGACCGAACTTAGATCCTAGTTTTTCTTAAAATTTCTGTCGTGAAGAGACAATTATAAAGATTCTCAGTTTATTTTTTAAAATTCTCCAATAAAGTTTTTCCTGTTTTCCAAGAAATTCATTAGCCCTAATTGTCATCACATTAAAGCATGCGTAAATTAGTGGATTACTAAACTGATTAATTTTCACTGTTCGATGACACCGTTTCGGAATACATTTCTATTGATATTTTTGTCATCTTCATTCGCTAATTTCTCGACAAGGGTCCCCACACAAGAAAACATTTCATTTCTTGTCCGTACATTGTTTCAAAAGTAGATAGTGATATACACATACATTGACTGAGAATTAACCTCCTTTTCACCAAGAAAGGAGCACAATTATTTATTTATTTATTTATTTATATATCTTATCTCATTAATGGTGTTGACACCATGTTGTACGGAATAGCTTCGATCATTGTAGCAAACTGAAATTGTTGGAGGTTTCAAGATATTCGCTCAGAAATAGCCTACAGTTCATAGAGGATATAAGAAAAGACAAGTTGCTGATAATAAGTGAATACGAACTCATTTCATTGGATATGGTGGCCAAGGAAATTTTGGATTTTATTAACTACCAATTCGAAGATGCTACGCAGGAAGTCAACGATATGGTAGATTTAAAAGAAATAATGAGTTTAGTTACTTTTTTATTGCAATTGTAGGTTTTCTCATTAAACGACGTTGTGTACCGGTAATTATTAGCGCTATTTATGGGATTCCCATCGTCCGCTATATTACCAGAGTATGTAATGGAGTAGTCTATATTGAAAATACAGCTATGGCAATTATCAATGTTAATATCAATGTGATTTTCATGTGTATATTTACAGACGGTCTATTCCTAATGATTAAAAAAGGAACTGTGATTAAAAAGTTTTAATTCAAGTAAACCCAATCTTCAATTTACTGTTGAAATACAAAACCAGTTGCCATTCTTGGATATTCTGATAACTAGGGAAGAGAGGGGTTTCAATATCACCGTTAGTGTAACTCTTCTGCATTATGATTCGTGGACTCCGTTAAATTACAAATGGAATATTATCGTTGTGGGTGTTAACAGGGCGTTCAAAATTTGCTCTAATGAAAATCTGTTTGAAAAAGGAAATTAAGTTATTTACAAATGTCTTGTTAAAGCATGAGTTCATAAACCACAATATACCTTTCATATTACAGAAAATATATAACCCTAGAGCAACCATAGCAACGAAGAATAAAACCAACTCATGGTGTATATACCAGTATACATACCATTTCAGTCGGATATATTTTATCCTATTTTTTCCTATAAGAGAATTCTGAAGGGTGTAGCAGCGCGATCCAAACAGAATCGAGGCGTATTGGAGTGTCATACGAGGCATATGAATTGTGTCAACGATACTAACAGTAGCTGCGAGATAAATATAAGTTTACATGGAGTCAAATGAAGGGGTCAATCTGCTAGATTACCTATAAGGTCAATACGTATAAGGACTGGAGAAACCAAGATTCCATCCTTATACGTATGAAGGAACACGATATAATGCTTTTATTAAGAATAATCGTAACTATAATAGGAGGAGGCAAGCGGCTCAAACAGAAGAACCATTAATATTAAAAGACGAAAAAGACGATTATCTTAGAAAGTTCCGAGGGTCTCTCCTTATTTTAATGAAAAAGAGTTACAACGATCACATTTCGGTGAATAATGCGATCTCAGATGGGCTTCATTATAAGCCGACAAGCGCTAATGTGTGCGCGCCAAGTAAATTTTTTTCTCTTCTCTTTCCCTGCAGGCTGTTTTGCAATTTCCCAAAGATTTAAATTGAATGCTTTTTTTTCTGTAGCTTTTTATTCTGAGGAAGGCCACTGTAAACTTTGGCCGAAACGTGTGATTTTAGTAAAATTTTTAATTGTTGTTTTAGATTTTAATGTTTTAAATTAGTGTGTTCAAGTCTCCATTCTACAAAAATCTTATTTCGTTGGTCGTTTAGATTAAGTTTCGTGAAGTGCAAAAGAAAGACTTGCATAAGAATACTTGTTACAAAATAAATTTTAATAAGGAATAATAAAAAAAAAGAAAAAAAAGATAGAAGATAGATAAATTTTTATCGTCTTTGCTTTTTTTTTATTTAGCACGGATCAGTCACGAGCTAGCGTTTGAGATCCACTAGGAAAGGGAACATTCTTATTCCCATAGTTCATGTATGGAAAGCTGAATCACGAATAGAGGAATGGTACTAGGAATCCCCAGATTAAAATATGGCAGCACTAACACATTGTACATTTACATGTTCCCACGGAGATGACGTAATTTGGACCACACCGTTATTATTAACTCATCTTGGCTCAATTCAATGGCTCAGAACAATGTAGCAATTTTAACATGGATATTATTATACGGGACAAACGTAAACATTGACATTAACACAATTACAAAACAATTGCCTCCCTACAAATCCACTTCCTCTTTATTCAGCCAATTGCCCCAGTTAGACTACTCTGGTTCTTCTATCGACCGATATCTGATCTCACAGGGTCAAATGGTAGCTTATTAAAATACAGCCTCATCTTTGTCATTACTACGTTCGGCCCAGAACTGCTTCGGTTCAGAGTTCTCTTCAAAGAAAAAAAAAAAAAACCAATTCCTGAAAATTTTCAGAAAAACGAAAGACTATGTTTCAGATAAATTTGCGATTAAAATTTTTTTTATAGTGAAAAATTCACTTTGAATTAAATGTAAGTAAACTTATAAAAATCGCATCTTGTGTGTATACACGTATGTCTGTCACCCAAAAAAAATTGCATTCAGTATGAGTATCTACAAATTGGTGCATCGTAGCAGATTTTTTTTTTAATCCCGATTCCACTTAGGAAAAGAATATTTGCCATATAATCTGTATTGTACTTGTAATCTAAAGTTTTCGAATATGCGGAGGTGGATGTCGCGACTCCTCTCCATCCTCCTATACGTATCTCCAACATATCTTCCACCCTATTTTAAATTCAAAAATGTGATATTTTGATATTTTTACATTTATAATTAAAATATATAAATTTTAAGTATCAGTCAGCTGTGCTAATCAATATATCTTCGATATCCATGCATTCTGAAAATTATTTCTTCTGTTAATGAGACTGAATTACAAAATAATTTTAATGGAAGACTACGACTGAATTTATTCATCAGGTATCAGATGCCTTTTCTTGTTTTCGGTTGAGGACATTAGTCCCCAATACAAACAATTTATATTAACATAACCTTAGTTCTTTAAAAAGTAATACGATCTCTTGATTTTTTTTTTTTTTTTTTTTTTTTTTACACACACAGCATTAATTATAATGAAACTGTTACCTGGATGGAAACAAATGTCCAAAAATATTCATAGCATCTTCAAATACAGACAGATTTTATAAATTTACGAAAAAAGTTCCTTTAATCCACGTAAAGTTGACATAGATTATTGACATCAACGAATTTTGTGCATAACACAAGTCAAGACCTTTCTTCTCATTTGATGAAAAGTAATGAGAAAAATATTAAACCGGAATTGAAGCTATGAAAGATTAGATTTGCGGAAACTGCAATCAGATGCATCAAAGCGAATTAGAAATTCCCGAACTGATGAAATTTAGAATGTGGGAAAGAATGAACTTTTTTTTTTCCTGGGGGGGGGGGGGGAGATATAAAGTCAATACTATTCAAACAATTCACTCGTTTTCAAGTTATAACTTAAATAAATTAAATTAAATGTTGAAATTTCATCTTAAGCCAAATCAAGAGTCGTTCTTTGAAGCCCCCCCCCTCATCTTTTTCGGGATACCTTGAAAAAAAAATAAACAGTAAAATTTTGAGGAAAGTACACTTGATATTTATGCCTCAAAATTTTGTGGTTTTAACTTCACAAAAATGTTGAGATGTTTGTTTTTGTCAATAATAATTACAACGGAAAACTGAAAAAAAAAAACTTGCCCGGGGCCTCGCAAACGACAAGGACGGCCCTGAGTACAGTCATTACATTGGGAACAATGTTATTTTTTTTGGGTATTTTCTTTTGCAGTGCGGAATATTAAAAAAAGAAATCAAGGCAGCTGCAAAAATATCGTTATACGGCAAACCGCAATAGAGCAGACTGGCAATATAGAGGTTCAGTTTTATTTTGTTCTTATCACATCCAATATCTTATTGTACCTTCTAATTATGCTGTTGTTCGAATGTAGGGAAGGGGTGATGCCTCTAACTTAAATGCCTCAGAAATTGAACTAAAATGAGGCAAACACTGCCAAATTTAATATGCCTTGAATTAAAACAACGAAATCTAGATCTTTTAATCCTTTCCTTAATACCATTTTAATTTGGCTATTAAGTAAACGGCGCTATAATCAATATCTTCGGATTAAATCAACAATCGAATCTAGGTCAATTTGTTTTTACAACGTAATTAGGCTTGTCTAGTTCTTCTAATTCAAACTAAATGTCGCAAGAAAACGTATTGTTGATTCAGCAAAGCTCCACATATGGTCAAAGGCCTGATTTCACAGGCATATCTATCATTCAAACACACAGACAGACCCTGGGAAAATGAACACTTCCCATATCTCAAGGTTCGAAAGTAAAATAGACAAGATTTTTAGATTTCGGTGAAACTTGTCTACACATTAATAGCGGGAAAAACAAAGCTAATTAACCATAAAGATGTCGAATAAAGTGACTGCCATTATTGTCCGATTCATGTTTTGTTTCCCTTCATGATGCTTATGTGACGTCACGATCTCGTCTGCGTTCTGGCATCTCGCGTCCTCTTATTGGTTGAAATTAAAATTCCGAAAACAATTTTTAGCCTGCTTCCGTTGTAGTTTCACCAATGGATTCTGAAAGGTATGAATCAGCCATCTTAAAAACAAGCTAATGGACCAAATCAGACTGTTTTTATTCACAATTCACGATTTCATGTCGCAGTCTTATTAAATTTATAGAATTTCAACTCGTTTTACTTTTGGAAAAAATAATATTTAATACAAAAAGTTGTAGTAAATTTCATAAGGATTGATTTTTTTTTTTTTTTTTTTTTAATAGGACTTAAAGGCTAGATAAACGCTTGCACAAATGACTAAGATAGGACCATCCAAACAAAACAAAAAAATAAGGCAATCGATCACATAGGCAATATTTATCATTCTCGCATTGTTTCCATTTTAAGAAAATTCAAAACTAAATATCTAAAAAAGCCATAAGATACCAGAAAAATGAAGTTCCTGAAAGAATTTAATGCCTACTTGCCATACTTCTTATTTTTTTTAATAAATAGTTGTGAAAATTATACCAAAAGAAACGTCTCCCGTTTATTTGTAAATAATTACTTTTTACAATATATTCTCGAATTAAACTTATTATCAAATACTTACTTGCTAAAAACTTACTTAAAATCCGGAAATCAAACTCAATTGATTTTAATCATATTGCCGCATGCGAAAATTTAAAAGGATTACACTATGTACACTGTTCGACGAAAAAAAATAAAAAACAATTTCCCTTCCGTTGCTTTTCGTTAATTTACGCGTAAATTTCTCAACAGAAATCCAAAGGGAAAAAAAAAAAATTGGAGTCTGGGCAATAAAATGTGTGCACTAACTTTCATGCAGATCCATTTAACAGTTCAAACGTATTGGGAGACTTAGACCTAACCTAATTAATTATGGGTGTAATAAAAAAAAAATTCTTTTAATTTTAAAGAATTTTATTTCACTTTTTTTAATTAAATTTCACCTCAAATTGCACTAATTTTTCAAGATAAACCTTCAATTATCTTCCTAATAGACTGTCAGGAAATATTATTTCCAATAAAAATTGCATTGTAGAACTTTTTGTTCTAAGATTGCTTACGAACTTCAGTTTCATAGATATTTGAAATCATGCAAGTAATGAAACATGAAAAACATGGAAAACAATACATAATTTTCTCCCTTCAAGTCTCGAGTTATCATCAAAGGAAATTCGGGACAGCTGTTTCCTCCTTGCTAGGCTCATCAGCCAGATTTACTCATTGATGATAGTTCAGAAAGCGTCAAAGGCTATAGATATCGTTTCCGGAAATGGTAACAGCAGCAGAATTTCAAAACCTTTCACAAATGTATTTAAAATGGTGCCCCTTCTTGCCAATGCATATGCGGGATAAAGGATCTACGAACTGATGTCAGCACAGTTTCCATTACAGTTTAGAATTATACTGGTTGCAAATCCTGTGATCTATCACATATCCCATAAATAGTTGAAGCATTTGAGATTGTCACCGGATATTGTATCACCCTATTCAGAGGTTGTCAAAGCGATCTTCAACTACATGAGGCAGAACTTGAAACCACATTTCTGTCGGTTGCCAAAGACACTTGTGGCCATTCACCGTACCATCGTAGAACAAAGATCAGACAATTTGGATTACAATAATCCCACATTGAAGTGTCACTGCCTCTAATGATTTGTTTCTCAAGACACCATGGGTTTTCCTCATTCCAATAATGAGATTCACCAAACCATCTCCTGTGAATTGCACTTCATCAGTCCATTGAATATGAAACAGTATTTCTGGATGTTCATCATATGTATGTCGCTAATATCGAATAGCAAAAGTGTACAAGGCCTGGATAATCCTGTTCTTCCAACCCTTGATGGCAATTCCTATGAGTTGGGTGGAACTGTTGACCTCTGAAAACACGGAGGACCGATTGGCGAGATGTTCCTAATTGATGTCCGATTGCTCTGATGCTTGTATATGGATTTGCAGCAAATGATGGCTTCGTTGCTAAAGATTCTAGGATAACAATTCCAATCTCCCGGAATCTTCGGAAAACTCTCATCATTGCTTGCTTTGACGGATGCCTTCTGTCAGGATACGTCTACGATTAGATCTCAGCTACCAAATGCATGTTTTGCTGGCTTGCACCACAATGTAGGACCATGTAAGTTATACACATTCATTTACTGAATAGGAAGCCATACTGGCATTCAAAAGCTGGTGTTGGCCAACATGGGAGCTACCTTTTCATTATCCAAGACCAGGAAGCATGTAGAATAATCTGCGAACCTCCCTGATATTTTTTTACCGGGAAGTTGTTTAGCCCGATTCGTATACTTCAACATTTCATAATTAAGCCAACTCAAACAAAAGTTGTAGGAAGAGAAACGCATGATTTCTTTTAAAATATGTCATTAAAGTCTTCTTTATTCCTAATTAGGAAAAATCTAGGGGATAACCCTTATCTGGACCACCCTGTATGGAGGAAACACACAAGAACCCATTGATCTTAGATAGGAATATTTAACGTGCATGTAACGAAACACTGCACCTCCCCCCACCCACCCTTTTTTTTTAGCGGCCCCAAGGTTACAGCTTGCCTGTAAAACCGCTAGGGGACCGCACTTGCTTTTGCCCTGTCTGGATGTCACTCTGTAGCGACCAAACTGTTACATATTAGAATGAAACTTCACTATTGTGTTCGGCATCAAAAAGTAGGTAACCACGTCCAAAAAAAATCAGACCTCTAGGACCACTCTCTGCCCAGAAGTTGGGGTAAAGTGGTCGCTTCCGATAAAGTTGTGTTTATAAAAGTTTGTTTATAAAATTGTGCATATTATGGGACCGCTTTGCTTTTGACACTGTCTAAAAAACATTAATTACCTGTTTTATTTCATTCTCATGTGTAGTTGGAAGGGAAGCCCAACTCAGTCCGTGAAGTAATTAGTATTCCCCGCGTGTCGTCATAGTGACGAGTGTTTGTGGGGGATGCCCCCGTCGGATCCTTTTAAGTGGCTACGAAGGAAGAGGAATCCGCCCTGTCCGTGTTTAGACTTACGGAACTCAGACACTATTGTTGTACTACGTAACCTCTCCTGACCTGTAAAGCAATTACCACCCTCATATACTGAATAAACTCACTCGCCCTCAAGAAACCAAAATTTAATTATCCAGCTTCTTTATGAGCTCTTAATTCAATCACAGAATTACAAACTGCTGACATTCAAGTTCTTTTCCTACAAATGTATAACCAATTCTAAATTTGAGAAAAGCAAGAATAAAAAATAAAGTAATAAAATATTATGACAAAGCTACAGGAAAAGCTCAGAATAAGTTTCAATTTATCAAGAATGGTCAATTGTAGTGGAGGCTTCAACCTTCAAAAATTCAAGTATGTATTTACTGTTACAGTCAAGTTTTCTACATAATCAGCTGATTTTTTTTTTCTTCTGTTTTTTTGCAATGGGATCCGTAACAATCTATCTCATTACCTCTTGTATAAATTTCCAAAGATACAGCCAAAGGCTAATTGGTCGTACCGGTCCATCGGGCTTCACCCGGTAACCCTTACGGCTAGTCCCGTCTCTGGTTCAATACATACAAAAAGCCTGTAAAAAATAAGTACGAAACCGACCAAACTTTTAACCGACAATTAACATCGATACTTTATAACTATTCGATATACTTTATAACTATTAGATTTTCGTTATCAATGGCGAGACCAATCTGTTTACTAAATGACATTCTAGAACAACTGTTTCACGCTAATATGGCGATCATCACGCGCTTTCTGATTTTTTTTTTTTTTATGCGCTAAAATATTCGTAGCTGCCGCGGAACGCGTGCACATGAATTTTCCTCGCTAGTTATCCATTTGGTGAGTTTTTTTATTGTTTAATTTAGCTTTGCAGGCTCCACATTGACGAGATTTTCGTTATCTTTCTGCTAGACGGACGGAAATCTATATTGCAGAAGTTATCATAGCAAACCTGTAATGTGATTATTCAGAGAAAAAAAATCATTTCTTTTCGGATATTGTACATTATATAAGCAATTCAAAAAGACTTCCTAAAAAACCATTCGACCAAAAAAGAATCCAATGTTCTACCTTTGACCTTCCAAAACTCCCAGTCAATGCCAACATTAATTGAGAGAAGAATACCTCTCAAAATATGAGGAAAAAGTCATTCTTATTTGTGAAATATGTTCAAAACCAAAGTAAAAAAAAAAAAAAGAAAAGAAAAAGTGCACTTCTTTGCATAATGAAAAAAATCTTAAGTATTAATTGCTAATGTTTTGAAATCCACTTAAAACTTAAAGATCAGTAAAAACAAAAGTCATGAAAATCCTGGCCCTATTTGTTAAAAAGTTAAGAAAGCTATACCTCTTTTTCATTTCAGCAAAAGGGCAAGAAAGCTCGAGCTGATGTTCCTGACTATTTGATACATTAATACAAAATTTAAAAAACACTTTTGGTTTTTAAAAAAATGGAACAGAAAGTCCACCTCCAAAGAAATCGCCAAATCTTTACCATTATGATTTAATCTTCTTACCGTAACTATTTTCTTAATCTGTTACTTGTATTATCCATACTAATAACCAATCGTTAATATTCATCAAGTCGTTATTTTCGTTATTTAGGTCGAAAATGAATTGGTTCATGAAATGGAACGTTTACTTAAATTAAAAACATAGCAGCAACAATTGATTTTGATAGTTTGAAATGCTAATGTTTTTATGTTGACTCCAAATTACTCTTCAAAACAATTTCGTTAACATTGCATTTTAGACATGAAATCCATTGAAAGTCAAAAGGAATTCATTGAATAATATTGAAAACAGGTTTTAATAGAACGGAAATGACGTAACAGGAAGATATTCACATTAAAGAGAACGCTTAGAGAAAAAAAAAAAAATCATAAAAAACATCCAGTTCCATCAAGGTCTTCGTACATGATGAGTAGGCCTAGGAACAATTATTACAGATTGCTTCATTCCAATACGTCATAAAGCGGATATCCGCAAAATAATGAACAAAATAGATATATTTCTGAAATTCAAAAATTAAGATAGAACTTTGGATTGACTATATGCCAGAAATAAAATATCTTAATCATAAAATTAGTTTAGGTATAATACATTAATATTTACAATTTCTATTAAGATTGTTGGTCGATGTTCCAACAACATAATTATTCGCCATCATGGCATTATGTTCTATTTTTCAGTCAAACAAGATTTGGGAAAATGAGAGTCATAGCCTAATAGCCTGTGTGTCCTCCTACTCCTAACTATTCGAATCTTTAAAACTTGGACTAAATGACAAATTTAGCTTTCTATTGAAACTTTTTCCATGTGAATCATTGCCGATAAATTAGCGCGTGAAGGGAATACAAATTTTCTAATCTAGAAAAATATTAGTATCTAAACAATAAATTTTTATCGATTTTTTTTTTTTTAACGAAATATAATAAACCTTGTACTCTGCTCATTTCCACATGCTTTTACATTATTACCAATAAGTAGATTTCATGTTCTTTCAGGAGCTCTTTATTAATTGACGAATTCGGCTTTTGCGTTGTTCGCTGGATGCCAACCAGTGTCAAATTAGTGGTTTTATCTTTTAAAAGTTTATTTTTATACGATCAGTAAATCATTTCCATGTTTACATAACTACCAGTCTGAATAATTGCCAGGGAAATCGAAATTTTTGTGGGGATTTAGATTAAACATGGCGGTTTGATCAAATCACATGACTCGCATTTTTTTTTTAATGCATTTGTAGAATCTACGTTCAAAAGGTTTGCAATTGGAGTACGTGCAATTGTAGAATTTCAATTACACTGAAGTTGTTTGTATTGATTCGGAGATTTCCTGCAAATAATTAGTTTTTTTTGCGAAAAATTTGGCCCTTTGAAATTTTAAGTTGTTCGCCAATAAGCAAACCACCGACTTACTGATCTTCTCAGAATAGCTAGTTATCACGCTTGGTTTAATTTGTGAATGCTGGCCATACGTAATCTTTCTTCTATGATTGTCCCCTTCGTTCTAAATCACCGTTTTGTCTTGCATAATTTTATCATTCCAGATTATTGTAAGTTGCCAACACAAAATAGGCATGTAGACCTCAATAAATTCATAAAATTGTTCGCGTCTCGAATCTCTCAATTCTTCTGCAGAAGCAGTAAGGCAGATTACGGAGTCGTGCAGTTGACTGCAAAGCACTGTAGCGAAGTTCCTAACTACTTTCACTTTTTATTTATTTACGTGGGGATCTTTTCTGTCATCTTAAAACCCCTGTTACAAGTTTCGGTATATTTTAAACCAGACTTACATACTCATGATATCGCTGTAAAACCACTCGATGTAATTATATAGGTCTGCAGAAGCAGTCTCAGGAATCCCGAAAACATAAACCAGTCTGGGTGGATGCATCAAATTTCGTACCAGTTCCAGAGACCTTAAGTGGTTCCTCTGTTGGACGGCTTCTTTAAGGAAAAGGAATAATAAGGTTACATATCTCAGATGATTCACAGATAAGAACGCAAAATACTGAAGAGATCTTTTCAGAGGAAAAGTCTTCAGTGCAGTCACCGACACAAGCGTTAATAAAACTCAAACTGCCATGTTATTGTCTGACAAAATCAGCCATGACATTCCATTGTCCTGCGCGGCTTTCTACTTATCCGACTTTTGTTTTGGCTGTGGCGCTCTTGTCTCTTTCGCTCATCAAATACAAATTACAACCATTTTCAAGTAGTTGTATGGCAATGAACTCGAAACGATTTCATCAAACAAACAATATTTGAAAAGATAAAACAAGGAGAAAAAAATTCAATTAAAAAAAAAAAGCTATTTCCAGTTTACAATGAACTAATTAAAAAAAACAAATAATTCAATCCTCAATTAAAATTCAATTGAAAACATTTTCAAAAAAAAAAAAATTTACAATTTTCTTGGGCCTGATTCAGCTTTTTTTCTTTTTCCCCCCATTAGTTTGTGCGCCAAATGACCTTTAATACAGCATAGTCTACAGATCAAAATACTATAATGAAAACGAACTGTCCCAAAATTAATACGTAAATAAATGTGAACAACGATAATTATTCATAAATTTTAGATTTTAGTTATTCAATCATTAAATGATTAATTAAAAAGTTGCTGGAAGAAAGTTGAAGATAAGAGATCGAGAAGTAGAATCTACATTTGAAATTTTGATGAAACGCAATTTCATAAATATTAATAAAATAAAAATAAATATTAA
>JAFIDM010009631.1:286570015-286584111 GCA_023159025.1 Thereuonema tuberculata | reverse complement strand
TCCCCATTCATCCTGAAATAGCGTCCCATATGTATCCGGTAACGACAATGGGAACGGCACAATTATTGTGTATAACAGCGCCACATAGTAACCTGATGGCAAAACCTAGAACTAAAATATTTGTGGCAAATATTGTTGAACGATACTTCTACGGGGTTTTCGGTTTCACAATAAGAAGATAACATTACTTTGTACAGATTACGTGATTGTTTACCAACTGGGGGTGGTTTGATAGTGTTGCGGAGAAGGGGAGAAAGGGATGGGAAGTCTTATATTCTCTGATCTCGATATTAATGTAACATTACTTTGTACCCATCACGTGATTTTTGTACGAACTGGGAAACTTTCGAAGTGATCTCACAATTTCAATTTCTTTATGATCCAATCAGGACATTTTTTTTTTTTACTACCCTGCGGAAAATGTAGGCTACCTTGGAACCCGGTTAATCACCCTCAAGGGGGTGAAATCTCTGAAAGCGCCACTTAAGGACCTGGTGGCGACAATGGGAACTACACAATGTTCTGGAACAATTGGGGAGGGTTTGATGTGATAGGGTTGTGGAAAGAGATGAACAAGGACTCCCCTCCCCTCCCGGGGCAACGCTTCATACTTTAATCTAGTTCCATATAAAAAAGTTCCTGATTTTTATTGTGTATAAGTATTCATAAGATAATATTAACTATATAGTTGTACATATATATAAATAAATACATATATAGAAATGTAAATGTTTTAGTTTACACACAATAATTGTGATCATACTATATGTATAAATTTATTTATTAAAAAAAAAAAAAGTAAAAAATAAAATAAAAATTACAACAACGATTTTATTGAATTTTTTTTTTTTAATCTTCAGTCTCATCAAAACATTTTCTTAATTCTTCAGAAAAAGGAAATTTTAAATCTATCTTGCCTAATAAATCATATTGAAGATTTTTTACATTTTCCTGTTTCGTTATTATGAGTAATGATTGCGTGCGTAGAAGCAACAGATCAATCGTACCACAATAGAAAAAAAAAGCCGTTATAACCTTTACTGATCTTTAGCGTTTAATAAAATATTGATTAATAAGGTCAGTAACCCCCAATCCCGCTCTGATGCGATAACCCTTACATTTCCATAATTTCCTTTTGTCTTCCATCTAAATAACAGACATTTCATAATAATGGAAGCTTAAAGGAAATGGTTATTTAAGAATCTTACAATCCTAAGAATAACATAGTTGGTATGCCAACTTTAGTAAAAAAATAAAAAAAGTCAAAATTGCTTAATGCACTTATCAGAAAGTTTATACTGATTAATCTAAATAAATCACGATTAATGTAAAATAAATCACGATTACGGCGCTTTAAGGAGACTGGCGTATTGTTGTTTCTTGGTCTGAATTGATCGCTATGGGTCCAATTTTTAAGAAAATTAATTGGGAAGTGTAATAGCATTTATCTACCATTATTTTATTTTTTTTCTACGACACAACTTCGAGTTACTGTGATTGAAATTTAACGGAAATGTGTTTCCAAAATTTGTATTTTAGGTCCCTAATCCCTTGCCTATTGGTTCGATATAAATCAAAGTAAGTAGCAATCCTTCTCTTTCAACGTTATTTTTATTAAATTCAGATTTAGCTTCGTTTCTAAGTCATTCTAATGATAGACATGCGCAATTCAGTGACGTAATCAGGGTTTTAAAGGCTAAAAAAAAAATTCATCTTTCAACCAAAATGAGTTTTTTTTTTTCTTTTTAAATAATGCTATTTGTTCTCAAGCTATTCTGCGATTACTGGGGGAGAATGAACAAATTATGAAATAAAAAAAAAAAGTAGTCTAATAATAAATTTATGTTTTTGTTTTTCTGTATAATTTGATGGATCTAACAATATTGAAAACCCGACAGATAAAAAAGTTAAAGCAATCCTATAAACAGGGCATGCAGGCCCACGGGAGCAAGGGAGGTAAGGCCCCCAGCGTTTCGTGACCAACGGGACTAGATTGAGGTCGGGTGGTCAGCCCGACGCCCGCCCGCCTTTAACTCCTGAGAAAGAAACCCGGTACCCATTCTATAGAGGGATGGGTAGACCCTAGGACCCGTTTGGAGAATGGAGCGTGGAATGAACCCGCCACCATCCCGCAGCCAAGCGCCCTTACCCACACGGCTACCAGGCCCCCACCCGACATATAACGGCATTTATTATTTAATGCTCGCGAATTACAACAAAAAACCGGATTTGTCTGTATGAAACAAAGTACGACAACAGTTGTTGCCATGGTTACTGATATCCTTTTTTGTCATTTCTATAAAATGAACCCCCCCCCCCCAATTCTGAGACTTGAAACAAAACTGGGTTAAACTTTACTTTACGGTACCCAATGGCCGCCCGCCTTGGTGACTTGGTGCATACTGTTATCTGAAGATCGTAGTTAGCCAGATGAAGGTAAGTTTTTCTAGTAAAACAAGGTGCAAAACCATTTTTAAATAAGCATTATACTTTTTACTAGTTAATTGTTCATTTCACATTATCCACAGTCTTCAAACTAGTGCGATTGGGGCCGGCTATCGGGCGTCCATTAGGGGTAATCTAAAAAAGTTAACCCAAAACTGAATTAGTGGATAAACCCTCTTAAAACCTCACCCCCTTCCCAATTTTGCAATCCCACGGAACCAACCTACCTTTCCTATCGAGCCAAAGATGGTAAAATATCCTGAATAAAAATAAAATAAATGGAAGGAGAACCAAATGTGATGAACTTGAAATAACTTTTGAGTTACTTTTTTGTTTCAAATCAAAAATTATAAATAAAACACATGAATACTACTGAGCTTTAATTAAGAGTGAATTTATATCAGCGTCTGCTTCAGCCTACTTGGCCGAAGAGCGCGCGGCTCCTCCCACACAAATACATCGAAATAAATCATCATCAAACGCTAACACAATGAAGGAGAAACTTTTGGCAGATCAGAATGGAGACATGTATAGAGAGAGATCAAAAAAATAAAACAATTTCTTTACTGCTTCGCTCCCCTTTCCCCTTTATCAAATTAAGTCCCACACCCTCTGAAGTCCATTTTTAAAACCTAAAACAAATTAAGTTTAAAAAGATTTTTTTTTTTTTTCCATTTTCGAAATATTTGATATCGAAATTCAAGCTATACTATTAATTTTTATGTAGATATATATTAAAAAAATACAAATCTGCTATAGATTTTTACTGTTTATATTCGTAGTGTATTATTACAAGGATATTTTTGCTGTAAATTTAAGAATAGCAGAAAATTATGTAGGGTATGACTATCTACAAACTTTAAAATTATATAATAAAAATTTACAAGTTTTAATATTATGTAATGTAAATTTTACAATGAATAAAGCGAAATATAGCCAAATACACATGGCTGCCACGCATCGAAATTAGAACCACTCATGTTCAGTAAAAATCTTTGAGTTAATAATAAAATAAATCAAATGAAGTTATTCAATAATAAGAATTGGAAAAATTACATCTGCTACAAAAATATAATTTTAAATGTAGGCTGTATTAAAATTATAAACTTTTTTCTTTTAAATAACTTCCAGAAGCTCTAAAAATCTGTTTTAAAATTTAAAAAGTAAATCGCAAATGCACGTCCTATGTTAGGTATACAGAAGTGACTTTTTCTCGGTTTTTTTTATTTTTTTATCCCAGTCATTAAATCTGAGCGTTCTAAGGTCGGCTGCCCGTAGCCATGCAAATCATCTGTCATTTGCATACAATATGCCAGGAGGGATGAGTGACCATACGAATTACAAAGTATTGATTTAGAGTTGCGAATTAATTACGTGATGGACTTGCAACCAGTTTCTGGGTCAATCTATCAATCACGGAGAGATCGGCGATGCTCAATCGAGTGGCGGGTGCGTGCTCAAGCCACTACCGTACACCCTCTATTAGCCCGAGCTCATTCAACGCCGACCGAATGTGGGAAAAAAAATGCTTTTCCAAACTGTTTTGTTGAGTCACAGCACGTAATATACATTTAGAAAAAAATGCTAAATGAATGAGAATTATTTTGTAAATACCATAATTTCTTATAAACTGTTTTTAATTATTGAAAATAATTCGTATTTTTATTTATTTCGATAAAAAGACAACTTTAAATTTAATAATTGAGACATTAGCCTACATTTATACATACATACTCAAAATTAAAATATTCGTTAATTCAGATATGTACTTAATTAGAATATTTGGATTTTTACTTTTAATTTACAGCAGTTTAAAAAGAAATTTCTTTTCGTTAACGTTAATTGTTACTGAAAATATTTTTTCCCTTTTCAAGTAAATTAAAAATATTTAGTGGTCCCGTTAATTTAGTTGAATTTAGTTATCTTTGGGTTGTAATGGCACCAATTAAAATGGTAATGAATAACATTACTAAGTGCTAGGAAATTACTTCATCTTGTATTTGAAGAACCGATTAAAAGTTTTTCAAAATAATCCTAAATTTGTTTTAAAAGAAAGTTTGTTTCCTACCTTATAAAATGAGCTGTGTGTGTTTATCGGGACAGGAAGATAGGTGTGGGCATTCCGGTAAAGATTACAAATAATTCCGGGACGGAGAAGTTATGAGTAAGCAACGCGGTATCCAGGGTGAACCAGCGGGAGCGCACAGGTTAGGTCTCCACTCGAAGACCGACCAACTCGTAATGATTTCGCCGTGCAACAACCAACTCCCCTGGCGGCGTGCGTGCATGCGTGAGTGGCCAGGAACTCGGCGTTATTGGTGCTTTCGCGGCCCTGGCCCGAGGACGACGAAACCATCGCCGTTGTGGCTTCGTACTTCCAGCGATTTTTTCGAAGGGCCCGAGGGTGAACTCAAAGCGTGTTGAGGAAGAGGGGGTTGAGGGAGGAAGCCAAGAGATTAATCATTTACGGCGTTTGACGTGGGTTTCATTAGTGTTAATTATGAAGGAAGAACGATCCTCGTCTGCAATCAACTACTCGCCAAAAGTCGTGATAAAGTGAAAAATGAATGCAAACAGAGAGCAGACATACACACTTGCGAACATTGTGGGTTTTTGGAAATGTCAATCAAGTACAAGTGGTTTTGTGTGTGTGTGTGTGTGTGTGTGTGTGTGTTTTTTTTTTTAAATGACGACGACCAATCAACGAGTAACAAAAGAACCTCATTAAAATTCAATCTTCAAGTGAAAAAATACCTGTCGTAAATATTTTGTTTCATTCAATTGAAAAAAAGTGAAATCTCGGAGGTCGAGGTCTATAGATACAATAGCGTTCTGCAAGTGGGAAATTTCACTCCGTTTATTAAACGCTTTTTTAAAGTAATTCCGATTGTTTTATTCCAGGCAGGTCCACGGTTTATTCAGCTCTCTGTCAATTGGATACAGATTGTTTTTTTCGGAAATAATAGCGGGCGAGCATCGGACCGAACTTTTAAGTTCCCTGTGTCTTTTGACAAAGTTGACCGAGTCTACACTTTCAATGGCCCCCTACAAGGTCTAAAGGTGGATGGATCACTCTGAATGAAGATTTTGCTCGAGTTCTCTGTACCAGGTAATGATCCACGAATCTTACACAGTGGTAGAAGAAGATACAATACTAAGTTAATGAACTAATATTAATTTATATTAATTCATCTTTCTTTTAAAAAAGAAATTTAATCCATTGATATTCCTTAACTATCTTTTAAAATTAATTTAAAATCAAAACTTCAAAAAATCCAATTATTACTACTAAAAATTATATTTCCAGTTACATTTCATACATATACAATCATATTTGTGAAAAATACAACACCATGAAGGAAACATTCAAATGAAGTAAAACTTACAGGAAATGTAAAGCAGGTTATGATATGCAAATGGTTAAAATTTGGGAATGATTGCACATGCCTAGACTCGGCAGCGCCCTCTGAAATGTCATGTAAGACCTGTAAGTAGAGGACTGTTGTGGATCCAGAAAAGTAGTTTTTCATCCTCAGTGAGCTGTACACGTGCCTACTGGAGTCAGTATGCCTCGTCGACGTCAAAGGGCGCCTTTTAAGCACGCTATGGAATTTGAAAGTGGCCGAATGATCGGCTTGCGTTAAGGAGGACTTTCACACCGCGAAATTGCTGCTCGTACGGGGCATAATGCCACCACAGCGATGCGAGTTTGGAAGCACTGGATTGATGAGAACAGGACGAGTTGAAAATCCGGAAGTAGACCACAAAGTGTGACTATGATAGACACCTCATCCGCATGGCAGTGACGGACCGTTCAGCTTCTTTTCGAATGTTAGCACACTGTTGGAACACTGCAACAGGTCTGGCATTGTCTGGTGCCACGGTTCGACGGCAACTGCTGCGCAGAGGACTGCGTGCATGCATTCCTGCGGAGGATTCCCTTGGGATTGAACCATCGACGCTCAGGCTAAAATGGGCTCACGAACACACCAACTGGCGTGCAAATTTTCACCATGTCGTGTTATCGGACGAATCCTGCTTCAAATTGGAGAACAATGTGGCCACAAACGCATTAGATGATATCAAGCTGATCGCCATCTTCCAGACTGCATTGTCCAGCGTCATACTGCACGAATGATAGGCGTGATGGTTTGGGTAGCAATTGGGTATCATAGGAGATCTCGGCTGTTACAAATTGTGGGCACTTTCAACACCAACCGCTACATCAGGGAAGTTGTGGAGGCTGAAGTCGTACCCTTCCTTCAGCACACTCCTGGATACATATTCCAACAACACAACGCCAGACCATTAGGTTGCCAGAAATGTCTATATCTTCTTCGAAACAAGGCAGATACCCCTTCTTCCTGCATGTTCGCCAGATATGTCACCACCTATTAAACATGTCTGGGATATGGTCACTCGGTAACTAGCCCGTCATTGTCATCCAGCAGCCAATACTGATGAACTGTGGGACTCGGATAGAAGCAGCCTGGCAGGCGATACTCAGCAACACACCCAAAGCATGTTTGACTCGATGCCACGGCTTTTAGCAGCTCTTATTGCAGCTTGTGTAGGCTTTACACCATACTGATTTTTTGCAAGTATTGCTGTTGCATAGTTTTGAAACTTTGTTAGTATCACTATTAGTAATGTGTGTAACAAATTTCCTTCCATTCTGATGGTTCGTTCATAGTGATTTTCATGGCAATTTTCACAAACATGAGTGTATGCTTATTTTAATCTACAAAGTGTCTTTTGAGGAGATATTGATCAAAGGAATAGGAGATTGTATTGGAAAAAAACCGAAAAAATCAAATAATGGATAATGGAAACAATCAGCATTTTGCTTATTTTAAATACCCAGCGGAAAATGGCGAGAACCCGGTTGAGTTTATAATGTCGAGTGAGAGTCCCGTAGGAATAGAGCTTCAAGAAACTGCAGGTCAAATAAAGACTATACAAAGGATAATCCAGCCATTCTTCGCGAACCATTGCGACATTATTCAAACTTATATTCTTTAAAAAAAAATTGGTACATGCATTACCAAAATATACTTTAGTCAGAAAAAAGCTTATTACCATGGCAACTCAATCTAAAAGAAATTTATTGTAGAAATGAAGAAAAGAGAAAGCTCAGTAGATAAATTTGCTCATTGTGGCACCACTTCACGAAACACGATTGGTTGATTTATATTAACTAGCATAGAAATCTATCGTCCTTGCTTCAAGAGGATTCAATCCCCATTCACCGTTTTATTAATCTTAAGTATTTTGTCATTTCCTGTATTTTTTATGTTAATTTTCGAAAGATATTTTTATACAATATTCAGTTATAAGTCTGAATATATTTTATGTGCGTCATTTTTCTACAGTATTTTTAAATTTACACAATAAAAGTGTATCAATTTTTAAAAATTTTGTATAAATTTTATATAAACATTTGAGAGTTTTTATGCTTAATTTAATAAATAAAACATTTTGTATTTTTATTTTTACATTTTATATATTTTTGCATATTCTTATTCAAATCACTTTGATTTTTTAAAATGAAATTAAAATTCTAAAACTTATGGAAATCTCGATAAAAGAATTCTTTATATTTAGTTTTATTTTGAATTAAAAAAATAAATAAAACAGCAAATTTTTAATTTTATATTTACAATATTTTTTTATTAGTTACAGTATATACAGTTCTTCTTAAAATCACGATATAATTATTTTGTTTAATGAATTTAAATTGAACTTTATAAATTTTAATTTCAATGAAGGAATATTCTAATGGTAAGTGAGGGTTTTTTTTTCTGCTTAATATAATACTTGTAGAATTCTATATTCCATTGTTGATTTATTACTAATCCCTTATTTGTAAATGAATGTGTTGAAGCCACTGAAGAAATCACTTGCCGTTTGAAGAGGCTCATGGAAGACATAGGACGGGGACTTTTTTTGCATAGAAACCCTCTATGATGTTGTTTCCGTTTTGATTTCATTTATTTCACTGTTATATACATGTATGTTACAAATAACCAAAAAAAAGTTACTTTTTAAAAAAAAATTAGATCCTGATATCCTACTAACAATATAACATAATACTGCGTTAATTTAAATAGTCGCCCTGTATTTTTATGCGGAAGTATTTTTTTTTTTTAACTGAGCTCTAAAGTACGAGTTAATCTAAATTCTAGGAACTATGCAGGGGGTCAACGTAAGCGGATTAGCCAGGACGCTTCCAAGTTCGCTTTTCATCACCCCTCTTGCTATAAATTTTCAGGGAAAAACACTGTAGCTTCTCTAATTGGATTTTCCAAAGAGATAATATTAATTTCTCTCTGACTTATCGCCCACCGCTGCCATTTGTCCATATATGTTTGTGAGTTGTGTTAACCAGTCGTTTCTCATCTGCTGACGATTGTTTATTATTCATGAAAAAACAGACAACAGGCGTTGTCAGATTGTAAGGGTTTATGAATAATGAATTCAAAAAGTGGGGGGTTAGGAAATTGGACGCCACAGCTTTCGAATCCACCCTTTCTAGAGGATGAACTCATTCCAGGGAGAGTGAAGGGGATGTAGGAAGCAACGTTACCCCCACCCCCACCCATAACATTTCCACATTCCACTGAGAGAGAATTAGGTAACTGGTTCCAGGAAATATATTATTACCCTGATTTAAGGGTTAAAAACAAAATACAGGTTGGGATCAGTTCTTAACAAAGAACTTCTCACATGTTGCAATCACAACAAATTAAAGAAGATTAAAAAGGGGGGAACAACTTGATAAAGGATCTAGCAGTAAGATGGTCCGAATACAATTTATTATTATTATGTTTTAATTTTAATCTTTGTAATTCTGTGCGTTGATCATTGGATTTTTAAATTAAACAAGATTTTCTTGAACGAAAATGAAGCCTATTGCTTTAAAATATGTCGTATTTTTTATTAGTTTTTGTATTTTCGTAAAAATAATGCAAACAAAGTCTCTGTTTACATTTTAATATTTGCTGAGTACAAAAAAATTACTATATATACATATATAAAATTCTAAGTACACTAAGAATTGAGTTCCCAATTGTTAAACAAACATGCACTGGACTCAGTGGCATAGGTAGAGTTTCTGACGACCGGGGCGGTCCCTTAGTTTACCGCCACACTCAATACACATCAAACATAAGTTACTTAGACGACGTACAGGACGTTCTCCGACCATTGCAATAGATCAAAAGTGCCGTCCGGGTTGCCTAAATCCAATTGAGTTTCATTGTAACCGTATCAAAGCACGTGGAAGTAAGGGATTACTAAAAGGATTAATATGTTGAGATATCAAAAGAATTTCTATCACCTTCCTTTGCTAATTCCTCGATCACATGACCGTTTACATTCAAAATATAAAAGTGTGATCCTCTGTTGTATGTTAAAATAGAAACGCTAACTTTCAGAGAGATCTATCAGCGCTTTAAAACTTGTGTACGCAGAGATTTCTTATCAGCCTCATTTTCCTAGCTAAATAGGCTAAAAAAGAAATAATGAACATTCGATATTACGAAATATCGCCAGATAAAGAATCCCAGGTGTTAACTTGTAGTATATACTTGATACATAGTAATTTTTGTGAATTGTCTGCTTCAGTTCAGCTCAAATGCTTTGAATCAACTGAAGAAGTTAACCTTGCTTTTAAAACTTTTCAAAAACTTCAAAAAAAAAAAAAAAAAAACTATTTTCAAAACAAAGATATCTTTATTATTTTATTGTTTAAAAGTGGGTCGATTTTTAACCTAGGCCACTTTTTATGTTAAGTGATTTAGATCTTGGACTTAAGAGTATATTATTACTCGCACGCTATAAACAAATGAACCAATTTAACTTTTAAAAACTAAAATTTTTAGTTTCGACTTCAAAACTTCAAGGGGGGGGGGGGCGATGGTTTAATCTCGATCTCTCTCCAAATAACAATATTCATAACTTCCCTTAGACACTCGAATGAATAAATTCCACTATTTAATATAATAATCCGAAATAATGTTAAGAAAAAATTAATATTGTAAAATAAAAATAAGGATCTAATAAAATAAAATTAAAAAAATTATTTTTATTTAAATATAGTAAAAATTACACTTTAAGTACTATTTTATTTAGTTAAAATGATAATATTTTTTCATTATTATTCCTTACAAAAGTCAAAAACTCGTAAGACAATTTGAAAGAACAATAAACTTACTAAAATCAACAACTTATTAACAAAATTTGGGAGTAAATAGTTCGGAATGGAGGCTGAGTTGAGTACAGTGATGTATAAATAGCCCGAACAGTGTTAAAAAGGTCGGAGCAGTTGACTCCAGAGGTGGCTGCAGACGTTTCGGGTTGCTGGACGTTGGCTTCGCGATGCGAGCTTTCTGTCGTGAAATTGGCGGGAAACTACAATATTCTACAGGAGTTGTCATTCAAATTTTACAACGAATCGTTAGATCATTCTCACCCCGTGTAAAGAAAACATTAATAAGAATTACAAGATTTAGTTGCCATACCAACTTCCAATTCACCACATAAACACAAAGTTGACCAATTTAAAAAAAACAACAAGGGGGGGGGGGGGTAAAGCCTATCAAAAGGAAAAAGAAACTGTCGATACAAAAAAATTACAAAATAAAAATTTCAAAGATCAATTGAGAAGAATGCATTACAGGTAATTCCTGTGCTGCTTTGATTAACGTATTTTGACTGTTTTATAGTCCGTATCCCCTTGGTTTCTGTACGATACGTAAAAAAATCAATAGGGGTCTCCTTATAAAAACTAAAAGTTCTAATAGTTTATCAGGTGGAACAATAAGTAGCTTTTTTTTCAGTTACCTTCATCACAGAGAACGGACACCTACATCGCGACTTTAAATTGCAATTTAAAACTTTCTTTCCATTTTAATCCCCCCCCCCCCCCTTTTTTTTTTGTTTTGTTTTCTTTTTCTCTCCGTGCTTGTATCTGTGGTCAATAAATGGCAGCAGTTATTAACATAAACTAACAGTTTCTTATAATTTACGTTATTTACATTCATAGTTTACAATATATTAATACATTTTTAATTCTACACAAAGTGCGCCAGAAAATATTTCTACGTTTTACAGCACGTCGCGAAATACGTTGAGAAGCTGTAGACAATAATCAGGTGGCTGAGAATGCCACTGATGTGTTCTTACTTGATATTAGATTACAATAATTATCAATATTCACTGTCGAAGCAACCTCATAAAGAGAAAACATACGTCAATGTCATTGTTAGTCAGCAGAAAAGGACTGCATATTGTGATTGATTGCCGTTGAACCTAAGTTGCGCGCAGGCGCATACAACGATGCTTACAATCCGGAAAAAATACCTGTTTTTTGAATGAAATAAAAGGCTTTGCTCTTTATTGTCAATATCGACCAAAAACAAAATTCGAATGAACTAAAATCTACTTTTCTGAAAATGTTATTTTTTAAAATTAATAAAATATATTTTTTTTTTAAATTGTGGAAAAAACAAACCAAAATCTTACATTTCTATTCCGATTCTTATACCTACTACTGAATACAAACAGTACACATTTTCTTATTTTCTTAAAGAAATAAAAAGAGAATTAAATCCGCATTATTTACGTAAATTGTCTAAATGGGATTCATTTTAATCGGACTGTTTATTGCAGACAAACATACATTAATAGAAATAAGATTGGAAACCATTGCAGTGCTTCTTTATAGAAATTTTTATCGTCTTCCCCTGCTGATTTCTGAACAAGGGTCCGTTTGGAAAAAAATTCAAATGTAAAAATTAAATCGTTCTTAGTATACGAATATTCATACCAAGTTTCAAGAAGATCCATCCAACGGTTCAAAAGTTATATGGGGAAGACACGAACAAAGTCACAGATTGACTGATTGGATGAATCTCACTGTTTAAATACAAAAACTGCATAATTTACATTTTAAAACTCAAATAATTATACACTAATGCTTCATTTTTTAACTCACTGCAATTCCAGTTGCGTAGTAAAAAATTGCCTGGAAATACATTGAAATTAAAGCTGGGAGGAGGTAGAGTGTTCCCTTCAGTCGAATGTGTATCTCCGCCAAGCGTGGAGATCTCTTTCAACCTGTAATTACGCCTGACAAAGTGCAATACCGAAAGGCAGGAAAAATTATCTCTGCTTTATACAAGGGATTTGCTCCTGTACAATGTATTTCCAGAAGTCACACCGATTACAAAACAATTCCATTTATAATTAAATGGAGATAAAATATAGTAATAAATTTACTAGAATAATAGTTTTTCATACCCAGAGTACGATAGGATTGGGTGACAGGTGAGGCTTCACTAAAACACAAAAAGAAAAAATTACGAAGGGGGCAGACATTTACGGCCTAGGATAAATAATTGTAAGCTATTACAGACGACTAGAAGACCCTGAAAAAAAATACTTGGGATGTTTGTTAAAAACATAGGGTTTAGTTTAAAGTGAAATTAATAAAAAATCCACTACAGCAGCTCATATTAATTGTTGCTTATATTAATTGTTGACAAGTTTAACAATTAATAATAATCATAATGTAACGTTTATCGTCATTTCTGAAAAAAAAAAGTACAAATGGATGATATCTCTGTAATTAAAAGGAATTTATCTACTACATTATGCAAATCTCTCTGTTAGAAGTTCAAGAAATAATAATAATAATAATAATAATAAAAAAAAAAACCGGCAAAAAACGAGGAACAATTTAAATACAAGAATCATGAAATTTTAACACAGTACTATAAGTTACTTGACAAACAGTGCAACACGTTCTGTAGTTGTAGGCCGGTGTTTGTTTGTTTTTTTTCAATCAACCACAAATCTGTTTTGACTATTCGAGAAAGCTTGGCCACAATGCGTTTTCCACCATTATGCCATGTTTGAGAATGAATTACGATTTGATATTGGTTCAAAAAAGGTGTTTTATTTTGTTGTATTTTTCTTCTCTGGATAGCAACTGCAATTCGTTCTTCACTTTCGCTCATTACAAAAGCCAAGCCTAACGACAGAAATGAAATCAACGACAAGAAATAAATTTGAAACCCAAGGAAGGCCTTTTTTTTTTTTAACCTATTTTTTTGGTAGGAAACTGAGGCTCATCCCTTCCCTCCGCTAATAAATTTGGAACCTCTGAATGATCTTCTTGAAACCTTGTCTGCATTTTCGAGGACTACAGAAGGACTAGTTGAAATCTTTTGCAAATGAGATCTTTTGTCGAGAAATAAGCGCGGGAAGGCAACAAAAATTCCAGTAGAAAGAGATTGGGATCTAAACAATGATTTTCTATCTATTTTCATTAATATCTCATTGTCACAAACAATAAATATTAAATTCTTTATCTAAACTACTGTACGTGGTACGATGAAAATGAAAAGACTTATGGCGGTGTGCACCAAACTTCAGTTAACTTACAGGACTGCTATTTGGACGGAGCTAAAATTAGTGGGGGGTGCTGCTCCACAAAAATTTTAGCCTATGTTTTAAATTGTGTGAAAGGAAACATGTATAAAAAGAAAATTTATTCAAAAACTTGATAAATTTCTTTTAATACATGTTTGTTTCCTTTTACACAATTTTAAAACAAAGGCTAAAATTTTTGTGGAGCAGCACCCCCA
>JAFIDM010009631.1:286544243-286555015 GCA_023159025.1 Thereuonema tuberculata | reverse complement strand
GGTGGAGAAACTAGTTGCGTTTGTATTGTAATTTAAATTGTATAAATATTTTTTTGTTTAAACAGGTGTATGGCTACATTTTTGAAATTAAAAAGAGAGAATACATTATATAAGTGAGCTTGAGGGCTGGACGTTTTGATATCCTAAGCGGATTGTCATTCTCAACGGAATAGTAATCTACAGTAAGATCCGAAATGATTGTTCAAACGACTTAAACTTTTTCAGTTTCTCCAAGTAATTAGACGCTGCTTTATTGCTATAATAGCGTTTTTATAATAGGAAAATAATAAACCCTTAATATCTTATTTGTGATTCTGCTTGAAAACCAATTTCTATTAAAGAATAACCATTTCAGAAAGATGAGTAATTATGATTTTTTTTTTTATTTCTATTTTATTTTCATTCTTATTTTATTTTAATATTTCAATTCAAAATGAAGGGATTCAAGGGTAAAAAGGGCAGATCTTATTAAAAAAATAAAGAGTTAGTAGACTACAGAAATTAAAAAAACAAAACAAAAACAATTATTATGTTTGTGTGTGTGTTTATATTACGGACATCTTAGTTAATTCTCTGCAGATAGCCATGATTAAAAGGTAACAAGTGAATATAATTTTGTGCTAATGTAATAAAAAAATAAAAATAATAATAATAAAAAGGAAGTACAATTACGGATGGAAAAATAAAAAAAAAGTTAGGAAATAAAGAAAATAAAAAAAAAACCCACGCGGACATCGAGAAAAAAAGATTAAGAGGGAAAAAAAAAGTAAGATATAAGGATTTGAACCGACAATCTTCAGTATATGAATCTGAGACCTTACTCATCAAGCTATAGCTGCCAATTGAGTGAAATGGTTGCATTTCTAACAGTTAAGTAAGCTAATAGAGGAAGTCCAATGAAAACAATGCTAAATATCTTTGCCAAATATGGGGAGGCGGGGCGTTGGTCCCTGAAAATACCCCATTTCTACAGTTTTTTGGGCCTCTGAACACGATGGTGAAATTCGTTTATCGATCCGATCTTCCGTTCGGGAGTTGTTAGGGGTCGACAGGCACGGACGGACAGGACAAATGCAACAGCTACCGAATTTGGTCGCTATCACAATAGCTCCCAAATGGATCGCTAAAAATATATTAATAAGGTAATTTTCAAAAATTAACAGTCAATACTATGATCTTCTCTTTTTTTTTTTATCAGATATGTTTGTTCTGTTACCGTTTAACATTACAATCAAAGTAATACATTGTGATACTTTGTATTATCAAACTTCCTACTTTTATAGATAATAAAATTAGGACGAACTTAGATTATTCAGTTCCTTCAAACTTGACTTCAAACTTGACTAACGCCAACAGCGACGCTAACGTATGCGTTCTTTCTATTATGTCGACACAGTAATACCATAGTCATAATTCAAACTCATTATTACAGGGTGACAACTGACTTACTATATTTTAAAGGGCTTGTCCCATATTTTAATGCAATTTCAGATAACTATTTATCCGCATTTCTTAGTTTTATTTTTAGCCGTTGAGAACATGAGACACTGTGAAGCGATAAACACTGTATTTTCACTTGAACCCTCTGCATTGAGCCATTCTCCAGTGCAATAACGTAGTTATTGCGTTTCTGCACTATAAAGTTATGAACAATGGATCTTATGCTCGAGTTTAGACTTTAGATGGATTATTTACTAGAATGTCTTATTCATATACTTGCTGTGAGGGTCATATTAACGCTTGAGTGTCCATAAATATGAAGACTAAAGAAACACGTAGGCCATTACATAATTGAAAAAAAAAATCATATTTATAAACAAATTTAAGAAATTACACGAGGAAATGAAATTATATTATTTACCTTAGCGTTGTAATCAGTATCTGAATAGCCATTAGAATTGATCTCATATTGCAAGTAAACATTTGAAAATAATGATGTAACAATGATAAAGCACAGCGCAATTTTACCTATTTGGAGAATTGTAAGAAACCATCTTTACAAGAATAGCTCCTTGTAAGTGTGACATTTATTTCATACAAATAATAATGTTGATTGATTTTGTGCGCTACATTGAACTGTCACGTATTTTCAAAATCTGGTCACCCTACGTTATTATCGTGATCTAACAAAATAGAAACATGATTTTTATATCATTATTAGATATTAACAATGGCTCCACAGAAATGTCCACCTGGTCTTCACCCCCGAAAAAAAATTTGAAGGCGGAATGTTTTGAGGAAAACAAAAACAAAAAAACAACTTAGATAAAACAATTAAACATCATTGTATCATTAAAAAAAAATAATGATATTTAGTAAGTCATTAAAGCTATATTATTAAAATTATATTACTTCAGAAAAAATTTCCATATCAGTCAAAAAAACAGTAGAGATTAAAAAAAAAAAAAAAAAAAAAGAAAGCCACACATACAATATTTAATAAGATACAGTATGTCTAATATAATTATAGTATGTACACTATAGCTAACAGAATAATAAAATATTAATATTAATTACAATTACTTAATATTATTTAATCTAATATAATAGCACATATGAATTTTGTGTCTGTATTATAATATATTAAGTAAATAAATAAATAAGATCATATTTTGTACATCATACGTTTATATCATATTGTGTATCAAAACCAAATCTTTATAAAAATAATCATTCCTAATTTTTATTCTGTTGAACCATTGCAATTTTATTTTAAACAAAGAAATAAAAAATTAAAAAATAATTTTATTATTACTGAATTTCGATACTTTTTTAAAAAAAAAAATTAATTGTTATTTTCAAAATTATACTTTCTTCGTTTTATCGACTCTTGCTTCATTAGCAGAGAACAGCAGTTAGGGGCTGTGACTACGCATGCGCTACAAAACCTTCCATTTCATCACTGCCAAAGTTCGTTCAAACAACTCTAAATCTACATGTAATTTAGATAAACCTTTCCTGCAATTAATTTTTATTTTATATCTTCGTCGTAATTATTTCAAAATCCAAAATATTTATTATGAAAAAGAATATTTTACGTTTGTTTTTAATGATTTAGCTCCACTGTCTGTCTGACAAATGCGGACATTAGCTGTTTTCGAAGAAGACTTAGTAGACGAATAAGTAACTGATTAACAATTTTTGAAAAGTTAGGCTTTTATTTGAGCCTAACTTTAAAGTGAATTTTAATATCAGTAAAGAAACTGATATATCTGATATTAAAATATACAAACTTGATAGTAAGGCTTTCAAAAGTAACTATTAAGAAATTACTAATTATTCTCAAAATTAAAAAAAAGAAACAATATCTCCCATCATCCCTTTCCCGATATCCTTCGATATGTGGTATTAGCTAATTTTTCCTTTCCTTTATTGTTATCATTTCAATTATTCTCCTTAATACATTTTTTCCTTTTTTTTTAAAGTTACTTTTAATTTTCAGACAGTTATTGTATTTTTGAGTATATATATGTACACCACTATTTTTAAAAAAATCTAAATGTTAACTATAAATCGTGCAATACTATATTAAACTAAATTTGTAGCATAATAGCCTACTGTAAAGCACCATTACTTTTTATGTTAAAACTTTTATGCTCCCACATATTTCATGATGTTATTTACAATTGTAAATGAGTATTAAAAAAAAAAAAAAGGCAGTTTATTATCTAAAATCATATTTATACTAACTCATTTGTTAAAATTACAAATTAAAATTATTGTATGACAGTTTTGATACAAAATAATATTAATGATTCTCTCATTTAACTTTGGATGCAAATTTTGTATTAATAATAAAAAAAAATTATTAAAATATTAATTTTTTTTTTAGTTTGGTACTAACTCGTCATTTTAATCCTTAAAATCAACAACTATATTATAAAATACTAGTGTTTTATTATTGTTTGTGTATCTCGAGATCTAATTTAATCTTCTAAATAAAGACTTTTTAATGAATATTGTCGAAATATAAAATAATGCATCTAATATCTAACAGAATATCCTTCACAAATGAACTAAAAGATAGTAAAAAAAAAAATTGAGGAATTCCGTGTTGGATAAGTATTAATTTTTTAATTATTGAAATCTTTCTTATAGCTTTGAATTTTTTTTTACAACATAAATAGAATTCATTATGTTTTTGAAAATGGTAAAAAATACACCGTAATAAATACGTTCATGAATTTTATAATAAATGCTTTCATAGTTTAATAACTAGGCCTACTGATGACATTAAATGGCATTTGTTTGTTTGTTTGTGTTTTTCCTTTAATTATTTTTATATCACATTAATTTCTCTTACAATTGGGACATAGTCACAGATCTTGGCTATTATATCAATTATACAAGAGCCTAAAATATCGTGGATGTTTTTGTCTTACTAAAAAAAAACAGTTCATTTCACTGAATTCTTTATTTTATGTTGTAAATATTTAAATATTTCTTTTTCTGTTTGGTTAATTACTGCTGGCTGAGAATAAACCTGTCTGATTTCAGTGCGTATTGTGAGTGTGACTTTGTGTGTGTGTGTTCATCATGTTTTTAATTGCTAGTGGAGCTACCGTCTCAGCTGTTGTGTTTATGAGGTGTGTTTTACACATGTTCCACTACTGATGCATTCCTGATGCGCAGGTGTGGCAAGGTTATTCAGTGCTGAAAACAATAGTCCGTGCAATTAAGCCTAACTTGACCTTGCCTCATTTTCATGGACGGGAATCAGCCTGACACTCTTCCCAAAAGACCACCTCCACACTGCTTTTGTGTTTGCCTATCTCTCTCCTAACAGGGTGGCTTTTTTTTTTTTTTGTCTATCTATTTTTGAATTGAGGACATGAGCTCACTTTCTCAGGATCCACAGAGAACAGCAGTTGGACGCTATTGTATATCTTACAGCACAAATTGCAAAAACAGAAGTTATCTTCGCATCTTCAGGTTAAGGATTTCTTAATCTACGCGTTCATTAGCAAAAGCTTTTTATTTTGGAGGCAACAAAATAATAATAGAGAGACAAAATGATGATGATAATAATAACTAAACAAAATAAGTAATAATGTGAAATTTAATTTTGTATTAGAGATTCACAAGAATTTTCATGAAAAAAAATATACATCTATTAAAATTATTAAACTCCCTATCAATTACAACGCCCCAAACAACTGCAATTTGCGGAGCTTTTATTTAGATTTATCGTAATACAGAGAACGATATTCAGAATTTTAATCATTATTGTATAGTATTCGAAAATTATTTTCATTATTTTTTAAGGCAGTGCTTTTTCACGGCTACAATGTGATTTAACAACCAAGTAGGCCTAAATGTGGTTGAACAAGAAGTTCTGTCTGTTTCTTGGTTGCAATCAATGTTTTATAGTGAAAATATACCCTAATCACAAATAAAGTAGAAAAATAAAGCCAATTTTAAATATTCTCTCTTTATTTTTTCTTTTTGCTAATGTATTGGGCGCAAGAGATTTTTTGAAGTTTAAAACATCGGCGGTAAAACAAAAAATAAGAGAATCACTACAGACTTTTGCTTGTCTATGATATATTTCAATAAACTATCACAATACAATTTACAGTTAGGGTTTAATTCAGTCTCCCATTAGTTGAAGAATAAGCTGATTCTTTCTTTCTTCTGTAAAACACTGACTTTCGAGGAATAGCAGCAATCTGCATTTCATGATAGAAGTGAATAATTGTGAGACCTATTAAATTCGTTGAGAATAAATTTTATAATGATTGAACTGTACGTCCGGATAGCATTGGAATAGTCTGTAATTTCCTCCCCATTTCTCCAAACGGAACCGCCCTAACAACAACCAAAAAAAAAGTAAAATAAATAAAAAAATAAATAAATAATAAATACATAAATAAATAAATAAAAAAAGACAAAACTGTTTTGGAAAATTTTTGATTTTGTTTCTATTTCAAGTGTCTATTAGATATTCCTATCTCTATCTTCCTCAGTATCTCTCAAACGATGCATCATCTAAAGAAAAGAAAAAAAAAACCTTCCTTGAACAATATTGTTCTTCGTACGGGTTACAGAAAACAGATATCCTGATGTGGATAAGAAAGAAATTGAAATTGTGAGATTACTTCCAAACTCTCCCATTTCGTACAAAAATCACTTGATAGGTATAAAGAAATATTGTATTCTTATTGTGCAACCCAAAAATCCCGAAGAAGTATCGTTCAACAATATTTGCCCATCCCCCACTCCTTCTTTTACACCTATTTAGATCCAAATATAGAAAATTCGTCTAAAACGTAATACTTATCGTTTCGATTTTGACAGAACACTCATGTCAAATTCCGTGTTCACTAAGGAGAGGATGTGAAAGAGATATAGGCACGAAAATATTTTAATACTAATTTTTGCCACCAGGTTACTATGTGGCTGTATTATGCACAATAATACTTTAGTTCCCATCGTCGCCACCAGGTGCATATGTGGCGCTATTTGATGGATTCACCCCTTTTGAGGGTGAGGGAGAATGTGTCGAGGTTCCAAGGTAGCCTATACTTAACACAAGGTATTAAAGAGCAAAATTTGGTTCTGATCAGTCAAATGGTGTAAAATTGAATAGAGAACAAACATACAAACTTTGACTTTTATACATATGTAAATATGTGTATAAATGTATATGTGCATATGTGTATATGTATGTGTACATATGTATAGATAAATCGTGAATCTTAGAATCTTAGAAATCTACAAACAAAACATATAATTTGAACATAATTTTTCAGTGGACAAAAGCGCTGTTAGATAATTTTGAAGAAATACCGTATAAAAAGAGTATAATGACATGAAGCAAAGTTAAACTTAAATAAATGCTTCTCTACAAATCTTACAGCTGTCGTAAATCGCTAAAATAACTTTTTTAGATTTATATTTACTGTATAATAAAAATATTTTACAAATAAATACCGTAAATACTCCTGCATGTATCTTAAACTTTGTAAATTGTTTAATAACTAGCGTTTTAGATTTCTACTGTGATGATTTCAAAAGATGAAAGACATAAATCACTATGAATTGAAAATAAATTGAAAGTTTATACAATAACCCTGATATTCTTATCATTCTTCAACAGCAGACGGGGCTTATTCATCTTTTATTAAGTACATAAACTTCGAAATTGTAAAAATTGCAAATATCATGGGAAAGAACGGATTTTTCTATTAAAAAACGGCTTTTGTTATTAAAAAAGAAAAGAGAAAAAAGATAGACGATTGTGGATGATGAATGTACGTGAATGACTTGTAAGTGAGGCTGACCCTGGATGGAGGTGAAATATTGCTCGCTGCAGGGGTCTACGCAAAAGGCCTCGTGAATTCCAAAATCTTACGAATAAAACAGGCGGCCTTGAGTCTTGTCTTCACTTTGCCTCCAGAGCAAATGGAAGGCAAAAATCTACTGCTTTCGGTTGCTTTCAAGTTACTCTTTATGTCATATGATAAGTTATTTACACAACATTAGCTCAATCAAATAGGAAATCAAAACTAATCGAAGGCTTAACGAAGGCAGCTGTAATTCTACAGAAGAATATCAAGGAATGACTTAGAGAAGAAGTTCGAAATAATTCAAAGTCTACTTTCATCAAAATGTGATTTCTTAAAATTTCTTTCTTTTTGGCATTGATTCAATGTCTAAGGGAAGGTTCTTTAAGAAAAAAAGAACTACGAAAAACTAAATCTACAATTGAAGTATTTTACACAAGTTTCGAAACATTCCATTACGTCAATTGGTTATTTTTTTAATTTCTCATTGATTTCTCTAATTAGACAAAGCAATCAATGGAATTCCACTTTTCTATACCATCAGAAAACTTCCATTTGCCATCTACATGTAATTTGGCTACAAGATCACGTGTAAATTTAGAATTATTAAAGAATTTATTTATTTATTTATTTATTTATTTATTTATTTATTTATTTATTTAATTAATTAATTAATTAATTAATTACAGTCGTTGCTTTAATGAGATTAAGTTTAATTCTATCAAAGCACACATAATTTAATGGATTAATCATTCTTAAGACACTGTTAGAAATCTACTGTTTCTAATTTATTTCTGAGAGATTTTTTTTTGTCATCCTCACTCGCAAACTTATCAGCAAAGATCCACAAGGAAAAATTCCCAAATATAAATATAAAAGATCCGTTAAATTTGCATTCTATTGTTTCAAGAAGTTACATCCAATGGTTCAAAAGTTAAAAGATGGAGAGACATACAAACACACATGCAGACTGACTGATTTCAGAAGCCTCAATAGGAGACATCTGTAAGTCAGAATTAATTATAAACAATTAACGTTATTAATATGCAAAGAAAAACTATTAATGGGGGTAACAGTAATAAAGAATAAAAAGTTAAGAACAAAATTATAAAGAGACCGGATGTGAAGGGATGGTATTTTTAATGTTATTTATTTATTTTTGTTTTCTTCATATTTCTTTAAAAAAGATTCACTTTAACACTTATTCAGTTTCATATGACGACCGATTTATCACAAAATTCGTATTTGAAAGCACAAATTATAAAGTCCTTTAAGATTCTAATACATTAATCGTTCATTCAAGAAAAAATAAATAATGTAAAATAGAAATATTCAAAATCTGCGTTGATATTCCTGTGAAACAGATAATCAAATAACAGTAATAAATGCTTTTTAACGGTTGTAATAGATACGAATTACATAACAATAATAGTGGAAACAATGTTACATCATCGTACATTAGCCTGATTGTACCTCCTGTGGGGCGCGCGGTGCCAAGCAGAGGATCAATCGCCCCCTATCGCCACCAACGCGAACTGCAGGGGTTTAATGAATTAAAAAGGGCGACACTGGAGGAACAGGATTCTTTGGCCAACTGTACTAGTGCGCCGTCGGATTCCAGGAATGTATCAAAACAACACAACCAATTACTCAGAGGTTCCGCACTCAAAAGAGTCAATAACACTCCTCACACACAACTGCATTCATAGTTTTCTCACAACTTCAGTAGTTTTAGGTTGTTTCCTGAAAGTGCTGTTTTGTTTCCAGATTTTGGATGAAGAAGGCAGTTAAAACAAGAAAAATCCTACTTTCCTTAGAGCTTGATTTCATCAAATTTTATTTTATTTTATTTTATTTTATTTTATTTTGTAAGTCGTGAAACTATAAAAACGAAAGTCTGCATTTATTTTCAAATTTTAATTTCTGCTGACTATTACAGTTTATGAAAAATAAAAAAAAAAAATCATTAATTCTTTAACTTGTCTAAATCGGAATTAAGTTGAAATCGCGCGCTAATAAATGAATATCTAAAAGGAGATTAAAATTCATTGTTTAAAACAAAGAACAAGAATAGAAATAGGATAGAAATCCATTGTTTGGATTCCAGTACTTTTTGTGGCCCTTTTGCACTAATTTCTCAACAAGGATCCACTTGGAAAAGAATCCAAATAGAAAAGTTAGATCGTTCTTACATTCAGAGTGATCTAAAAACTTTAATTTTCTACGAAAGTTGATTTAAAAAAAAAGATCATAAAGGAAAAATTTTCTCTGTCAAAGTTCAGTACTATTAAAGTTGAACTATTATTGTTGGTTATTTTTGTTTGGAATAGTAAGTTTTATCAGGATTTCGAATTTTTCTACATTTTGTAATGGCTTTTCTATTTACTTGCCATTTTTTTCCGTGAGACGAAACCTAACTCCCAATGGACCAATTTGCATAAAGAGGCCCAGATTAACAGACTAACTAGCCGTGGCTTTGCTCCGGAAGCCTTGTGTACGTAACGTAAAAAAAAAAGAATCGGAGAATTTACGACTTCCCAGCCCTTCGTGGTCTTCTCCACACTCCTATCACTTCAAACCTTCCCCAGTTGGTAACGAATCACGTGATCATTACTTCGTATTAAATTAACCATATCATATATTTATCACCGTACGCGTTGCCTAATAGCATTATCAGGTAACTGCTGAATTCATCATGGTCCGCGCCTGCAAAAAAAATCTCCTTAAACGCACTCATCACAGCGCGATTTAAAACTGCGTTGAATACAATTGTATCCAACGGGGAACTACTTGTTCGACCGGGATGAAAAATAGCCTATATCCTTCTCCGTGTCATAGACTACCTGCATACAAAATTTCATTCCGATTCATTGCGCCGTTGAGGTGTGATTGAATTATGCTGGGCGAACATGTAGCAATTTCAGGCAATATTGTGGGACAATATTGCCCCTTTTTATTGCTGACAACCAATGAAATTGCTGCAAACGGCTGTCAGCAATAAAATTGGGCCATATTGTCCCCACAATATTGCCGCTAATTGCCGCGTGTTCGCCCAGCATTACAAACAAACTTATAGATTTTCGCTTTTATGCAGTATTTCTTTGGTTGGAATCAGCGGTCCTTCTGCCCTTTAAGAATGAAAAGATCCGATCAATAATCAACACAACCCCCAGTATTATGGAAACTGAATATTTAAAATCATAGTTTAAGTTTCTTTGCTACCAAAAATGTAATAAATGACAAACGATGGAAAAAAAAAAAAGCAAGGAAAAAAACAAGTTTCCTATTATACAGAACGCAAGGATCCCTTGCATGTTTCATTTTCGTTCACTTCCTGGGAGACAAGAAGTGACCACAGACCGGAATTCGTATTTTTCTCCACCTCTACAAGTCAACGGTTCCAATAAGGCATGAATCATATCCGTTTGGTTTTGGTCTTTAATGACATGTTTCATTTTTGGCACTTCCTGTGAGACAAATAGACTA
>JAFIDM010009631.1:286512894-286544233 GCA_023159025.1 Thereuonema tuberculata | reverse complement strand
GAATCATATCCGTTTGGTTTTGGTCTGTAATGACATGTTTCATTTTTTGTCACTTCCTGTGAGACAAATAGACTAGTGACCACAGACCGGAACTCATACTTTCGTCACAAGCTTTCCAAAAAAAGTACGATTCATGTCTTTAGTTTGGGCGGAAGAGGTGGTGACGGACAGAACCTTCTTAAGAACACCCCTCCCCCGCACCTTTTGCTTTTTGTGTTCGGGGTCGTTAAAAAGCTTTTTATTGGTGATTTTTTTTTTTTTTTTACTTCTTTTAAACCTCTTTTATTTATTTCTTTTCTTTTTTTTCTTTTATTTCCAAATTCTTAGTATTCTCTGATCAAGGCTGAACACTATCTTATCTAAAGCAACTGAATGTAACAAAAAAATTGATACCCATGTTCAACATTATTTGAACCTTACTTTTAATTATTCAAAAGTAGTCTAACTCAAAATTTGTCCGTTTCCCGATCCGAATTTCCGTTCGGGAATTGTTGGGGGGGGGGGGGACAAACACAATACAAAACACAGGACAGGACAAACGCAATAGCTTCCAAATGGGTCGCTAATTAGAAATTTTATTTATACTTATAAAAACTTAGCGCCGTCACTTCATAGCGCCCTAGCGGCGAATACTAAAACTGCCGTTCCCTATTGCTTACGGTGGCGCCTCCTACCAAGACGCGCTCGAAATTTTGCGTAAGAATAGAATGCAACGATATCCAAAAAGTGTAATAATGAAAGTAATGAAGCATATAAAACAAATTTAACGTGCAGTAATTGAGCATAAAATGGGAAAAAAATCCTAGATTCCCTGGGATATTAAGCTCAAGGCGTGGAACATTATTATGTGTAAGCGATTTTTTTTTTTTACAATTTATTAATATTACAATAAATAACGAAACATGTTTGTTATTTATGAAATTCCACTGATTGCAATTCATCAAATTATTATCGACTTTTTTTTTTAATTTTTATTTTTTATATCTTTTCTGTCTCAATTTTACTTAGGAAATATGAAGCTATTTTGGCCACTGCTAATCTCATCCCGTTATAAAACCGAAATTAAATTACATGGAGAAGATTTTGAAATTCCTACCCTACGTTTTTTACTAGCCTGGATTTAAAATCTAATATTTGCAACATTCACAAAGCAAAATGATTACAAGAGCTTATATGAAATATGTTTTTAAAAGGTAATCCAAGTAATTTGCCCGCCCCTTAAGACGTATTCAAAAACGACTTAAGGACCTGTTGTCTTTTTCAGGCCTTCTGTAGTCTGCCCTGTATTCTTCGAGTTACGGCCGAGGATTATAAATCAGCAGTTCTCATTATTGTTACGCCACTGGTCATAATTTTTATATTCTAGCAATGTTTAGCATCATGAAGCAGATGCTAAAAAGGAAATAAAAAACTAACTCAGTTGCAAAATATTCTGGACAGGTCGCGACATCTAGTGGCAAAATCTCTGCAATTGCTGTAATACAAATAACGTCCACAGTGTTACTGCCTATAATTCATCATCGGCATAAAATGTCGGATATTTTGCTAAAGGTATTTCATTTTGAAGTAACCATAGTCCGAATTTCTCGAGTTTTCTATTCACGACAAATAGTTTATACCACTTTCCGATTCCAGATCATTGTATGAAGAGAGGCTGACGAAGGTTAAGGATCCTGAAACAGGTGTCTCAACTTTCTACTAATGATCTAGAACCAAAAAAAAGTCCTAGTCAAATTTGGAATAGGTAATGTGCTGAAGAGAGGTTGTCATTTACCGTTATTGTTATCGAGTGTACCTTGAGCGACCAAGGTGACGATGAAACCCTCTTGGCGACAAAATCCGATGACGATCGTCTGGGAAGCAAAGATCGCCGTGAGACAGAAATTCCTTGTTCGCTTCACCCTCCCCTCCCACCCACCCCATGTCGAAATTAGTCCCGCCAACTACAGCATGCAAATCAAGTGATTGCAAACAATCGACCTTCGATGCAAAACAAAAGGAAAAGAAAAAAAAAAAAAGCGAAGTCAGTCTTCGAGATAAAGAGATTCAATATTTGGGAATAGCAGGCCAAAGAATTTTTAGTGCATTAATGTGTGAATTTTTTAGGTAAAAGTTACATCTTTTAACATTTTATGCTTTGATTAAATTTCTTAGAGAGCTGCATGCAATTGGAGAGGAACTTAATCAGAATTTTGTTTTATATTTATTTTCTTTTGGTGAATTGTAGTTTGAAGAGCCACATTGTTTATCATTTCTGAACTACGTTAATGCTGATAACTGATTACTTAATAGATATAAGGATGGCTTTGGGATACCTAAAAGTATTAAAATTAAACATTGCAGACATAAGTTATTCGTAAAAGCTCCACAGCTTCTTTATGCTCGTTTTGTTTTGAAGTTACTGCGGATTAAGCCTTGAACTTACAGGAAAAACATATAGGATTTCTTGACATGGTTTATATTGACATACTAGGCGCAATACTGTAGAAGCTACCTTAGCTCCGTTTCTATAGACTAAATTTAGTGCATTACACTCATTGTTACGGTGATGTAACAGAGGTTTGCATCAATATCCATAGCGTAAGTTACCCTCTTTCTACTTCAAAACATGATCTCAACTGTTTTGTAATTCTCTCGATTCTCTCCGTATCGAATTTCATGTCTCGAGCTCCTGAATTGAAAATGACTCAAAGTACAAAAAATACTTTTTTTCTTTATTTTCCTATTTGTTGTTTATTGAAGGCATAAATAATTTAACATACTCCTTAAAATAATTTGTTTTCATTATAAAAACGTAATTGAGTTGGTGTTTTCTTGTCTTGTTACATGTTTCTAGTGATGTTTACCGATCAGTTTAAAAAAAACAAAAAAAAACAATCATTCTTGATATATTTTTTTCCTCTTCATTGATGGCATAAAAAGGCTTTTTTTTTAATTTATCTAATTCTTTACCTACTACCATTTGTCAAATATCGATCATAGCATTCCAGACTGAGAAGAAAAAAAAAAATCAGAAAAATTGCTGAGTGAAAGACTATATTAAGAAACACAGATATTCTTAAACATGAATCTTAAGGAACATGTTAAGATTCTTCCGTGAAAAAAAAAAAAAAAAGCTTATTAAAACATTCTTCAAAGCTGGAACACGCTTTCACGGTACTGAAAGATAAAAATCGAGTTACTGAGGAATGGTTTTTATTGCTTTTTAGCACGATGTCATTAAATAATCCTCCTTTCACCTCGGAGACACCCCGTAGAGCAAAACGAGCAGCTCAACACTCACTGATTTTTACCTTTCTGTTTGAACTTTTGAAACTCAAGACAAACTTAAACGTGTCCCTTGGAATATTCACCGTCCTGAGTTCTGTTTCCTTCCAGATTCGACTTCTTGCAAACTAAGTCCAAGAGATTCCTGTAGGAGTTCGAATCCTACTTTCATTTCTCTACATTTAACAGTGAAAACTATCCAAAGGAGAAGTCAAATATAAACAGTATCTGCAAATTTTTCATGTACTGAAAATGAATTAAATTCTCAAATACTTAATTTGTCTAAAATCAAAGTAATTACTAATCTTGCGAATTCTAACTAGATGTGCGTCTGGAATATTTTTCTTCTTTATTTCATCTGTTTCTAAGGCATCACCCTAAAATGGATGGACGGATGTTCTTAAAAATATGGTAGATACCTTATTTATGATCTAGTTCAGAGCTTCTCAAGGGTTTTGAGAATACCCTTGGTAGGCAAGAATAATCGATTCAAGACTATATCTGTAATAAACATTTGGCTTCAAAACATACCAAAATGCTCTAATCTAAACCAGGGAACTTAACATCTATAATTTGGCCAAACAGAAATTTAAGCTACATTCTGTCGTTCTAACAGCAAAGTTTAAGAAAGTATTGATTCACATTCAAATCGGATTAGAAAAGGTATTTTTTTTCCATTAATTCATGGCATATTTAAACAATTGTTAATCATGTGTAAACCACGCAAAGGTTTTTAAAAACATTTTATAATATGAAGTTCATCAATAAAAGCTTTTGGGATTTTACCAAAAATGTAAGTACACCATAAAGCAGAAAACATTGAGAAGCACTGTTGAAAACAAAGACTCCTTTCTTTTTAATCTCCACCTCTCCCATCCCTCAAGATTATCTGCGAAATCCCTCCCTTAAAAAAACCAGATGTATTTCTGTAAAATTTGTGCAATACTTACGTATGCTACAACTCAATATATAGACACCTTTATTTTGGTGATCATCTCTCAAGAATGACCCCGAAATTGACTGGACTGCTTCATTTGAGGACGATGCTTATTAATGGCGCAACTTAAAATATCATATTCTCTATTCCTCCCTGAAAAAAGAACCTCTCCCCTAATGCTGTATATTCAATCCCACTATCTGATGGATAGTTTATAATGAAAATTTCATATCTCAAAAACAAAACAATTAAGCTTATTTGCATTTACAAAAACACAAATCCTAATCCATCAATTTCTCTGAATGAAAATTATTCAATTTTTGAAAAAAAAAAAAAATAATAATTTTTTAGTTTCCTTCAAAGAAATGAAAGAAAAATTGCAGATTACACAAAAAGAGAGAAGTTTTGCTTGAGAATAAAAAGTTGCTTATCTTTTTCCCCAGCGGCAGAGCCAAGGTTATGAGAAATGAAGGCGACAATGTCTGGAAAAGTCTGTCCAATTTTCCCACTCAGTCGACAATTACGTTCGTCACGAGTCACTTCTTCTGTTCAAATACTGTGGATGTTTCTTCCCATCGTTACCCCCTTCAAAGATTAAAAATGAGAATCTGGTGGCTTTAACTATTCGTTAGCACAAACAAGAAATCTAACAAGGGACTGAAATGGAATTAAGCATGTGAAATATAAACGCTCATTTGATAAAAATCCTGAGTGGCTTCTGTCACATTCTGATGACGTCATAATCACTGATTCACACACATTTTTATATACTGTAAATAGATTATTTTTTTACTTGAAATGATTTTCACTTTTTCCATAAATCTTCACAACTAATGCTACGGATACATACGACGAGAGTGCATGTATTCATCTAGTGCCTGCTTTTGGAAATGTACACTTCCTTCGATGACCCATAGATGGTGACAACTTTTTGTCACGTACCCCTGCCGTTAACCACAGCCCTGTCTTGATAAGCCCTAAATTCTCCACCATTGCGATATCCGATTCGAAAGGAGTTCATCCTTTTTTTTATGTGGGCTAAATTTGGCATACGTATAGATACTTATTAGAAAAAAAAACTGACGAAGTTTTGGCGCGAAAATCGCATGCGCTTAGGAGTTATTACGGAAAAACCAAATAAATGGAGGTTTTCCCCCCCAATTTTTTTTTTTTTTAAACTTTAAAAGATAAAAATATGATTTAGATAGCTGAAATACGACAACATGATGTAGTTTATTTTATGAAAAACATATCTATCGAACTCGTTTTCGAACTTGTTATAAATCATATTTTCAATCACATCACAGAAATTCTTTTTGTACTGCAAACGTTTAACATACATGTAATAACTCGTAATTATCAAATAAACCGCAGAATAATGATCACATTTGGATTGTTACTTTAATTCTGATTAACATTTTTTCCGAGTATCCATAACATAGAAGGGACTTGGAAAAACTTTCAATCAGATGCCTTGGTTTCCTTTATTTGGAAATCATAATCACTGATTACTTTATTTGCCCATATTTGGAAGATCAGCGCGTAACCACCACATTCCGAAGTCATCTTCATGTCATCTGTCATGTAATAAGGGAGATTATGTTCCGACATTCCCTTTCATGTTTTGAATTTTCGTACTTTTACTCTCTCTATGTAGCTAACTTCTACACTTGTGCGTAATCGTTTTTTGGATTGGATAATGTGATTCATTGTTTTTCTTATTTTTTTTTTTGAAAAGCTTAAAGAGAAAAATTGAATTTATGGTCTATAATTTCTAACTAATCTTGATGAAATTTCGATTTCACCAAATTATATTTTATTGATTTTTGCTGTAGACCAAGTTTCATGAACATCGATCCAGTGGTAATCGAGCTGATTCAGTTGTACGGATAAACTGACATGTCAACAATTTTCGCACTTACACACCAGCCTGCAATAATCAAAAGTTTTCTAATTCGGTTCATGTAGATTAATAAGAGTCTGGATAAGGGACTACGTTCTAATATGGTGTGGGTGTGAGGTGGCCTTTGACATTTCCCCCCCAAAAAAAAGAAAATGGGTGAATTGATGAATGAGTTTATTATTTTACTGAGTCACATCCTCCCCCGTCTCCAAACAATTCACTCATCTGAATATTCATTTGAATTTGTCTTAAATTAATCAAAGAGGAAATTATAATAAATTACTGTAGTCGTAAATTCTCAAAAAGCGTTTTAAGTGAACCAATGATAATATTAAAAAAGAGAAAATAATAATCCAATGTAGTTATAAAAATACTTACTAGGATTACCTTCAGAGAAAGCTATTATCATCATTTACCAACGATGATCCTCTATATAAGTGCTTCACAAACATTTTAGAAACGCGATCCAGTTTTTAGAATTTTTAAACCAAAACTTTCGTCACCCATCTAGTTTTAACGGACATGAGGTGGGAGTGAAGAGTAGTTTTAATTATTTAATTAAATTATTATTTTCCCTACTATTTTTTATTTAATTTATTCCCGTTTTCCGTACTGGATTCCCATATTTGCCCCTCTTACACTTTTTTTTGCCCCTCTTTTTTTTTTTTTTTTTCGTTTTTTCACTTTCTCATTTTTTTTTCTTGAGGTAATTTTTCAAATAATTACAGCATTTTTATATTTCTAAACTTTCCGCGATCGAATCTCATAAACCTAAAAGCGGAAGTATACGACTTCCCTTAATAATTTAGAATCAAATTTTAGTAGAATGACGCCATGCAACCATTTTCCTTTATTGTTGTGATGATAATTCAAAACTACTTATTCTAGGAAACTGAAATTTCACTTAGCGTACAGTAAAAGTTGGAAACATAGACAAGAACCAAAAACTACGATATTACCTTTCTTTCTTTTCTTTTCATTTAAGTTAGTTTTAATTATTAATTAACTTCAACTGTTGCTTTCTTATTTAACGCAAAATTTTAATTAAAAAAAAAAAAAACTCAAATAAGTTCTAGAAACAGGAAGTGGACATTGGGGAGGGGGCGATGAGGAGGAGATTGCCAAGATTATCAGAGTATTGTTTTCATTATCGAAACTGGCAGATAGCCTCAACGAAAACCGATCTTTGTGGGATCTAGTTTCGACTATTCATCGTCTGCATGGGTGAGGTAAGTGAACCGACCAATTAACACGACGCTTGGGATAATGATCAATCATACAGAGAGAGGATTCTAGACTAAACAAAAACAAAGCCTTCGTTTTTTTTTTAAATCTTTGCTCCGACCAACTCAGGAGTAAAGCTAAGTACCAACAGGTGAAGTACACGTGGTTTGTTCTTGAGTGTCCTCCACCCTGTTTTCAAATGAATGGAATGATCCAACTTCTACTCCGGGCACCGCCAGCTTAACGTTAAAAAAATAAATCTGTTGCTATGGTGATATTACATATGGGAACTAATTTATTATGTATTACCACAATTCATAAAGAAGTATAAAGATATAATAAACATTTATTAATATATAATTTAATAATTTTTCGTAGTCATGATAATCAATAGAAAGAAAGAACCCTCAATTTCAGTGTTAATCAGTGGCCGAAGAAACCTGTGAGAAAACTAAAGTTGGCTTAACATCTTGAGATTTCACTAAAAGAAATTTATGAAATCCTATTCGTACTTACAAATTATCCAACTGAAGTCTCAAAATTCTGAATGGTATAATGTTAAGAAATGGTAAAGTAAACAATGACATCTGTAAACTATAAAATACATTTCCATATCTTTTCAAAACACAAGATATATATAAAAAAAAGAAAAAGTAAATAAATAAATAAATAAATAAATAAATAAATAAATAAATAAATAAAACCTCACTAAAAATACACTGATATTTTCGTAAACAATTACAGATGCGTAAAAATAAAAATAATTGTAATATGAATAAGAGGATGAAGTTAATGAAGACTAAAAATTAATTTAATTATCATTGAATTAATTATCAATAACTCAGTAAACATATACTGTACATGTTAGGAAAAACATGAAAAACAAATGCTTTTTTTTTTATTAAGTTACTATGAAAGAATCCGTTAATATTTAAAAAAACACGTAAATAAACAAGATGTGTTCTGAAGCCATTTTCGTCACTCTTTGGTCTTTCGCCGAGTAATACAGTAGAGCCCCGATTATCCGCGGGATTGGGTGGCAAGGGCTTCGCGGATAACGAAAATCGCGGATAACCCGAAAAAAGACTAAAATTGAGGTGTAAACAGGAAAAAAATATTTCACCATTAAAAACTACGCTTTATTGTACAAAAAACATAATATGTAAAACTTTTAAATGTACAGTACAGCAGAAATCTTTGCTTTACGTTTGTATACACAAATTCCGAGAAGGCCTATAGGATAACGATGCACAATAAACCTGTCAGGAATTTTCGACCTTCGCACTGTAGGGCCTATTGTATTTTCCCTGTTGTTGGCTTGGATTAAAATTGGTTTTTTTGAGGTTCGTAATTAAAAAAAATTTTCGCGGCACTCGCGGATAATCGGGGCTCTACTGTACTTGTCATATGATATTTAATCTCAACCTGTCTTTTTGCTTAAATGAAATTAAAAATAAAAACTTTTATTTCAAACAGTAGTAATGTGTTGAAAATAGTCATTCGTTTATTTTATACAAATCTATTTGTGAACAAAAAAAAAAAAAAAGTTTAAATGAACTGAAATGATCTGCGAAACATTCACTGACCATGGAATTGGTGTTGCTTCGTGGAAGGAGCCACAGCAAACTCTAAAAATGCAACTCTCTAAGGCAAAGAAATAGCCTGAATAAGTTTGTTTAAATTTACTTTAAGTTGTAATGAAAATTTGGTCTTACCTTTCGACGAAGGAATTTCAAAATTCACCTTGTTTTACGTCTGAAAAATAAATAAATAAAATAAAGTAAAATAAATAAAATAAAAATCTGTATTATTATAAATGTTGTGCTCACGTGTGTATAAGTCCACCAACAATTGAATTTCGCAACAATTCGCACGCTCGTTGCCAGGAAACAGGAGCATTGTTGCATGGTCGACGCTGTCTACAACAATGGAATTTCGTACGAGGTTGCCAGGCAACAAATTTACGATTGTTACAAATGGATTTCATTATTCTATTGCAAGTTTTTTTTAAATTTAAATTTAATTTATTTTTAGTTTTAATTTTAAGTTTTAGGTTTTAATTTATCTGATTTTGTTTTTTTGAATAATAAAAAGTTTTTTTCCGTTACTTAGGGCAGCCATCTAGTAGGTTATAATAAAAAGAATAAATTAATTTAATGCACCAGTCATAGCTTGAGTTTAAACAATAAAGGAATATAAATGAAGAAAGTTTTAGTAAATAGTACTATAATTACTTAAATGTTATGACTGTTCCTAAACTTAATTTTCATCACCGTTATTACAAAATGCAGAAAGTAAAAAGTACATTTATAGAATCCAGTGTAAGTACATATTCTTGGCAAGGCCAAGCTCATTTTCAGCTTCAGTTTTAATCGAATATACAGTAGAGTCCCGATTATCCGAGTTAATGTGGACCAAGACTAACTCGGATAACCGAAAAACTCGGTTAAACCGAAAATTGAAAATAAAATAAATCGTCTAGGTTTAAATGTATATTTTAACAAATACAAAAGTTATACAGATACACCACATACAATTCATATTGAAAGAGTTCTTTTACTTAAAAAAGTCCTTCATTGTTTTTTGTTTTACGTTACTTTGGCGTTTTTCTGCAGCAATGTTTCGGCATTTTTTTAAGGATAACCCAGGATTGTTGGCGTCGAAACCATTCCCCGATTCAAGGTAAGGGGTCATATGACTAAACGAACGAAGATTAATTTGCGAAAAAAAAATCCTAAAAATATTTGATAGCTGGGTTAAAGCAGAAACTCGGATAATCGGGGTTTTACTGTAATCATATTTTGAATATCTGAAAATAATATGATTTACTGTTTCAAATTCACCAAAGTTACATACAGGGCTGTGGAGTCGAAGTCGGAGCCGGAGTCGAAATATTTTTTTTTAGAATATTCAACATAGAGTCGGAGTCCGAGTCGAGAAATCCTCCAGGTTTTTGGAGGAGTTGAAAAAAAAAATGGCCGACTACACAGTGCTGGTTACGTGTAAAGAAGATACTTACATATCAGTTATATTTTGCCAGTAAGCATTATTGGTCTTTTCCTAAACGTATCTGGGCAACAGCAAAGTTTAAATTCCCAACTGGGTTAGTCAAAGTAGGGAGCATTCCCTCTGTAGTCTTAGACCACGAGTTCTTCCACTGTTCAATTATTAAATTTTGTAAAACAGATTTAATCGTTTCTATGGAATATGGCTGAAATGAGAATATTACAGCTCTTTTGACTTCAGTGTCAAATGTTTCATTTCCCAGTTTTGCCAGTAAGTCCTGGAACACAATAAAAAGTAATATGAAGTTAGCGTTTTTGAAGCTGAAATTGTATTTCATGAATTTGAATTCATTTTGGAATCTACGTTACGTAATCACTGTAGAAATGACATGGGGTCATTAATTGTAGCAACTGACATTGTTGAATCTTGCAGTTTACTTTATAATGCTGTGAGTTTTGCCTGAAAAGGTGAAGTACTTAGGAATTTGTACTTCATAATGTTGGGTAGGTTCCCGAGTTGAATTAGAACATATGCGGACATTCGCAGCAACTCTTTTAATGACTTGGAGCCCTCAATAAATGTTTAAATGCAGACATTGATTGAGGGTTTGTTCCATCTAGAACAATATTATGGTGTTTCTTTTTTGATAAATGAGGACTGCATTGGATAACTATTTTCAAAAGAAAAGGTTTCCGCTACTGTTTTCGTTTAGATAATTGACACCAGGTAGTGGATGCTGCAAATAGATGATAGGTGAGTGGGATTATACCAGTAAAATTCTTCTATTTAGCCTATACATCTTTTGCACATTTGGCAAATGGACCATCAGTTATTTGGCTTTTCCTAAATATTATTTTCTAAATGCTTATTACAATCAGCTTTGAATCCAGTTTATTTACGAGACATGTTATTCTGTCCAAGTTATTCTATTTCCATTCATTAAGATATCAGGGTACTTAAATTTATACTTTCTTATAAACGAAATCCTTGCTTTAGTCTTTGTTAAATCTTCCCTGTTATGATACAAATGGATTTAAGGTAGCATTCATTTTCTGTTGTAGAACATTAATGGCACTAAGTCATCAGCAAAAGCAATGATTTTTATGTCATTTTTGAAAATGCTTTAATAGAGGATTAACAATGTAGTTCCATAGAAATGGTGACAAAATACCACCATGGGGGTAAGGTTTAAATAACAATATCTCTTTCTTCAAACCTTTTAAAGTCCAAAACAATTTCCTGGCTTCTAAATAAGATCGTATAAATTTTATTAGATGTAATTCATTTATGATGCTTGATATCCAAGCATTGTGAAATGCCCTTGGATGGAACACAGCTATTGTATTTTTTTTTACTTCCAAATAAGTTTCTATTTACTGCGTTAAGATATGAACTGCTTCCTCAGCAGATTTTCCTTTTGAATACTGTTGATCAGATATCCATAGGTTGTCTGTTGAGTACCACCTAATTCGGCTTAGTAATATGTTTTCCAGTACTTACCCACCAATTCAAAGTAGACTGATACTTCTTTTCAGATGCACTGTATAGTTCTAGATTTCCCTTTACCAATCAATCGTACATTAACTTTCCAAATCTTAGGAAAATAAGAACGGGTGAGACATATAATTTTAACAACTGCTCTGTTAAAACATAACATTTCCTTTGATAGAAAAGTTTTTTTTTTTTGTTTCATTGTATTATTTTCACTGCTTTAATACATAGAAACATAAAAAAATCACCGCAGCATTTGAAGGAAAGTAGACTTCAAGTTCTTTCTGAATTTCGTACTTTTTATTTGCAAATCAATAAAGTAAAGCAAAAAATTAAAAAACTTTTCGGTTATTTTAGGAACGAAATTACAATTTTACTTGAAATTATTAAAAAAATAAAAAGACAGTGAACAGTTGTTAGTGGAATGAAACAGGAAGTAGTGTATTAGATACAGGAGCCAGTCGTCTCTCAACACTTTACAAACCTACGTCTGTGTTCCAAATCGTTGTTAATTGCGGCCTTGATAAAGGAAGACGCTTGCAGATCATACCTTTTGAAAACCAAAAACGTTTGGCCCAAAGCCAACGGGTCCATTAAGGCTATTGTGGGGGCAGTGAATTGTAAGAGGTGATTATTGATTATGAGCTGCCATCGGACACTAATAGAATCCGTCACAAGAGTTCCTTGGGGGCCAAAGCGGACAATTTTCCCGCCAAATAGGGCCTCGATCGCAACGAAGGTGATTATGTTGATTGGATGTACTTAACACGACGGGTTGTCATCTTCTATCGCAAAGGACTCAGTTGACATCAATTAAAAGAAAGAGAACGTGTGGAGTGGAATAATGATGGACGAAAAAAAGAAACCCACTCATTAGTCATTACCAATAAGACCTGCCTCACAGACGACCACTGTCTTGTAATTCATTTAGTTTTTATCTCTGGGGCAATTCGTACTCAATGGAGAATCACAGCGAACCAAAGGTAAAGAAGAGAAGAAAAAAACCGAGGTAAAAATAAAAAACTGGAGTTTAGATTTAGTCCCTCAATATGTAGACCGTAAGTTATTCGTGAAATAATAATAACAAGGAGATAAAGAAGTCGAAATTGACAGTTCTACAAAAAAAAAATCCTGAAAAATCCAAAAGTTCTTGCAAGAATAGGAAGCCTACATCCTTACAGTATTGATTTTTTTTTTTATTAATTTTAATTAACGAAAAGTTGAGACAGATTTTTAGGAATAAAAAAAAAGGTATGTCTAATATGTCAGCTAATATGGTATTTATTTTTATTTATTTATTTACTTATTTATTATTTTTTTCTTTTAATATTCGGTGAACTGGATACGAAACAATAAAATACGCAAAACTTTGTATAAAATATTTAATATAGACAGCAAACAAATGTATGGCTCATTGTTCATCTGTATTATCAGTCGAGTTTATATTGTAAAAGAGCTATTTTAAAAGGATAGAACGATTCTTAAAATTTCATTAGAATTCAATGAGCCATTGGATCTGTAACATTGTGATGCAAAGACAGTTACGACTAAACTTGAATCGTTACTCTTTGTCATTTCAAACGACTGTGGTAATTTTATCAAAATCGTGATTCGTTTTCCTAGTAGATGATTCTACAGTATGTCTTCTAAGATTCGCTACTAAGCCGATAATGGAGTACAATGGACTGAGTAAAGCAACAAAAGCCATATTATTCCATTTGATGCATGTTTCTTCTTTCTTTGTCTATTTGTACATTGAAACAGCTGGACATATTTCCATGAAATTTAGTACTTAAGTTTTCTTAATGGTACAACTTAAAACATGCGTGCATTTATTCAACTCTCCATCCCTCCTATCTCTCAAAAATAACTTCTGAAATCCTTCATTAAAACAGCTGGATTCATTTCCATAAGGAGCACCATTATTTTAATCTCCAACCTCACTCTCCGCAATCCTCCAACTTGACCCATCTGTCTCAGTTGCCACTACGAGACGGATAGCGAGGAAATACCTAATGATAATGTATTTTAACATTTTGAATTTCTTTTTTTTCTTGTAAACCTTCTTTTCTTCCTTTCTTGAATTGAGCTTATGTAAGCCACCGCGCATTAACACATTATTACGTTTTTATTAAGAACTCCGGGAAAATGACGTCAACGGTAATTGCAATATGAGAAATGCACCGTCCAAATTAACGGGATTTCCCATCTGTTAAAAAACTTTCTCTACTTCATCTATTATTACTTTCATTTGTGCTAGGGATGTATTCTCACATTCCCTTAATTTATATCTTTAAAAAAAAAAAAAAAAAAAAAAAGAAAAGAAATTACTCTTGGGGAAAAAAAAAATAATTTCCTGAAATTGTTTTATTTAAAAAAAATCATATAAATACAAACGAGATTAACCATTAATTTTTAAATTATAATATCTGAAAATGCATTATTACATTATATTGCAATGATACATTATATTATAAATAGTGTATTATATTATCCATTAGCCGGGTATCGCTGCTTCGCTCCAGAACCCTTAGATTTATAGCATTAAAAAAAATACATATTTATTTATTTAGCAAATTAATATTGAGATCGGAGAATATACGACTTCCCAGCCCGTTGTGGCCTTCTCCACTTAACTCAGGTGTATTGCGGGTTGGCGCCACACAGATTTTTGCATGTATCTTGTAAACGCAGAAACGTTTGTGAATGACTGATATATCGTTCGATAGAACTTTCAAATACCAACATTTTCTCAATATAATGTTCTCTTCCAACTTTTATACTTTTCGTTTAAATTGAGAAAAAGTCAAAATTTGACCCTTTAAAAGGCGACATCTTGGAAACCAAAAAATTTTTTCGAAAGATTTTTATAACATTTTGTTTGTCTTGCATGACAAATCTATCTTTTAGTTTGGTCAAAAAGTTGAAAAACTTGAAGTCTTGGAACACAATGACAGACTAAATAATGTTTTTATTACATATAATTGTCTATAAAAGTCAAAAAATAATTAATCCGTATTATTTACTTTTGAATAGGACAAATCGAATTAATTTTTACAAATTGCAACATTAAAGCACTAGTAGATAAAAATGGATGACTAAACGGATTAATAGTTCAAAGTATTGTTTCGGTTCTAATGTATTTCAATGGAGCTTTTGACACCTTCACGACCTAAATCGCCAAGGACCTACAAGGAAAATAAAATTCATAAACAAAAGTTGGATCCGTAAATATATATGTCCAAATTCATGAAGAATCCCTCAAGGTTCCAAAGTTGTTAGGGGAAGAGACACAAGACACACAGTGTGATTTTAAATAAGCCTCAACGTAGAAAAATTTAGACTAAAAAACGAATGTGTGCAAAAAAAAAGCTATGTTTAATTAAGACAACTTATGACATTGTACAAATATTTTTTATAATATTCCTACTATTTATATTAAATATTTATTCCATTGAAGTTTAAAACAGACCTGTTATGATTTTGTACAAATATTTTTTATAATTCATTAAAATTTGAGACCAATGTTCAAACTGACATCTCAAGATAGCCTGTTTCACGCTAACAGTTGAGAGTAGTCAGAATGAACAAGCAGGTCTCATAACGGAGGTGTATTTGAAGTAGAGTGGGAAAAGAAATGGAACCTCCGTAAATCTAAACAAAAAACATAAAACCACATTAAAAATAAAGAAAAAGAAAATTCATGTGCTGGGCTCTGTTAGCCTCAATGAATTTCTTATGCGCATGTAAATAACGAAAAAGCGCTAAAAATGTCTCAACGCATTAAATTTGAGACCAAGGTAAATAGAAAAGCACTCGATATCTTTCTTTTTTTTTTTTGCATTGAATTATTTTTTATTTTATTGACTGAGTTTTTGACATTTCCACTTGATCTTTCTTCTTCTTTGTTTATCTATTTTGATTTCTTTTAATTTTGATTCAATGCTTTTTTAAAGTCAACTTCACCATTATTTTGATCTCCACTCGTTCAGTTTTCTGATGAAGGATAATGATGCCGAAATAGCTTTATATAAATGAATATAAATGTATTAGTTTATTTATTTATTTATTTATTTATTTATTTTTTTATGAATGTTATGCTATGTAGGAAATAGGAGAAGACAGAAAACTAATTAATATCAAAAAGAAGATTGAAATGGATGGAACACCACGTTCGTTACAATGCCCTTCTAATGACAATAATTGAGGGACGAATCTTGGGGAAGAAGAAGAGAGGAAGACCTAGAAAAACATTCATCAGACAGAAGACATGGGGGGCAGAGGGCTACGGTCATACGCTAAGAGAGATATATACAGAAGACAGAACTGTTTGTTGTGCTGTCTTCAACGAGTCTCTGGACTGAAGAACTATATATATATACTAGTAGGGTACCGTCGCTTCTCTCCCGGACCCTTGCATACTTAGCATTAAAAAACAAAACAAAAAAAAACAACTTTATTTATTTAGCAAATTGTGACCTTCTCCGGATAACTCAGATGTATTGAGGGTTGGAGCCACACACCTATATATCGATAAGGCAACTTTAAAGCGAAAATATAAATCCTCTTTATTCCCTATCCCGTGGGAATTTCGAAATTCCGGCCTTATTCCTTGTCTATATCATAAAAGGAACCATCTGTGCAATATTTCAGCTTTCTAGGTCCAAGGGTTTGGGCTGGACGTTGATGAGTCAGTCAGTGAGGGAGTCAGGACTTTTCTTTTTATATGTAGACTAGCTGTACTCGGCATGCGTTGCAATGCCGCTCAAAGAAAGAAAGGGCTCGTGAGAGGGGCCGTAAATATAAGGTCCCAGTGTCGATCGGGGGTGGGACACTAAGGCCCTTGTGTCGCCATCCCCCACCCAAGTGTTGTGTCCCTGCCCCCGTAGGAGAGTGAAGTTTTCCCTTTTTGCAATAGACTTGGGGGGGGGGGCGAGAAAGGGCCCTAAATATAAGGTCCCGATGTCGATCGGGGGTGGGACACTTAGGCCCTTGTGTCGCATCCCCCACCCAAATGTGGTGTCCCTGCCTCCCATAGGAAAGCGAATTTTTCCTTATTTGCAATTGACTTGGGGGGCCCGAGAAGGGGCCCTAAATATAAGGTCCCGGTGTCGGTCGGGGGTGGGACACTTCAGCCTTTGTGTTGGCTTCCTCCCACCCAAGTGTGGTGTCCCTGCCCCAAATAGCAGAGCGAATTTTTCCCTTTTTTGAAATTGACTTGGGAGGCCCGAGAAGGGGCCCTAAATATAAGGTCCCGGTGTCGATCGGGGGTGGGACACTTAGGCCTGCCCCCCACAAGAGAGCGAATTTTTCCTTATTTGCAATTGACTTTGGGGCCCGAGAAAGGGCCCTAAATATAAGGTCCCGGTGTCGGTCGGGGTGGGACACTTCAGCCTTTGTGTTGGCTTCCTCCCACCCAAGTGTGGTGTCCCTGCCCCAAATAGGAGAGCGAATTTTTCCCTTTTTTGCAATTGACTTGGGGGGCCCGAGAAGGTGCCCTAAATATAAGGTCCCGGTGTCGGTCGGGGGTGGGACACTTCAGCCTTTGTGTTGGCTTCCTCCCACCCAAGTGTGGTGTCCCTGCCCCCCATAGGAGAGCGAATTTTTCACTTTACACAATATTTGTGTAGTTCTTATTACCACCACCAGGTAGTTATTGGGTTTTTCAGGGCTTTAACCCCTTTTCAACCCCTTTTGGGGGGTGGGTCCGGGTTCTAAGGTAGCCTATCTTTTCCGAAGTGTCCTAAAGAGTAATTCTGCAAAGTTTGGTCCAGATAGGTCAAAGGGCCTAGGAGTGTATAAAGGACAAAGAAAGAAACAAAGAAAGAAAGAAAGATACATTCATTTTTATTTATATAGATATATATACCTTCACTGATTTTTCTGAATGTTTTCAAAGATTTTTCTCACTCCATTTCTCTTCTGTAGTTTGTTTTCCTTTTGTATTTTTTTGTTATTTTACGCAATTTTTTTTTCCCTTTCAGATTTGTAAAAGAGTTTGTTTACATTCAAAAATTAGCGTGATTCATCTGACATAATAGATACTTATTATTTGTTTGAATAATAAATAGCATAGTTTTCTTCAAAAATATCTTTTTAAAATACAGTGTCTCACCCTTATTTCTTTGGAGCGCCCAATCTTCAGTTAAGAGAAATCGCACAACCTTTAAAGAATGGGAAGCCATGTTTGAAGTCATAAATCTCTATTGTACTTCACAATGAAAGCTGTTACAAATAATTTAAGTCATTCTTTGTGAATCTCAAAAAGAACTCGGTGAATGAAAGGAACTAATTCACTACCACGAAACAAGCTGCCATTAGTGGAAAAGAAGAAAAACAAAAACAAAAACCAACCCAAATCGTTGTTACAGCACCATTGCGTCACAATATCGAAAAAGCACATTCACTGCCGTCACACGAAATACAGTATTAATATACACACCAAATTCTAGTAGAATAAATTTTATGAATCCGTCCAGCCTTTAGCTTAATGTGAGTACAGGCAGACAACAAATGAGAAAAAAGTTCAGGTTTCCTGCGTCGCATTTTCCTTTCTTATTTGAATTTAAAAAAGCTTCCAATAGAGCTTCAAGCGATCAGATTCGACATTTCGTGCATCTGTTTTTAAAATTATAATAACAGCTCCCAAGTTAGTTGAAATATTTGTACCTACAACATCTAACAGACATTAATAAGCCTTCATTATTTTTGTGGGAGAGAATAATAAATTTTAAATCTGATTAAAATTAGCAATAATTTAAAAATATCTGTTTCGTGTCAGCTGAAAACGTAAGAGCTACATCTTATTTCTCAAGCGTAATTATTTATGACGCTTCCTAAGCCATATTTACGCTCGATTTGCTAAAATATTTTTGGTATCAATCAATCAGTTGCTGTATCAGGAAGTTCATTTCCTGTTTCTCTTCTATTTATATTTTTTTTTATTCGTATAATGCTTTTTACAGCGTTTATTTATGTATTTTTTTTTTCTAGTGACCTTCAGTGCTTCATGCAAACGGGTTTCACTTTCGAATCCAGCGCCGTAAGCATCGAAGCAAGGATAGGTAGCGTCATTAGCACGACGCGCCGTTACAATGCTTTATAAGGAAGGTTGTTTACTAACAAAGGCAATGTTTCGAACGTCACGTAAAATAAGTGTGACGGCGTAAATCAAACCAATCACGTGGTTCAAATTAATCTACTGGTCATGCGCTGTTCAATCTGACAGGGAAAGTAATTTGAACTAATACCCGAGCAAAGAAATTGGGAAACCACCTGAACTTCTGAATATAGAACTGTAGCAACCATAAAATTTATGGGTTTATATATTGTACTACATTTTATGTATAGTAATAATCAGACGAATAGTTGTAACAGAATTAAGTAAATAAATAAAAAAAAAAACAGCCTTTACTCCAACATTACCCACAAGTCGGACTTTACCTGTAATATTATACATATATATAAAGTTATGGGTAAAGTCCGACTTAGCCTAAGGGTAATGTCGACATTACTCAGTAAATGACAACGTTATCCCAGTGCAAGTGGGTAATGACAACACCTCCTATACGTTTTACATATAAGACATATAGGTGGTGTTGGTAATACCAAAGTAAAAAGTAATTTATCTCTCAATCGTCTTATCTGGATAATCTCGACATTACCCAGTGAGGCCTTTTGAATAAAATATTGAATAAAAAATAATTTGTAATCGAAAAATTATAGAACAAAAATTAAGTAATAAATTATTCGGTAATTTCCTATTTTACGTCCGTAAAATCAACGGCGTTCGCCAGGCATTATTAACATAATTAAAATCGTAATTTCGTTAATTTTGAGGCGTCCCAGAGTCATTGTTATCATAATTAAAATCGTAATTTTGTTATTATGAGGATAAATCTAACATTTTTCCTTATTTTCTTTTTAGCTGTTCGTGATATCTATCCATTGTACATTTATTTAGTAATTTCCTATTTTAACCGAATTAAGGTAATTTTCAAAATTTTTCAATATAAACATCCTGGAGGGCGTCATACCTCAACTTACCTAACCTATAGCTAATCGGCACACACGATTCTCCTGGGTGCTGTTGGCGCGATACTAAGTTAAATATTTTTCCCACTTATTTCATGACAGCTGAGTGGAAAAATACTTAACTGAGTAAGAGTTCAATTAAATCGTGTGTGCTGATTAGCTGTAGTAACCGAGGTAAGTTGAAGAATGGACATCCCTTCAGGATGTTTATATTGAAAAATATTAAAAATTACCTTACCTCGGTTAAAATAGGAAATTACCAAACAAATTTGCAGTGGGTAGTTATTACGAACAATGTAGACGAGATCTGTCTACATTACGTGGAACATTTAAACAACTGGTGTCTCACGAATATCCGATTTAATGAGCTTCAAATGATGAACTACGGATGCGCAGTTCCTTCTTCAACCGTATAGTATTACATTATCCAAGTGTATCTGGATGATGTCATCATTATCCTGATAAACTTCGAAAAACTACTGTCAGTTTTACTGTGTTCAATATTATCCATACATTTTAAATAATGTCAACATTATCCGGATAATAGTGGTATTATGCAAGTCGGACTTTATCCGTAATACACATATATATATATATAAATAAATAAATTCTGAAATTTTAAAACGCTTTTAATGTAATTAAAGTTGTTTATATAAATTTCGTTGTGAAGAGAAGATTGAAAAGGTCATACAGGCATAGCAGGCCCAACAGGGCACGGGAGATTCTAGATCTTCTAACAATTCTCAGGCACAGGAATAAATGGAAATCGGTAGGCTAGTCCGAAAAAGGGAAAAAACATCTGAAAGAGGGTTGGCTGAATCCTAGGGTCCGTCTCTAAAAGAAATAACTATGAAAAAAGCGCCACAGTTCCGCCAGAGGTCAAAATTTCACTTTGCGTAATTGATCAAATTTTTGACTTATATCTAGAACGCTTTTGGAATATGAGCATCACCGCTTGTTGTAAGAATGTAGGTAAATCGAAAAATGAAAACTGCTTATTATTAAATGTACATATTCTTTATTAAAACATCAAATATTTAAAAAGAAAGGAAACATTTTTTTAGAGACTTTTTTAGATTCTATAATCCTCAATCGTAATTAAGCAAAAAATTGTATTCTTAATACGTTGACTCATAAATTTTCTTATAAATGTAAAACAATTTAATGTGTGTGTATACTGTGACTTGTCAAAGGAACGCTGGAAGTTCTGAAAACGTTTGTGAATTTTAATTGTAATAAATTATTTTTATTACTAAATGTATGGTGGCCTCAAATCTTTTAAATATGTTAAATGTTATACATTTTCAAATTTTTGTCTGTTGACTTTAAAAAAAAATAAAAATTCAAATCAAGCCCAGGGTGTCACAAACGCTGGGAACCCTCGCTGATATACCGTAAGCCTAGAAATTGAACTATTTTCTTTGACGATAGGTTACAAATCTTGTCTGAGACAAACAATACCGATAACATCACTGTAACCTTATAAATACGATTTAAGGCGTAAAATTTTAACAATTTACGCTTCCAACTCGACGGTTTTCTTTTCCTTATTGAAGTAGTTCCAAATCCTCCGCAAGTGAATTTCCATTTCTTAGTGGGTTTATTTTGCATAGACTGCTTGGGTGATCTCATTAAGTGGGTGATCAGGACCTTTCTCTTAATATTTTTTTTTCTCTTAATAAATCTTTTCTTCAATTATAACTAAGTGCAACAAGTTCCGTCATCATAAATCATGTTACAAAATTAACTTTCTACGAAAAGAATTAAAGGAGACGAAATGTTAGTTGCAATAAATGAAACGTGGACCAAATACAAATACTCAGTAATATATTCAAGCGGCGCCTTGTACGATTCTAAGAGATATAATTGGCATGCCAACTTTCAAATACTAAGACCATGGTAAAAGGTTGACCGAAAATAAATAAATCAATAAACTGCGAATGTAAGAAATGACGTTGCGTCGTTTGAGTGGTTTATCAGTAAAGGATGGAAACTAAAGTTAAAAGAAAGTTAACAATTGGGAAAAAGACTAAACAAAGCCAACTAAGGAAGAAGCTACGATTGGGTTTATTTGAGTGGATATTTTGATCCCTATTACTTCGATATGAAAATCAACAGGAATTTTCCTTATAACAATGTAAACCTTCCACTAAAAGTGCAGTTTTCTAGGACAAATAGTATTGAGTAATCTTCATCACAGTCAAATGGACATGCATGCTTCGACTTTACATTTTAAATATTTTATTATCCACTTCTTTTTTTCTCCGTGTAACGTATGTATGTAAATATATAAGGCTCGGAAAGGCATACAAATATTTCGCTTTGCACCTTACACAAAAAATATATCTGCTTTATAATAATAATAATAATAACTATTTCATTCCAATTCTCTTGTTCTTCTGTTTTGTTTCTTTGTTTTTTGTTTAGACAGGTGTTGGCAAGAAGAGCCAAAACTTCAAACTTTTCAAAATTTCAACAAAATTCAAAGTACTAAGAGCCCGCAGTAGAGTCCCAGCTAATCAAATTAAAAAAAAATAATGAAGCCAACCAAAGAGCGAAAGCCACACATCATTCCTCAAAGAGGAGTGCGTTGTGGAGTACTGGTTCAGGATAAAGCCAATAATGCTGTCCCTCGTAAGATGTAAAATTTGCTTTAGGCCAATTCAGACAGGAAATTAAAACTGCAAAAAAAAAAAAAAGTAGGAAATTTAAATTCCTCTTAAATATCTGATGAATTTATTAAAAATGATTGTATTCTAATGGTATGGAATGACTCATATATCACTGAAAAAAAAATTAAGACAATGAAGGTACAAAGCTTCATTAAAATTGCCAGCCAACATTAAATGACGTCATTCAGTCTTCTGACGTCATTTAAAGGAATTACATAAGTACTGGCACACAAGGGAGGGGAAGCCATATCTTATAAAACTTGCATTATGCGCTCGCTAATCGTGATAATAGTTTAAACCGTAGACCGGGACTACTTGTCACAAACAATAAATCTTTCAAGGGTTGGCAAGCCATACTTCCACTAGCGCTTGGAATCATAGGAGTAAACAAATTCCTTTACAGCGGCCATTGCTTCGTAATGGAATGTTTTACGATTTCAAGGGAATGAAAAGAAAATGTTGCTCAATAACTAATTCACGTTTAAAGAAAGATATCAAAGATGAGTTTACAATATTAGAAACGTAATTTCTTAATAATAAAACACAGATCACTGGAAGTATTGAAAATAACTATATAAATGCTCAGCTGTCCATCCTACTCTAGAGACTAATCATGCACCCCTGGAAGTTAACTTGAGGGATGTAAATAATGGCGTTCATATTTTAAGGTTGGACCACAAATAAGCATCGTATTAAATATGAAAGAAATCACGATAGTCAATGAGGCTAGGGAATTCGGGGATTAGAAGGATGGAGACGAAACTAAATAGACCCAAGTTTTAAGTTGGACCAGGAGTAAGGCTACGTAGAACATTTTATGGAAATCCGTTCAGCCGTTTTAACGTATTCGCCTACAAGCAAGTGCATGGTTAAAACAGACACGAAAAATGTTCAAGTCTTCTCATGCTAACTCAATTAAGATTAGAATTCTAATACACTTATGTGCCAAAAAAATTGAGACACCTGTCTAGTAACGAGTACGACCTCCGTTCTATCGGATTAACTCAACAACATGAATGGGGCAGGGACTCCACAAGATCTCGGAAGTACTGCGTAGGTAGATTAGACCACGTCTCCTCAATAGTGGTCCACAATTCCCTAATATTCGCCGATGGTGAAACCTTGGCATTGACGGTACGTTGAATTGCATCCCATATGTGTTCTATTGGGTTCAAATCTGGTGAACGATTTTCACCAGCTTTGAAACTCATGATGTCATTCCAACTCAGAGGAATGACCCTCCAGCATTCATTTGTGACTGGAACCTGTGTTGTGGCGCATTGTCCTGCTGAAAGAGCCCGTTCCTGTCTGTGTGAATGCAAGACGTGAACTGGCGCAAATGATCGGTAAGGATGATTACGTAGAATCAGCCGATCAATGATGTCTACAAATATACCAAAGTTACCAACCTATGCGTTTCCAATCATCTTGCGTCCAGCGGCGATATTTACGAGCTCAGGCGGAGCCCTATGCTGTCAGATCAGCAATGGGACTCGAGTGGGTCGTTTGTTCCTGTGCCCATAGAAGAAATATAACATTGTCCTATGTGTCCCCAGCACTGGGTTGTTTTGTTATCTGCTGAATGTCGCTTACTGTAGGGTGTGACAATGACGCTATCCACGATCGTCCAGAGCTTTTTGTGTCTTCCCTGATGTTGTTTAGTCGCGTTAAACCCTTTGAAATTGTTGCAAATGAAAATCCAAATTTCTTGTTGATTTCAGAGATGGAGTGACCCATCTCTCTTGGCATCTACAATCACGCCTCGTTCTAAGTCGCTTCGCGTCTCGAATCTATGGATTATGCAACGAATGCAGAGATATCCGCCTTTGTATGTACTTCAATTACGGAAGATACCATTTCATAAAGAGGTGTGGTGGCATATGTTAGAAATGGAAACGACTGCCTCTGGTTTTTCTGGTATTTCAGTGTAGTTTACTGTTATATTTTTAGGATTAATCATGAGAGTTTTGCTTGTTTGTATATTTTTATCAACATTATTTGCAAAGCCAATATAACAGTTAGCATAAAATCAATACATGTAAATGAATCTTACTGTACATACACAAATTATATTTGAAGAGTTAGGGAATGTTGGCATTTTTTTTTTTAACCTGTTAGCAGTTAACATGTAAAATTTCTTGCTCCATAATACAAATTTCTTTTTTAATAAATGCAAATACATTTTTATATTGGCCTTTTGTAAGGGAATATTTAAATATATATTTTAAATACTGTGTATAGCGTATTTAATTACTTTCTCTATTTAGGACTACTTTAGATAATCAATTTCAAAAAAGAAAAAAAAAATTCATAAACACAGCTGTTTATTTGGAAATACACTAAAGCTCGGTTATAACGCGGTTGTTTATATCGCGAATTCGGATATAACGCGATTTGGTCTTGGACCCCTTCTATTTTGGAAAAGGTGCATAATTGTAAAATTGCAAAATTTACCGTTTTTTCGCCTAAAATCAAATCAAAGGTGTAAATTAATATGTTTGTTTCCTTATTATTTACAGTAATTGAGACTCTATTCCCACCCTAATAACACGAAAATGCATCAAATACAATATATTTTTAAAAAAATTCCAGAATCGCGGACTTTTTCGTTTAACCAAAATGAATATCGAGATCTATTTTTCTGCCAATGACAACCAGTAAAGAGGCCCATGTAATCTAATAGGCGTATGAATACATAGTTTCGATCCACGTGACTCGTCGTTTGTACAAGATGCCAAGATGGCGGCGCCAAATCGATTTTGGCTAATATAACCCATCAAAGTGTTGAAAAGGTAATGATTTATGTATTTATAAATATAAAATTCTCTCACATAGCTCTGAATGATGTAGGTAATCGCGAAATGACCATTTTAAATCGATTTGGAATCGTATGGGCGATAATAGGGTGCGATATACGACATTTGACGTCGCGAAGTAATACAAGTTCGGTTATATCGCGGTTATATCGCGATCTTCGAGATCTTAGATCCGAAAGACCGCGTTATAACCGAGCTTCTGTGTAGTATGTTTTGGAGTCATTTTGAAATATGTGCAAATGTGGATTTTAAATAGACATAATTACTAACTTTTTTAGTAGAAAAGATCAGTCAAAAATGGCAGAATGTCTTAATTAAAATATTAAAGACGTGAAAATTTTCTCTTGAAAAACAATGATGAAAAAGTTTCCTTCTTCTTTTTTAAATTTTCGAACAATAACTTTTCAAGTGTTGTGTAAGGTTGATGAGTCAGCAATATTGTCTTTAAAATTCTCATTAAAAAAACTATTTTAAAATAAAAGTCAGTAAAATACATGAAAACATTGGACTTACCTACCAGCATGTGATTAGATACTTGGGGAACCGATGCAGTTTTGAAAATTTAGAACTGAGGAAGGCTAACAACCGCAACGTTTTCATGTATTTTACTGACTTTTCGACGCATTAACAAATAGTTTTTTTAATAAGAATTTAAATCTTCTTTTTTTCTTTTATTAATTCTTAATTTATAAATAGATTACAAAACGATTTTACATTGGAAACTGAATCGTTCCTTATGGAACTTCACAAATAAGCTTTTCAGCTAATCGGATGAACGAACGTAGCTAATTATTTTATTTATTTATTTAATTTTTATAGATTAAATATGATACCCGGAAATGCTCGAAGATATATTGTAGAAACTAACTTAAATTATGTTAATTTAGTCAATCATTGATTAAAAAAAAAAAAAATCAACCCATGAAGGCAGAGACTCGGTGCTTTATAATTTACATAAATAAATAAATAAATAAATAAATAAATAAATAAATAAATAAATAAATTTGCTACATTTCCTCCGTTCTTAAAATATAGAATATTAGTTTTTTCAAAAAATTAAGGAATGTTAAATATCAAAAATATATTAACGAACCTCTTAATATTTTAAAAACTAATAATTAAGAACTATCTAAACTTAAGTAGATTAATAATACATAGTTTAATCTTAAGATAGTAATAGTAAGAGTTTTCATTTTTAGGCTCTGATGATATTCTCAGTGTTCTTAAAACATGAAGCACTCATATTTTAACACTGCTGAGTTTATTACTACAAACAGGGCTTATCTGTGATAATCTCAGTGTAAATCCGTGCTTCTATTTTAAGTTACAACTGCCTATGTTAATCTGATACCACCCAGTTATCGCTGTGATATAAAGACACACACAGCGACCACTTAATTACGGATGTCACAGCCGTAACTCAATGTCCTGCGCCTTGGACTCATGCTATGGTAATTTATTCATGACGCTGACCTCACGTGACCCCAAACCGCGGCTACTGAACTCTATCGGACGATTATAGAAACACGAGTGGAGATTTATTGATGCTTCAAGAAAAAAAAAAAGACAAAGAGAAATCCTAAGACGCTGTACCTTCACTGGAATCAAAAGTAATCAATAATACTGAATAAATCTGATAAGGAAGAAAGAAAGGAAAAGCAAAACAAAACACGTACAAGCAATAGAATGAACATCACGAAAAGAAAAAGGAAATATGAACAGATATTAACCTCCATTTTTATGGACTTCTAATTCCACTCAAGCAAAACCACCCTTTAGTCAAAAATGATTAATGTCGGGTTTGCGGAAATGAAATTTTATAATTTTGAAATAGTTTTTGTTCTCTTTTCTCATCTGTTTAGAAATTAAACCTTTCAAGATTCATTGTGATTTTAATATCACTTATAGAAGTTATTTCCAGTAAATTGCTGGTGCAACTGGTATCAGCTGTTACAGGAAGATACTTGTAGATATGTATCCTTCCCAATTTATCTTATATATAAGTTATCTAAATTTTTATCTGAATGCTGAATTAATAATTGAGTTTTGATGTAATATGAAAGTTCTGGAAGCAAAGTTTATTGATGAGTTTAAAAATACAGTTAATTATCGGTAAATTTCAGTTATAAATGGCGCTACTGTCAGTCACAGATTTAAAAAGTTTTACTGTTTAGTCACATATCTAAAACATTGAAGAATTCTTTACTATCAACTTCTGTACATGCTTTCCTTAATTCCTTAAACAATTCAACGATAAATAAGTAAATATTCATTACAAAATATTTGTAATAATCGATTTTGATTAAAATGGTCTTTTACAGTAAATAGTTGTCATAATATGTATTGATAAAAAAGAGACGCAGGAAATTAAAAGTTATATTAAGTGTGTTTTCTTATCGTAAACTAGCAGATATGGTTGAGAAACAAAATTGAAATTGTCAAATCACTTCGATACTTTCCCGGTTGATACAAAAATCACGTGATACGTATAAAGTAATTTTATATTTGAAATTTGTAACTCGAGATTCCTAGATATGAAAATTGATATCGAGATCGGAGAATATAAGACTTACCACCCCTTTCTCCCCTTCCCCAGTTCATAAAAACTCATGTAATACAAATCTACATCTATTTCGAAAACCGCGAAGAAGAATCCTACAGGAATATTTGTCCATTCCATCACCATCCTCCCGTTTACACCCCATAGTTCTAGTTTTTCCCTCCAGGTTAATATGTGGCGTTGTTACGTAATATTTTAGTTTCAACTGTCGTCACCAGGTTAATTTGTAACGCTATTATGCACAATAACATTTTGTAATGTAATGTAATGTGGTGAGCGTGGGTGGCTTGACAGCCGAGCACCGCGACGTCAAAGATCTATTGTGCTATCCCACGGAAATAAGGACAGACGGAGAGAAAGACTGAGAAAGGATGGTGTGAGAAATGCAGGGGAAACAGGAGAACCCCGGGAAAACCTGCCCAGCGCGGATCGCCATCATTAAACGAAACCCACATGAGAACCGAACCTCGGTACTCAGAGGTGAGAGGCCAGTGTCTTAGCGACATCGCCAACCGCGCGGCCACAATAACATTTTAATTCCAATTGTAGAACAATATTTTTGTGGTTCCAATTGTTGCCTGCAGATGCATATGTGGCGCTTTCAAGAAAGTTGCCTCTCCACCCATTTAAGCATTTGATCGCCAATAACGAAAATTCGTTGAATACGGTTGTTTTTGGTTTGACAAAGAACTCTCAAAGTCAAATTTTGTGTTTCCAGTTCAAACCGTTTCCGAGTTATACATAACCTCTTTTTTTGGTTAGGATATGCTTCTTTGGCCAGGAGCTAAGTAGAGTGGCTTTATAAAGAGATCTTATAAAGCCACTCTAGAGCTAAGCGCCACCTCCTGCCATCTAGTGTGAAAATAAAAAAATAATTAAAGAAAATGAATGGACATCATAGAAAGCTCGTGGCATCTAGTGTCAAAATCAAGAAAGGTTTTGCTGGTTGCCGACAGACAGTTGGTGATCATCCCCCTCCGAAAAATAAAAAAGGTTATTGTTATTACGGAACCTATACTAAATTTGAAGTTTGTAGCATGTTGGGAAGTACGCTAAACATTTGACACAGAGACACCCACACACATCCATAAATTTCAGTTTTATGTTATACATTATGTAGATTTGTTATTTCATTCCTCCAGTGTAATAACGATAGTATTTTGTTTTTAATAATGAAATGTAATATATTGAATTCGTTCAATTTAGATTTATAAATCTAATGTTAATCTTCGAAAGTCTCAATTTCGAAGTGATGCCATCGTGTGATCAACTTGGGAACTTCAACTTTTTCGTACAGTAAGTAAATAAATAATAAGAAAAAAAAATCTTAAAATAATGATTTTAATAGAATCCGGAGATTTCGGAATTCTCCATTTTCAGTAATTTTCCATTTCCGTAAATTCGTTATCATTCTTTTATTCTGTAGTTTCCAAATTTTTGCCTTCTGAAAGTTTTCGCTTTTTCTTTACTGATCTTTCTTCTGTTTTTGCTTACTGGAATATTTTCCAATTTTCTTTTCTTACAAAACGTTCATTGTTCCAAATTTAAAACTATATCCTATCCATCTAAATTAAGAATTTTTTTTTTAATAAACTCTAAACAAAAATGTACGACGCTATTGGTAAGGACAAAATATCAGTTCGGATTTTTCGAAAGATGTAGGCCTCTGTGTTCTATCATCTAACTGTTGAGGAAAATATAAGCAGAAATTATAAAAAACGAAATAATTAATTAATCTCCCACATTCGACTGTAATCTTTCCCGTAATCACTTTGGACAGAATCTCAAATCTGATCAATTATATTTTCATAGCTGGTCAAAAGATGATTTTCTCAACCAATCCGCCGTAAGAAAATTCTGAGAGTGCATCCAATAACAGATATTTAGCTCAATACATGGCCAAAACGAGATTAAATTTTGGATAAGCATAAATTTAAACTATGTTCTGATGTAGCCTAACAACATTAAATACAGTTTTTAATTCACATTCAAATGAGCTTCAGAAATATTTCAGGTTACTTTAGGCGACCTCATAGGGAGGAGCAATTAGGATTCCAGTGTATATGTAAAATTATATGTAGGTAACGCCGTCCACAGCCTAAACCGGGAGTCAGAACATCATAAGCCATATCTCCCCATGGCCAGGAGGTTTGAGAAAATCTCCTACTTCCGATCCAGGCAACTTCGGGTTTTAGTTGCCATTGACAGAGTCAAGAAAATAGTGGGTATCTTGACAAAAATGGCGTCCATTTGTAGTGAATCGAATATGGTGAGAGAGAATATATGAATGGTACAAAATGGGAGTCTAGGTATACTAATGACCTCAATGCGGGCATCACTTGAAATCGTACTTGATTCTTGAATTACAGCGGCTTGAATGAATGAGTTCTGAGCGCCAATCAGCAGTAGTGTCACTTTTAATAGGCTAGCGCTGATAGGTTACAAAGTATATGGGGAGAGGTGTCGCTTGGTTTTGTGTTAACTATAAAATTGTGAATTGACTTGTTTAAATGCTTAAAAGAGACTGAAGTCATGTGTAAATCAAATGGTATTTTTCTAATTGTACCGAGTAAAAAGCAGTGAAAAAAGTTTGGTAGGCCTATACCGTGTGTGTGTGTGTGTGTGTGTTTAAGGAATAACATTTGGTGAACAGAGTTAGTATAGCAAATATATATTTCGCCATAAGATGGAAAAAGGTTGAGAAGCACTTGTATAATTTACTCTTTGTTTCATTTGAATCAGAATTACTGATTTTTCGGTTTCGATCGTTTGATGACGGCCTTTAACACTTAAATTCAATTATTAAAAAAGATTAATAAACTATACTTAAACTGCGATAGAAATTAAAGCGTGATTAAAGAATTTATATTATACTAGCTGTACCCGGCATGCGTTGCAATGCCACTCAAAGAAAGAAAGGGCTCGTAAGAAGGGGCCGTAAATATAAGGTCCTGGTGTCGATCGGGGGTGGGACACTTAGGCCCTTGTTTCGCCATCCCCACCCAAGTGTGGTGGACCGTCCTTTTCAATAGGAGAGCGAATTTTTCCCTTTTTCCAATTGACTTAGGGGGCCCGAGAAGGGGCCCTAAATATAAGGTCCCGGTGACGGTCGGGTGTGGGACACTTATGCCCTTGTGTCGCCATCCCCCCACCTAATTGTGGTGTCCCTGCTCCCCCATAGGAGAGTGAAATTTTCCCTTTTTACAATTGACTTGGGGGGCCGAGAAGGAGCCCTAAATATAAGGTCCCGGTATCTATAGGGGGTGGGACACTTAGGCCCTTGTGTCGCCATTCCCCCACCTATGTGTGGTGTCCCTGCCCCCCCATAGGAGAGTGAAGTTTTCCCTTTTTGCAATTGACTTGGGGGGGGGGACCCGAGAAAGGGCCCTAAATATAAGGTCCCGGTGTCGGTAGGGGGTGGGACACTTC
>JAFIDM010009631.1:286496960-286512884 GCA_023159025.1 Thereuonema tuberculata | reverse complement strand
CTTTGTGTTGGCTTCCTCCCACCCAAGTGTGGTGTCCCTGCCCCAAATAGGAGAGCGAATTTTTCTCTTTTTTGCAATTGACTTGGGGGGCCCGAGAAGGGGCCCTAAATATAAGGTCCCGGTGTCGGTCGGGGGTGGGATACTTCAGCCTTTGTGTTGCCTTCCTCCCACCCAAGTGTGGTGGCCCTGCCCCTCATAGGAGAGTGAATTTGTCACTTTACACAATATTTGTGTAGTTCTTATTTTCACCACCAGGTGGATATTGGGTTTTTCAGGGGTTTTACCCCTTTTCAACCCCTTGGGGGGGGGGTCCGGGTTCTAAGATAGCCTATCTTTTCCGCAGTGTCCTAAAGAGTAATTCTGCAAAGTTTGGTCCAGATAGGTCAAAGGGCCTAGGAGTCTATAAAGGACAAAGAAAGAAAGAAAGAAAGAGACAAAGATACATTCATTTTTATATATATAGATAAAAAAAAAAAATAAGGAAAGGATTCTAAAAAGGAACACGACAGGAAGATTATTTTATCGATTTTCGATTGAACGGGAAGAAATGGACCACTGTCATGGTTGCTTTTAGTTTCTCTAAGATTTGTATCATCCATTAACGCACATCGGCGAGAAATGGTTTTCAAATAAATCGCTTGGCCCTCCCTCTGTGACTCAAAAACTTTTTAATTCAGGGGGTGAAAGTTTAATGAAGGTTTAGGCTATAAATAGCAAAACGTAGTATTGTTTTTCATACGAATTGATATAACTTCTCTTAAAATCGTCAAAAACTGTTATTTCAGGAAGTTATTTTGGTAAGATGCTGTAATTACTATAGCGAATGCATTCAAAGTGAGCTTCATAAGGATTTGGGATTATATGTAGGCTTTAGAACCAATAACCAAAATTACATGATCTCCATTACAATGTCTACTTCTGTTGTAACGATACGTTGACTGTTAAAGGTTGCCAGCTTTTTCTTTTTCTTTTTTTTTGCTTGCCTAACCCCTTAAGACATCGCGAACCCGCCAAAATCCAACTAAAAAAAAATAGCGAGCCATATTAATCAAAACCAAAAAAAAAAAAAAAAAAAGATAAGGTCGGGATCTATCGACAAACCAACTAAAAAAAATAAAAAAGATACCCTAAGGCCCCCTACGCACTTGCGTATATTTATCCACGAAGTCGTAAAATCTTCCCCTCTTCTTTCCCTCTTCTTGCCCTTTTATTGCTGCCTTAAGCAATGTAATAATTGTTTTTATTGTGATGACCCCTCGTTGCAGTAGAAAAAATATAGATTTCGCTGTATATGTACGCGTTGGTTTCAGACCTCGGGCGAATTGAGGGTTCTCTAATGAACCCTTCTCTGCGGAGGGGAGACTTCGTTTATGACTTCGTTGAAGAATATCTGCAAGTGCGTTCTTAGCCTAAGACAGGAAGTGCACAACCCGCGGGCCCGCCGATGTATTTGCTGCGGCCTGGTAGTGTCAAACTTAAAATTAAGTTTGAGTCTTTACATTGCTGCCAACAGATACATTGAAAAATGTCATAACTTGCAACAGCAACTGTCTCAGACTTTACTATTGGAAATTATTGGTAGGAAAAATATTTGAATTATTGGATAATTTGAAATTTATGTAAATTACATTTATTATTAATTATTATTACATTATCAAATCATTAATTAGTAAGATATAGTAAGGGTTGAAGGATGGGACACTGGGTCCTCCATCAGAATTTTTATGAAGATATTGGCCCTCAGACTTCCTAAGGTTGTGCACTCCTGCCCTAAGAAGATGGTCTGCGTAAATCAGTTTGAGAGAACGATTATTATTTTTTAATACGCTATAGCGTTAACAACACTGATGCAAAACACACTCACAAAATTGAAATACATAAAAAAAAAATCCTGAAACTAACTTTATTTTTGTAAATAGAAAGTGGATGCTCTCCCAATTTCCCTGAATAAAAACAAGCCAACTTTTAATCAAACGTGTAGTTTCCTGTGGGATCTGTTCTACTTATATGATATATGAAGTCAGCAACCATCAATTTTATTACAATTTTCCAATTTCTGAGTATTTTGTTTTTTCTCTATTGTTGTCTCAATTTTCAAAGTGTTGTTACAGGAGAAAGTGGAAAACGTGTATTCAGTTCGCTCAGGTGACCCAATGGTGTTTTTCAATTGCTTGATCTTATTTTTGGGGCCGATTATTTACTGAACAATTTGCCTTACAATTACAGAAACCACTTGAAGGCAGCGTGCGTCATCCATCACAGCTACGGGGTCAGTTTAATTGAGATTTATGTATTGCGACTCCATTTCGTACCACCTCCTATTGCCCACCACCTCGAGGCGAAGTAGAATCGACCGGTGCAGCTTAAATGCGAGCAATGGTGAAGAGTGGGCTCACTACGTGACAACCTGTAATTTTGGGCGATTGAAATGTCTGTTTCTGCCACCAGGTGGCCTCGCATGATTGGAAAACACCGTTAGGCTTAACAGTCGTTACTAGTAATCGAAAGATTAATATCAATCTATATCGTTACATTAAGTGGTTGGGTATTAGGTTTTTTTTTTTTTTTTGATTTTTTTTTTTTAAAAGTCAATCAATAATTTCGTAACTTTTCATCGAATCCATTGTAATTTTATTGTTATCTAGTTTAAATCGAATGATTAAATATCACTGAACAAAAACTATAACAATCTTTCAGACTATAATCATAGTAATATAAGAATTCTGTAACCTGAAAACAAAGTTATAGAAAAAAAAGAAAGAAAGTTGCTGAAGAACTTAAAACCTAATTTCCTTATAACATTTTTCCTTAATTTTTTTTTTCTGTTTTTTTTTTTTTAAGTCGTGAATATTTGACAAATATTATATCTGCCAAATTCCATAAAAAAAAAAAAACCCCCTTTTAAAAAAAAAAAAAAAAAAAAAAAGCATTACTTTCTGAACTTGCCAAAATCCGTTTTATTTTAATAACATCAAAGCAGGCGCAAAACTAATATATCACTTAACAAATTGTTATCCATTGTTACATAACATGGTTCTAATGCTTTTCTATGGGAACTTTTGTCACTTTCTCGTGTTGATTTCTCGACAAGTTGTCACACAGCAAATAGAAAACAAGATCGTCTCTTATATGCCAAGTCTTAAGAAGATCTGTGCAGTCGTTCAAAAGTACTTACATAAAATAGTTTATTCTATTCAGATTCTCGTAGATTCAGAAAATTAAATCGGAAAAAATAAATAAATAAATAAAATAAAATAAATAAATTTTATTTATTATATAAACAATAAAAATTCAGACAGAAACCATAAAACTTCAGATTTATGTCTTTTTTTTTTTTGTTGACTGTCTGTCCATACGTAATTTAATATATGTAAATTTTAAAGAAGCATGGAACTCTTTTATGATAACTTATTTTAAGGACAATATTTGCTATTCTAGTTCAAAATGAAATTTGTGATTTGTTTGTTTTCTTTAAGTTTCAGTAGTCTATTATTAAAAATAAAGTTCTTAATGGAATCGGTAGAATGCAGTTGATGTCATATCGACCGCCTCAAAATATTTTTTTTTTTTATCGATACAAATAAAACTTAAAATAAAGACATTTTGTAGCAGTTAGATTGAATCAGTTTTGTTAATGTATAATGTGAATTTTTTTTTTTTTTTTTTTTTTGCTTGATAACGGGAACTTTCATCAGCAATTTAATGTTGCATTCGATTCATGGCGTAAGTTCGACGTTTTTTTCCTGTCTCTGGTTAAAGACACATGACGCAGATCGTTGTACACTTTAGAAAATTACAACGTTTTTCTTGTGTTTTTGTGGCTAAAAACATAAAATGGCAAAAACTGAACAAAATAATACGTACATTTCTATTTCTCTATCTAGTTTGTTAATATGAAACCTGGAAGAGTGTTTTTCGAATTTCATTAACTCTCTTCAACCAGAGTTACCCATTGTTCAATATTTCAGATGAAGGGACATTCGAGTATGAAGCAAACATGAAGCAAAAAAAAAAAAAAAATACATACAGTAAAAACTAGTTTATAAGAATTTCAAGGGGAAAATTTTAAATTACGCATAAGGGGTCGTCCATTAATTATATGAGGTAAAAAGGGGGAGGGGGGGGGGTCCGCCAAAATCTCACCAAATCTCACCAAGTGGGAGGGGGGTCAACGAAAATCTCACGTAAACTTTTTCATTCAGAGAAAATATATATTAAAGCAAGATTTCCGTTTTTTTTTGGTTGTTTAAGCAAGATTTCCATTTTTTTTTTTGTTTTTTTTTTGTTATTAAAATTTTTGAAATCTTACCAAGGGGGAGGGGGAGGTCCAAATTTTTTAAAAAACACCTCACGTAATTAATGGACGGCCCCTAACTGGTAATTACTTACAACTCATTTGTTTAATTTTATTTTAATTAAATATAAATAACAACACTCGTAATAAACATTTGTTTATTAGTGTATCATATTTTTCTACGTATGATATGCATAACTGTAAAACTGTCAATTTCAAAACAATGTATTCATTTTCAAAGAGGTTTTCTGATTTCGTGTTTTAAGAAACTTTAAGGGATTGAATAAAATACTGTAGCTAAACCCATTACACAATTACAGTTCTAAGATAAACGAAAAGCAAAGACTCACCAAATTTTCATGATTTTTCATCCCATTGTTACTCACTTTTCCATATACCTGCAAATTTTCCCTTTTGTTGACGGCTGCACTTTACAGATTTTGAAACTAACTTTCAACTTTCTTCTAAAATTGACTCCTTCTTACTAATGACTGCACATAATATAGTGTAAGCTACTCGCTGTATCTGCTTTTGATTTTGCGGGTTGTCTTTCACTTTCCGAATAAATCTCATTTTTTCCTCTAAAGAGTAACTTTTATTCCTTCTATTAACCATGACTACAAGGGAGAGACTGAATTTAATGAAGGGAACACATGTTTCATCAATGCGAAAATTCATTCAGTTTTTGTCTCTGACCGGCCTTTCATTAAAAGCCGCCCAGGATCCTTATGAACGCGACGATTACATATCGATACGGAACGCCGAGCTGTATATCGGTGCACCTGGGAAATATCTACAATTGAAAATACGTACAATTCAATCTCGTTTTCAAAATATACTACGTATAAAGACGAATACGTATAACTCAGTTACGTATATCTCAGAAATAATTTATATGTAATTAAATACAATTTTCGCCAGGACTTACAAACAACTATGCACAAATCAAACTTGCGTACAACTGGATTACGTATAAACCAGTTTGTACTGTATATATAACATTTTAATCTGTCGGTTTGATGAAATAAAAAAAATAAACGCTACATTTAAAGAAAGTATATTTTAACTTCATTCAGGAACTTCTTTATTCTTCTACAGATTTGTTTTTCGTTTTTGGTCAATTTTACGAATCACTGCCTCTTTAACTTGAAAATAGAAAAAAAAAAAAAATATTTATATGTATGGTTGGCAGCAATCATTGTGTCCTTTGTTTATCAGATTCTCCTTGTACTTCGGCAATATTGAAGAATATTTATTCCCAAGGACGAGTTTTGTATTGAGTTCTGCCTTTAGACATTAGAACACGTTCTTATAATCGCAAGACAATCTTTATTTCGTTGCTTTGGAGGCAGTTAGTCGAAATAATTCGCTTGTACATTAAGGAACCGATAATCCAAGTGTTAATTGCTACAACTTAATTGCAAGAAAAACTTCTGCGCTAATTTCTTACCACAAAAAAAAAAAAGGGTACAGAAGCGGACCTTACACACTGCTGAAAGTTTCTCATCGCGTTTTTCGCAAATTACTGCATACACTATCCGTCCAAAAGTTTCAGAGCAACCTTTACTACAAATGTTCTTGGCAAATTTTATTGCAAGAACAAATTTCTTACGAAGCCTAAATTCGTTTATTTGCGAAAGATTAAAAAAAAAAGAGTTTTCATTAACTCAACTGCTTTGACAAACCACACACACACACTATTTACCCAAGATGATCACCAACATTTCTCTATTAAATTGGTTATTTCTGAATTTTCTAAATGAACATTTAAATAAATGTTAAAAAAAACAACTTTAAGTATTATAACAATCAATTTGTATATTAATAATAAGTTAAAATAACTGAAAAAGAATTATGCTAAAATAATTTATGTAACAACGAATTAAATCAGATGTGATTACAATTATATACTATTATAATTTTAGGTTTCTAACATAAATAAGTTTGAGTTATTGAGGTTTTTCACACAACAAAATATTTTGATAGTTTCCCAATAACTCCTTTCCTATTAAGTGGATAATTAACAAAATCAACAGGGAACTTCCATGTAATAAACTAGGCCTACGTTTAAAATTTTAGCTTTCCAGGATGCATAGTTTTTAAGTGAATTTGGTCACTGATAAATATTTAGGCTTAAAATTTATTTGAAAACTTTTGTTATTGATTTTTTTTCGTCTCTCCGAAAAAGAACGTCGTAAAGGAGACAAAACCTCTAATACCCTGGAATATTAAAAAAAAAAGGGTTTCCTCGGATTTTCATTGTAATTGACACTTTTATCACAGAATTATTGTGAACCAGAATCTGAATGAGAAGACCTCCAGTCCAATACGAAGATCTTCTGTTTTCCATTGAGAAATGATGAATGGGAAACAGCTGATATCTGGTGTTCCAATAGGAAAGCAAAGCGCAATCCATTCACTCAGTCTGTGTGTAGGTACCCCTAAAAAGCCGCTCGATGAATCTTTTTGAAACTTAATATAAATGTTCGTGGACTAGAGACGATCTAACTTATATTTGACAAACTGTGGTTCTTGTCCAGAGTAAGGTGACAAAAAAATCCACAGAAAAACATTGAAATCTAAATAATGAATTTCTATCCTATTTCATTGTCTTAAACAGCGAACTTAATCCCCTTGTAGTTAATCCATTCAAGTAAATGTAATTAATTAATGTAGTTTTTTTTTTCAGAAAATGGAAATTTTGTATTGTTTGTAATCAGTAGATATCAAAATTTCATAACATACGATACTGTCCGTTTTTGTTTACGAGAGCCTTCAACGCTTTTGTGCATGCGTCAGGTCTCCTTCGATTTTATCAAAATAGGGGTGAGGAGAAATAAAGAGGGGATGTTTACTTTTTATAGTGTTAGTTTACTAGTAGCTACGTTCTATTTGCGCTTTTCGGTAAAGAATTATGGAAAGAATACATACTATTGCAAAAATGCTCCTCCGATATTTTTTTCTTAAAAGCGAAAATGTCCAAAAGAATTTCTTAGGAAAGTACCCATCTCAGCGTATCACCCCTCTGCGGAGTAAAATCGTCCGCCAGTGTGGGTCTGGCTTTCGAAAACGAACAGTAAATGTAACTTTTTCTTTTTTGTTGTTTTCAAGACTGTGTGTATTGTTTTCAAAACAAATTCTGAGAAACAATATTTTAAGAAAAGTAGGCTTTAAGTTCGTTCGAACTCCTTATTCCTCAACAGCCAGGACTGTTTACAAGAAATTAAATTTGTTAGATGAGAACCCCTTGCTTTGGGTGTGGGATCAACGGAGTCTCATCTGCATACAATGCATCCATTTTAAGCGAACACTACAAGGTCTTAACAATCTTCAATTAAAGTATCGGTGCGGATGTTTTTTTTCTGTGGGGCGGCGATCGTTCCACTTTCAAAACTGTTTTGGATAAAAACAAAAAGCAGGATATTTACTACTAACCTGTACCATATAACAACAAAAGAACAACGGACTTTCAAAAAGAACAAAAGAACATCGGCGAAAGAAAAATTATCTCCTTGAAAATAAGAATTTCAACAAGTGGTTTTTAGCCTACATTCGTAAGAAAAGTTAGCCCCATAAATCGATATATCTGTCTATTAGGGATCGGAAATACGCCGTTACTATAAAAGGAACTGTAACGTTAATGAAGTGCCTTTTAATGTTAAAGTAACAATAATAGTAAAGTAGTTAAGTTACTTTAAGTAACTTTCTGAACTCTGCTGCCTACGTTCACATGTTTGTCCCTAATAACTTCTTAAAGAATGAATTGGTCTTCTTAAAACATTTATTTTCAAACACCCTACTACCAAGTTCTATCTATTGTATTTGAAACTTTGTGTGTGTGAATTCCTGCGTGGAAATTTGTATGTGAAGACGACAAAAATTCGCGCAGAACATCATAAGAAGCGAAACAATGATTTCTATCCTTCTAGTAATCCACTAATTCGCGCCCGCATTGATATAGGTTACGTTAACGCAGTGTTTCCCAACCTTTTTTGTGCTATGCCCCACCTAAGCCTTTCTAAAATTCTTATGTCCCCTATTACTATTACTTATTGCCCCTCCCCCTTAATAATAACAATAATAATAACTTATTAAGAACACGGTCCCACACTACAAGACACACCACAAAGCATACTAGAGTCACCCTCACATAAGCTGTACTGGGATCGCCCCATTCACACAGACAAAACTATACATCACAACAGACCTGACATCATACTTGTTGATAAGGTCACCAAACAGACCTATCTCATTGATATTGCAGTGCCTATCAGCAAGAACATGCAGAAAACTCACGCAGACAAGATCAGTAAATACACCGATTTAGCACATGAGCTCCAGAAGCAGTGGGGGCAGGACCGAGTACGTGTTGTACCCATCGTCTTGTCCGCCACTGGTCTGTTACCTCACACATTGCACCACAGCCTCAGCACACTAGGACTTCACAAAAACACTTACGCACAACTGCAGAAGGTAGTGGTACTCAACACAACATGCATAGTTGAGAAATTTATGGACTCAACCACATATCCCTAACCATTCTTCCATATTTTTTTTTACACTTGGCAATATGTGCTTTGGTGCTTTACCCGCCATATTGTTTCTGCTGGGGAAACCCATGGTTTGAAGCTTTTATCGATATAATAATAATACCATCAAAACATATTACCATGAAGTGTATATATTTGTTACTTACTTTAATTAATATAATTTATATACAATTACGATTTTTCGTAATTTAAATAAATAAGAAACAGTATAAATATAACAGTTCTTAAACAGCAAATCATTTTATATATCGTTACGGTTAAAATATAACATAGTTATTATTATTCATAATCATTTACATCATCAATTCCTCTATGTTATAAACAAGAAACTGAAAATGGAAAAACGACACTGACCCCTCAAATAGGTTCATAGAATTTTCGAATTGTCCCCCTTAACAATCAAATTGCCCCCCTGTGGGGAGTGGGCCCCAAGTTGGGAAACACTGCGTTAATGTAAGTAATGCTGATTCAATTCATTTTAGAAAATAATTGTTAAATATTGTAATTTAAAAACAAATGGAGATTTTTTTCGTTTGTCTTACTTCCAAGACTTCAAAAAACAAAGAAAAACATATTTTAAGGAAAGTATGCAACAAGTTCTTAACGCCGACTGTATCATATATGATACAAACCCTCTAACCTCGTCTTACTGCTCATATAATGCTTTTTTTTATGAATTTGCTGCTGAGTCATGTTCCAAATATGCTGTAAGAATAAAATACAGATTTATGGTGCTCTCAGTTAACCAGAAGTGTAATGTTATTTGTCTCAAAGATGTCTGCCTACAAATTAACACGTGTTTCACCAAAGCTAAATTTTCAGGACAATAATTTCCGATTATTGGAAAGTTACAATCAAAACAAAAATATTTTATTATTAGTAGAGTATTAAGCTTTCAGAATAATGATAGTTGAGAATTTTAAGTGTTTTTGATATGCAAATTCCTGTACCTTTCAGTTTGTATCATATTTGATACATCAGGCAACATTCACTAGCTCAACCCTTTCAGTTCCAGTATTGCTCAAGAGAAACATTTGAAGTTTTATTTATAATTCATTAACATTTCCGTTGCCGTTATGTAGTACTTCTAAAAATATTCGTTTTGAACCCTATATTAATATTTTTAATTAAAAAAATTAGGAATATTATAGATTTTTGAAATTTTAGTGAAAATTTACATTTTATTTTTTCAGCATACTGTGTAATGAAAATTATAAACGTTACAATGATGTAAAAAATAGAATTTTAGAACATTTCATTAATACTTTTAATATTTACTGTAAGAATTATTTATTCTAAACTCTATGTTAATTCGGGATTCAATGAAAACTCATGATGGTTATCATTTTTGTTATTGAAGGTAAATTAGATTTATAATATAGGCTATAATATGTATATATATCGAAATATTTTCAGAATTTGAAATGAATCCATCAACATTTTACACCTTTTAACTTTTTTAATTTGTAATTTTTTTTTTACGTTATTGCCTGATGTATCAAATATGATACAAACCTACAACATGAACAATAATTCACATAATCAAATTTCAGCTATCAAGTATGTTTTCTATATACAATAAGAGGCTAAAAATACCATTTTTAATTTTTTTTAAAGTTAATTTCAAACCTCAGGCATTAAGTGGTTAAGGGAATTTTGTAATTGTTATTGCTTAGGCCTAATTTATTAACTAATAATTTCGATGAAATATTATAACATAGAAATTGTAAATTGTACATTTACACATTCCGTTTAGGGAACTATAAATTAAGTAGTAAATTTTGCTATTTGTGTAATCGTCTATCATGCTTTAGTTTAAATTTCATGAGGCTACCCACAATGCCTTGTGTTACTGAATATCTGAACAATAGTTTATTTGATGTAGTAAGGCTACTTGGTAAAACATCAAGGAAAAAAATATATTTCGTCGTTGTATCAATTTGACCATAGAATTAAATGAACAAATTACTATGATTTATTTATAAATCTCAGTAGCAAAAAAAAAAAAAAAAAAATGAGAATGAATTAAGTCTTTTTTTTTTTCTTGAATTGAAGTGATGGCCCACAGGTATTTCCTGAAGCCTGACTTTCGCAATTGCAGATCAGAATCAAAGCAGATGACCTTGTTTTGTTAGAACCAATAAATAAAAACAAAAGTACATCTCGATTGGAGTGGAAAATTGCTCTGTTTTTCCCTCTGGCGGCGGATTTAGGAACTAAATCCTAAAAAGAAATCGTTCAATTAAAAAAAAAATAGTAATACAAATAAAAAACGTGAGAATTTCAAGCACTTCCGAAGCGACTCTAATCTGCATGGAAATTGTATCATTTAACACTCTGCTTCACCGTGAGATGGCGCAAATTTACTTGAAAACTCAGAAGACCGTGACACGCAGCCTACAAAGAAAAAACAACACTCCCATCGCAATTTTTTTACTACGCCGATAAGTTAAAATGGAAATTAAATGTTACTCTCTTTACTACGCAAAAAATATCTTAGCAATTTAGGTATATTTTCTTGAAGCTCTGTTTCAAGATTCGTCAGTGAGCAATACCAACATTTTTTTAACAACCACAAAATTTACTAAAAGAACTTTTAAATTCGTAAATAATACAAAGAAATATATATATATATATATATATATATATATATATATATATTGAAGCTCGTCTATAACGCGGTCGTTTATATTGCGAATTTGGATATAATGCGATTGGGTCTTGGACCCCTTCTAAATATATTTTGGAAAATGTGTATAATTGTAAAATTGAAAAATTTACCGTTTTTTCGCCTAAAATCAAATCAAAGGTGTAAATTAATATGCTTGTTTCCTTATTATTTATAGTATTTGAGACTCTATACCCACCCTAATGTCACGAAAATGCGTCAAATACAATATATTTAAAAAAAAAATAGCAGCATCGCGGACTTTTTCGTTTAACCAAAATGAATATCGAGATCTATTTTTCTGCCAAGGACAACCAGTAAAGAGGCCCATGTAATCTAATAGGCGTATTAATACCTAGTTTCGATCTATGTGATTCGTCGTTTGTACAAGATGCTAAGATGGCGGCGCCAAATCGATTTTGCCTAATATAACCCATCAAAGTGCTGAAAAGGTAATGATTTATGTATTTATAAATATAAAAGTCTCTCACATAGCTCTCAATGATGTAGGTAATCGCGAAATGACCATTTTAAATCGACTTGGAATCGTGTGGGCGATAATAGGGTGCGATATACGACATTTGACGTCGCCAGGTAATAAAAGTTCGGTTATATCGCGATCTTCGAACTCTTGGATCCGAAAAATCGCGTTATAACCAAGCTTCAGTATATATATATTCAATTCTAAGTTAATTTTTTTTTCTACATTTGATATATCAAAATAAAAAATAAATAAATAAATAATAAGTTCCTTTCTTCAGTTAGGAAAAGTACAGCAATTAGGTTTAGAATCCACTTATTGGTTGAGCATGGAAACAATTTTCTTATCTGTCCATTTGTTTGCATTTCACGTTAAGCAGCTGGACAGATTTCCATAAAAATTTGATACGCTGGCTTAGTTCTCGGCCAACATAAAAGTAGAGACATTTATTTTAGGCTCCATCCTTCAAAAATGATCGAAATATCTGGGTAAAATGGCTGGGCTGATTTCCTTACGATGTTTATTTATGATTAAATTAGGTACACCATTACTTCCACTCCCCTCCAGTTCTTAAAATGGATCATCCTCCCTAAGAGCTACTTACTCAGTCAATACAACGCTATGACATGCTCCGCGTACACCTACTACAAATTCTTAAAAGAAAAAAAAAATGTAATCAAAGACCCTTGTATTTTTCTTATAAAGAAATACTACTGTAGGTGTAGGCATACCCAGGAATTTGAAATGGAAGTGATTATTCAACCAAACAAAACAAACATTGTTTCATTTCTGGGATGGGAGGGGGTTACAAACCTATCAATCAACTTTCCAACCAAAAAATCAGGTTCAAAATTCTGCGTTTCTTCCATTTTCGCTTGCAATAGGACCTCTTGGTATGCCAGTGCTACTGTAGTGCAGTATATACTCGGCTATTCATCGATTAGTGGGAGAGCATAGGAATCGATCTGGGAGGAGAGGGTTAAGTTTGAGGAGGGTGGGAGGGAGACCAAAATAATCTTACTCACATTTTAAGTTGAACCGTAAATAAGCAATTTATAAGCGTGATGTGCTTATAAAGAGACAAACACAGAAGAAAAACATTCCAATGGATTAGTGAGACTTCGCATAATCAATGTAAAAATTTAGCAGTTCCTGTTATTCCGCCTTTGAAATGGTTAGAGGCTACTTTAAAATAGGCTTATTTCCAAATTCGCTATGGACATTACAACAACATTGCATTGACTTGTTGATTTTTATTATTGTATATTCCTAGCTTTGCATTTATTAAAATAAAAAATGAAAACTATCGTTGAATAACTCCCCGATCAACATAATCTGTATAAATCATAAAATAACAGTAATTTCAAAATAATATGAATTCAAGTAATTATCTTTTTCATTGAGTCTTGTTAGACCTTAGGCCACCGAACGTGGTTCTGACGCCATCACTGACCTCATCTATTCTGTTCATTATTTTTCTAACCAATTACTTTCTTTTTTTCTTTCTTTTTCTTTCTGGGCTTTTTAGGATAATTCGTGACAGAGAAATAGGATGGCTTAACGCAATTACCGTCTGTACTAAACGTAAACAGTTTTGACTTTTTTTTTAAACTAAAATCGGACGTCTTCGTGGTTTTCAGAGTAAACGAAGGATAATGGAATTTTCCTGAATTCAATTACGTTTTCAAATAAGGGAATTTTGGGCTGTGAAATTGGTTGAAGTTATTCTATTGCAAGTCGTTTTGTTTTAGAACGGATAGGTTACAAGTGAAAGAGAGAGATAGGGATAGATCAATAAGTAAATAATTAAATAAATAAATAAATAAATAAATAAATAAATAAATAAATAAATAAATAAATGAATAAATAAATAAATTTTGCAAATGTCACTCTCCTAAAATTTAAAAATAACTTCGATTTCTATTGGCTTAAAAAAATAATTGAGTAATTCATGAATAGTAAACAAAACATCTACATAAAGAAATAATAGAATAATTAAGATGCGTCTAAAGAAAAAAAAAAAAAAAGACGTAAATCTGCCATTGTTTACTTGATTTGTCTGAAATCAAAAAATTTTAGTCAAATTAAAGCTCGCGCAGATATTGAAAGGATTAATATCCTTTGTTAAAAAAAAAAAAAAAAAAAAATGAAAATCGAGAGAAATCCAATATTTCGGTTCTAACTTTTTGCTATGGAAGTTCTTTTTCTTTCCCACTCTAAATTTTTCGACAAGGACCCGCATTGAAAAAAATAAAATCTATTTTCCTGAAATGTTCATGTCAAGTTTCAAGAAGATTCATGCAGCCTTCAAAGTTAATACACACACAAAAACACAATGATTTAAACCTCATTTTACTAGCAAAAGTAGATTAATGAAGAAGATATAAATATACTATCTAAAAACAAGTATCAGAGCACGAAAAGTAAATAAATAAGTAAGTAAATCTGGGGTAGTTGGTCCCTCAGCACCGGGGCCCGGCTGTAAAAGGGGCCCGGGCTGAGATCCAGTATGTTTATAGTGTAGAACAGGGGCGAGCAAGATTCGTTTTGTTTTTTTGGTTGTCGTTTTGAAAATCACCCCCCCCCCCTTTTTTTTTTTTGATTGGAGATTCCTTTTTTTTTTAGTCTTAAGGTGACCACGGCACTTGGAGTATACTTGAGGTAGCTCTTACCTTACAAAAGTCTGCCTACCCCTACTGTAGAAGTATGAAATCGTGTGGTATTTTCGCGATATTTTTGGCTAAGAATTTATGATTTTGTTCATAACATGGGGGGAGGGGTGGAAAGGTCCGGTATTGCATTTGGTACCTGGGCCCGGAATTTGATATAGGGGGGTTTGTTCATCGTAGCTCGGAATGGTCCGTTTTTTACCAAAATCAATAGATATCTTCCTTGCAAAAAGCTCCAACTACCTCCAAAATTTAGCTTTGTATGAATGTGTAGTTTTGGAGTTATGGTTATCACAGAACACAGATCATGCGAATTTCGATTTAATACTGCATTTTAAAAGATTTGTTCCCCCACCCAACCCTCTTTGACTCATATTCATGGTTTTACAAATGTTGGACCAAAACTACAATATCCTGTGGTAGTAAAACTACCATACTAATACAGACATCAATTAATGGCAACAGATATTTAATGGCATATGCAGGAATGGTTGCTACTCTGAACAGAATGTACAAATTTACGATAGAATAACACAAGGCAGCTCAACTCCAAGGACTTCTATGATCGGGCAGTCACACATTGTCGAAGACAATAATGAACTTAAAAGAACTTAATGCATGCTTCCTTAAAAATGTACTTCCTTCATTTTTATTATTACTGTTCTTTGTTGTTGTTTGTCTTTTAAACTCGTGAAAAAGACAAAAAAGCAAAAGCCTTACATTTGTTTTAATTCTAATATCCACTTAATACAAATAGTACAGATTTTTCTATTTTCTTAAAAAAAAACCCCGAATTTTTGCTACCTTTCCACGTTGATAAGATCCATTTGGAAAATATTTCTACTACAGAAATGATTATAGACCTAATAACATTTTTCAAGAAAATCCATCAACAGTTCAAAGGTTATTCGAAAGATATACACGCACATAGGCTGACCGATTTGATGAACTTTACTTTCTTGAGAAAGGACAGTAAAAATACAAATTGTGGAATGACGTAAATATATTATCATTGACCAATGGACGAATGGAACTGACTCGCTCTGCAGTAAAGGAATCGGGTAGAAGTGGTGGATCCAGAGGCGTCACTAGGGTTGGTGTCACCCAGTGCGGTAGCTCATGGTGTCACCCCCTCCCAAAAAAAAAAACCTTCTAAAACTATCTGTTTAATCAAAAAAAAAAAAGGAAATCCTTCTCAAAATTATCTGTTCAACCAAAAAAAAAAGGAAAACCTTCTCAAAATTATCTGTTCAACCAAAAAA
>JAFIDM010009631.1:286464206-286490197 GCA_023159025.1 Thereuonema tuberculata | reverse complement strand
TTTTAAATTTATATTTTTTATATTTTGTAGTCTGATGATGAAAATCGCTGCAGGTTTTCGAAATTTGTAACTTGTTTTATTTTTATTTTCTCTTAAATCTCTTTCTAATGTTTTTGTGCAAACGGTCGCTTCATAATTATAAGTTATAATACTTTTAATAAAATATTTCAGATATGGAAGTAAAAAAAAAAAAAGAAGATAATAATTGTAATGATAACAAAAAACAAAGATATAAACTGAAATTAATTAAAATTTTAAAATGAGTAAAAACTGAATTAGTTAAAAAAAGCAAGCTGAGCATTTCAAACTATGCATCTATCTCAGAGAAATCTTTTGTGTGTTTCTGAGACACCCTGTATCTAGGTAAATCACCTGCATTGTTTTGACGTATTAACTTAAATTAGCCTTCAAAAAGTTCGAAGGTAAAAAGAAATGCAATCAGCGTCTGCCTCCCTGTTTTACAAACACCTGTTGGCTACTGTGATTACAGACCTTCTCAATGGGAATTTCGGCACGAGCATTTATCTGATAAAAAGACCCGGTCACGAATTCCCAGAAAAGTAATTTGATAGAGAAACAGAAGATGATCGAGAATTTAATAAAATTTAAATATAACTAAAGCGATCAAAAAAAAAAACAACCAAAAAACAGCTAATGTTGAAAATCCAGAAGTAACGTTAACAAAATATTATTATTATTTTTAATTTTCTGAGTTTTTAATTGCAAGAATTCCAAAATAAGAGCTTTTCTTAAAACCGAATAAAGTTTTAGACCTTATAACCTAAAAAAAAAAAAAAATGATGGGTGAGGGAAACAGTAGCAAGTTTCTGAAACCACTTGAAGTCTACCTTCCTTAGAATCTTCCGTTTTACTTTTCTATATTAAGTCGTGCAAATGATAATAAAACAAAGTCTCTTTTATTTTTAAATTATATCAGCTGAAAACAAACAGTGAATATCATTGCCATTTCCTGAGAAACTTCATTATTACGTACTTCAGTTGCCTAAATCCAATTCATATCCGTTCTCTCAAAACACGCACAAAATAATGGATTACTAATTTGCAATGTTGGGACATTGATGCAGATTTACAGTTTCGATTTTAATTGCTTTTGTATGAAAATTTTTATTATTGCCATACGAAAATTCCTCATATAGAAATAAATAAATAAATAAATAAATAAATAAATAAATAAATAAATAAAATTAATAAATAAATAAATATAATACAAAAGCTCTATTGTCTTCTGTACGTAACGTTCATCCAAGTATCAAGAAAATTCATTCAGAAGTTCAAAAGTTATCAGAAAAGGACACAGACTAAGCAATTTGTTGGAACTCACTTTCCTTTAAAAATAGGTTTAAAAAAAATCGAGAATTTTTTTAATATTTTATTTAAAGAAAAGGTAGATAATAAAAAATTGTAATAATAAAGAGGGAAACGTCACAGTAGCGTTCCTCATTTCGTTTTCTTTTTATAAATGAGTTACTTGAAGACGTCACATATCCTTCCATTTCTAAAATTTTCTGCTCTTATAATTAGAAATAAATTCAAACTTTAATTACTTAATTTTCCTTTGGAATTAAAAGTAAAAAGAAAACTGAATGAAATTCAGTGATTGATAAAAATGCAAACAAAAACATTGAGGAAGCTGTAAATCCACTCTATTATATTATTAAAAGCTCGATTGTAAGCACTACACTGCTTTGTACGGGGTTAGTGAATTCCTGCAATTTTTTTTTTGCGAAATGCAATATAACAAAGCTGAAATTTTAATAATGGATTTTATTACGTTAGTAATACAAAGACCCAGACTGATTATTAATAGACATCGGGCTTATCTATAAGGAACTGGAGCCCAAAACTAGAGATACGTTAACTCAAAAAATATTTAACTAAAAAAAAAATCCATTTAAAAAAAAAAAGTTATTTAATATTTTAAAGAGACCTAATATTAACCAATGCGTGAATTTCCTATTGAATTAGGTACAAATTAAACTCAAGATGGGATTTCTGCATCAAAAGAAAATTGAACAACTTCCTTTAAAGCGCTATTGAAACAAGAAAACAAACAAAACTTTTAATTACAGGGACTCCTCAATATTCATTGTAGTTACGTTCAGAACTGCACAACAGGTAAAAACGAAACAATGTCGATTGCGTTTGAACATTAATGTGTTATTTGGGAGATAGTCGCAGATCAACCAAAAGAATTTGTAGGGAATAGGAAATACTTATTTTATTTCAGAGTAACAGTAATATAGTACAATTTAATGCAGTTGCTAAATAATATTATATTGTAGAAAATACAGACGGTTTCAACTTAGGAAAAATCAGGAGAATTTAAAAATTGTTTTTGTGCTAGTGTTTGGACAGTCAGTTCTTAACAGTTGCTGGAAAGCATGCATCTGATGGAAAAGCAAAAGGCGAGGTATCTCGCAATTTAATTTTTATTTTATAACTATTTTTATTGATACGTCTTTGTGACACACTAGTATAATGTATCTTCCGACATAAGAATGCTTCAACCTATGTAGGATTTTACGGAACGATGTACCAATGTATGTCGGAGATAATAAAACAATTTGATAGTGTACAGACTAATAATTTCATAAAAAATAAACAAAAATATATTTTTAATTATTCTTCCTCCTGCAATTGCACTTTTATGTAGTTTTGTAAAATATGTTTGTTGCATTAAGCATTTAACACACACTATTACTTATGTTTTGATGGGATTATTCTATTTTATGTACATATTTACATAATTTATATATATATATAGGCCTATATATTTTTATAAGCAGTGTGTAATTATGAATTTAAATACAGAAAAGAAGATTCGAGGGAAACATACATTCCTTTTGAACGACATAAGTGCGAATATATTCAACGTGTACCGAGTTACCGTCTATAATTAATCAGCGGCATGTATGTGCCAAACAACATGCATATCAGCACGACATATATCGAGGACCCTCTGCGTTTAGATAAATAGAAATTTTACCAATACTTTTTTACCATCTGATTAAGATGTTGATTAAATCCTATTTTAGGATTCCAAAGTTGGCACTTCAACAGTAATTTTCTTGCTATTTAATATTATAGAAGATAATAAATAAATAAATAAATCTCAAAGTAATCCGGATAATTCAAATTTAACAATGATGTCATAAAATTTCGTGACTGTCTGGAACTTTCAGGTGGGCTAGGAAAATAGGTTTTTTTTTTTTTTTTGGTAGCAGAAGCACGCAGTAATATATCACTCAGAAGTAATTAAAGGTGATAAGAGAAAAGCTACTCAATTATCCACCACGACTTCCGATTACGGATAAGGGTAATTTACTACGACCAAGAGGTATCATTTTTTCCCCTGAGCTTTAATTCTATTGTGGATATAAATAATTCTCAAGTTATTCTGATTCAAATAATACTGTTATTATGTTGCTTATAAATGCATATTTCGACTTTTCTTTTTTAGTTTTATTGAATATTTTGGAAAATAAAGGTCTATTTAAGGAGTATACATACGAGCATTTTATATTCCAACAGAAAAGCTCATCAAATCAGTCATTCTGTGTATGTTCAATCTTTCGATCCCCAATAATTTTGGAACTGCTGAATGGATCTTCTTGAAACTTGATATGCATATTCTAGGATTAGAGTCGATCTAATTTTCGTATTTGAAAATCTTTTCCAAATGGATCCTTGTTGAGAAATTAACGCGACAAGACGATAAAAAAAAAATCCCATAGAAAAGTACTGAATTCAAAACAATGAATCAGTATCCTATTTCTGTTAATATCTCATTGCCTTAAATCATGAATGATTAATTTGATCGTCTTGTTTGTTGTTTTTTTTTATTCTCCTTCAGTTCTTTACGTGAACAGTTATTAAAACCTAACATTTCTACGTTGGTAGTGGAGAGTGCACGCATTGCCAAATCAGGAGAGAATCGAGTTATTTCTAAGACTTTTAAAGACACTTGTGTTGTATAGGGACGAGGGATCCTTGGCCCCTTTGCAGACGATGATATTGAGAGTGGATGAACTTCTTAAACAGCCGGATGTGGAAATTGTGTTGCCTTGAAGCGTTACATGCGTGTTTCTCAAGACGTGAGCATCAGACAAAAAAAAAATATAAACATCACGTCGCTACCCGTGTTTGCCCACAAAATTAATGAGTTCTCGAAGTGCTTTTCCTACAAGAAACGCTTCTATAAATATAACTGACACTTGTTTTAATTACTTATAGCTTCCAGAAGACGTAGAAGCTTAATATAACTTACAACAACAATGCATCAAAAATGACTGAACAGAGGCTTACCAAAGCAGTGAACTCAAAACAGAATGCCAACATCCATTTCCTTTTTTCTATACGGGCAATCCTAAAGAAAAAAACAATGAAAACTATTAGAAATTTAAGTTTTAATATAATTAATGCTTGTTTTTAATTTTTTTTTTAATGGAAAAATTATTATTTTTATTTGGATTTATTAATTTTTCAAAATTACCATTTATGGGTCTAAAAATTAATTGACAATTAAATACTGATGTAAGTCTTACACTCTTTTAATACTGTACCCAAAAGATATTTGCACTCAGAATTCATGACATATTTATATTATACCTAAAATCTGAACCTTTTGGTAGAGACAATAGTTTTGCAAATGGGACCATAAAGTTCGTATGATATAAAGAAGGTATAATAATAATAATAATAATAATAATAATAATAATAATAATAATAATAACAATTCTTTAAAATGTTAGTATATCTATTAATAATTCCCGACCAAAGATTAGTCACTTTTAAAGAGTTTGTTATGCTTTACAATTGCGCACCAGACAATAGTCCCTAACTATTTATTTTTTTTGAATGATAACTTAGTAATTTGTGAGTAATGTTTATAATATCATTTTATGTTTAAATTAGTATCAGATGTGTATTTTGGAAATCGTAAGAAACAATATATAGTGACAAATGGAAAGCAAATTAAAAAATACCAAGAATTAGGAAGAACTTAAAGCGTTCTTTCCTTAAAATGTAATTTTTTGAAATTTCTTTTTTTTTTTTCTAATCTCACTAAAAACGACAAAAACGATAAGCCTACGTTTATTTTCAAATTCTAAAATCTTCTGAATACAAAAAGACAAATTTCCCATTTTCTGAAAAAAGAAATTATTAATAAGTAGGCCATCTCCCTGTCTCCCCCTGGTAAGTATGAGATAATCCAAGAAGAATCAATTCCAAGCAGTTATGGCAAGAAGTGAAATTTAAATTTTAATCTAGTAGGCTAAATTTAATGAGTTATTTTCTTTTTTCTCTGGCTCTTCTCTCATTGCGCCACACACACACAAAGGGAGTGATAAGAAACAATAATTTGAATGTAGTACCCGTGGTCTAATCGATAAGTCATCTGACTTCGGATGAAAAGGTTGCAGGTTCGATTTTCGTCGGGAACGTTTCATTGTAGTAATTTTTTCACAGGAAATTAACAATTGCGCCGGACAGACAGAGAAATAAAAGATTTTAGTAATAATCTATAGAAGATTAAGAAATTAAAAAATACAAATTCCACTAGTTTGGATAACATCACCACAAAAGATATAAAAAATAATAGAGATTTTTTTACTTTTCATTGTAGAACTTTTCAAAAATATATATCAAACTAACATTTAGCCAAACTTATGGAAAATTGCCTATATAATTCCCATTTACAAAGGTGGAAATTCAGAAGAATATAAAAATTACAGGCCAATATCTAAATTATCTATCCTTTCAAAGATAACAGAAGGCTATTTAAGGAAGGTTATTGAACTTTAAATTTTAATCTTTAGGCTAAAATTAATGAGTTATTTTCTTTTTTCTCTGGCTCTTCTCTAATTGCGCCACACACACACACACAAAGGGAGTGATAAGAAATAATAATTTGAATGTAGTACCCGTTACCTAATGGATAAGACGTCTGACTTCGAATCAAAAGGCTGCAGGTCGCGAACGTTTCATTTCTATTTTTCACAGGAAATTACCAATTGCGCCGGACAGAGTAACTGTAAATTGACTTTACAGTAAATAAGGTTAGGAATTTATATTGGTTGTTATTTAACAGCATGGATAATCCAAGAAGAATCGCATCCAATGAAAGTGGTTATGATTTGTTGATATAGTCGAGCAAATAGTGATATTTTATTCCTTTTTGAATGAACTCATTATTAGATAGCGCGCGCCATTTTTGACGGGGAGAACGCAACACATTGAAGTTCAACACTGCTCATTTTGAATTTGCCGACTTCCTCGCAACAATGACAATGACAAACAGTTTTCCAGTGTTGCACTACCATTGTAAATACTGGAAATCACAACAATTGCGCCTTTTGCATTTGTCGACTTCCTCGCAACAATGAAACAGGAACAACTGTTTTCCATTGTTGCACTGTGCCGGACAGACAGACAGAGAAATATAAGATTTTTTGTAATATACAGATTAATAGTTACTGACTTAACTTGTCGAAATCGGATTAACTTGAATCCTGTCAAACCAAGCCCTAATTAAGAGACTAACTAATTAAAATTCAACTGTTTATGAAGTATTAACATTGTTTAGATTCCAGTGCTTTTCTATGGGAATTTTTACTCTATAATCATCAACAGAAAAACAATTTAAATATAAAAATTAGATCGTCTTCTTGTCCTTAAATACTCACACTCAGTTTCTAGAAGACCCATCTAGTAGTTCAAGAATTATTAGGGGTGGGACACGCATCACACACACACACATACAGACTGAACGATCTGATGAGTATCACTTTCTTAGAAAAGTAGGATTAACAAAGAAAATCATCGCGCATCATTTCTTCACATTTTCTAAAGCTTGATTACACGGGTGAAAATCGGGTGGTTCTGTGCTGGGAATTCCTGCTGGCTAGCAGTTTTTAGAAGCCGTGCTGGCGTGGCATTGCGGTCTAGACCGCGCGGGGGTCTGCCGTTGCGGCCAGTGTGCCGGTTCCAGGATTCGAATCCCGGTCGTGGCATGGATGTTTCTTTCTTCTGTGTTGTCCGTTTCTGCGAGTATATTGTGAGCTGCCTCCTACGGCATACCACGGCCAACCGCTCACTCTGTCACCCCTTGTTGTGGCTCTTCGAATACTAAGAGCCCAGGCAGTCGCAAAGAAGAAGAAGAAGCAGTTTTTAGAACATGTTCTATTTCTTGCTGGCTGGCTGATTTGATAGCGAACAGCGCTCCTGGTGGCGAATTGGAGAACTTCTAAGTCCAATCGATTTGCATCTTTTTTTACGAAATTACTGACTACAAAATTGGTTTTCAGGAACAGAGGTCATCTTTTCCCTATTTTTCATGGATGCTTCCAGAAAAAGCTACATTGTTAACTAAATTCGTAACAGAATTCCGGTCTGAAAATCGGCCAGCGCTTGAAAGCTCGAAAACATATCGTCGTTTGTCGAGATTTAACGAGAAATATCGAAACTGAAAACAAAGAAATAAGAAGAAAAAATGAAATACTTCCTGTTTTAATTAATTAAAAACATTCTCTCGCCTATTCGATGCATTGAATAAAATGATTTTATGTAAATCAAAGTTTAATTTCGTAAATAAAGCGTAGTATGACGGTAATCGCCAAGTGCTAAGAGACCATGCTTCTATCGATTCCGTCAATTTACCAAGTTGGGATCTCGTCAACAACGAGACCTTCACGTGATCTTCATACGGTGGATGTATTCTTGCTGGGCCGTGTAATACACTCAAAATACCTTGATGGAAAAGCTACATAAGGTAACCAATAATTGTCTCTTAATTATGAGTTTTAAACATTTTGAGTCTATTTTTGTTAGGAAAGTGCAGCTCACCAAATCAGTCTGTGTGTGAATGTATCTCCCTTTGTTTTGAACAGCTGAATGGAACTTCTTGAAACTAACATGCATATTTAAGGATTACAGACGATCTGATGTTCCTTAAGTCTTTTCCAAGTGGGTACTTGTCGGGAAATAAGAACGAAAAGCTCTTGCAAAAATTCGCCAATGGATTTATGTCGAAGCCCAAAAGAAATATCAAATTCTTTTAACTAATCCATTAATTCGAGAGTGGTTAATCTAAATTAATTAGAGTTAATTGGATTTAGACAAATTAAGTAATTAATGCGGATTTAATTATTATTATTATAAGTTTATTTTGTAAGGAAATATAAAATTTGTACTTCTTTGTATTCAGCAAATATTATAATTTAAAAATTACGCAGATAAATAACTTATTGGAAATACTTATAATTACTTCTTCTGTTAATCCTAGTTTTCAATATTACTGCAGATAATCGATTGTATATTTAAGTTAAGTGAATAAAGGAATATTTGCCTTGAATCTTGTACCTAAGTAAATGATCAATCTAAAACTTTAAATAACTTGAATAACATTTTTAATTCAGCTCATATATAATGTATTTAACTAAAATCAGTTACAGATTTCAAACATATTATTCAAAACTATTAAATTAAAGTTTCTTAGAAAATTCAAAGTGTATTTACACAGAGCTCATCCAGCTCTATCACCACGTTGCATTAAATAAGTTAATTTACTAACTTTTCAACTTGAACGTTCTATTGAACTTGTGTACGTTTACATTAATCCATTCTTTACATCGAATTCGTCCGTTCGGTATTTGGAACTACTCTTATTTACCTAATTACTCTAGTGTAAAGAATTCTATACGTCCGTTCTGAGCTTCAAAACTCATCCGTTCTATCTAACTTAAATTATTATAAAGAACAAAATCGTACATCGAACACGTCCATTCGAAGCTTCAGAACTCATCCGTTCTATCTAACTTAAATTATTATAAAGAACAAAATCGTACATCGAACACGTCCATTCGAAGCTTCAGAACTCATCCGTTCTATCTAACTTAAATATCAATGCAAAGATAAAGCTATACATCGAACTCGTCCGGATATTTTATCTTCCTACATGATACGTGAGCCCTGGCGAATAATGATTAAAATAATTTATCTAGGTGCAAATTCGCCAATCCAGAGCGACTGTTATTCCTGCGTAGTCTTATCGTACTTCGTATTACACTGCAATGACCACTCGATAAATGCTACCAACTTGACAAATCCTATTCACTGTCGAATAAATCAATCAGGAAAAAATCTTCAATCACCTCCGTTCGCTTCGACCAACCAACCATGTTTCTATCTTTTCTCTACCGTGTTTGTTAACCAAGGGAACAGCAAACCTTCTTTGGACTCCTGGACGGTCTCACTCGACAACAGCTAGCAAGGAACTCATCAATCAGGCTGTTGAATAACAAAGGTTTTCATCCATTGCATACAATAATATCATCAAAACGCAAGTGTTAATTGTTTAGGCGAGACACACACACACACACATTATTGGTTTAACATATGAATGTGCTGCTACGGTAATCTTTAAATGTTTTTTCCTTTAAAATAAATTGAAATCAAATTTCTTTAAGGAACTAAATGGACTATTTTTATTAAAATAAAAAAACAGTATAATTCCATGGACAAACACCGAACTCGAAGCACCACAACGCACAACATGCACTACATTCACGAAACACAACATGCACCATCTCAAGTCCGCTACGGATGACTCTTCCCTGCAAGTAGGGAGGCCGAGTTCTTATCAACCTCAAAACCCTACATGAAAAACAATTACTCACACTTAGGGAACACTTCCACCAAAGAGCACAACACTCCTCACTCCACTCAGCCATTGTCAAGGCTGACACACACCTCCCACGCCCTGGACCTCGAAAACCCTTAACCAACACTCACCACCTCCGACATCCACACACAGCAGCTGCGTGAATTATGGGCTCGTAAGGAACTACATGGCAGACATCGCCAAGAACTCAGCCAGCCTCATGTCGACATGGAAGCGTCGAACAGATGGCTGACGAGTGATGAGCTGTTTGGAGAGACCGAAGAGTTCATGATCGCGATACAGACCAAGTCAGGCCCAAATGCAACTACAAGATGCAAACACATCCCACATCCTACATGACGCAAACACTCATGACGACACATGCAGGAAATGCCACACTACGCATGAGACGCTCGATCACATAATATCAGGCTATCCCCTTCTCTCCCAAACAGACTATCTCCACCAACAAAATCAGGTAGCGTCGATCGTTCATCAACAGCTAGCACACAAACACTCACTTATTAAGAACATGGTCCCATACTACAACACCACAAAGCATATTACATAAGCTATATTGGGACCGCTCCATTTACACAGACAAAAACCATACATCACAACAGACCTGACATTACACTTGTTGATAAGGTCAACAAACAGACCTATGTCATTGATATTGCAGTGCATATCAGTAAGAACATGCAGAAAAATTACGCAGACAAGATCAGTAAATATACAGACCTAGCACATGATCTCCAGAAGCAGTGGAGGCAGGACCGAGTACGTGTTGTACCCATCGTCCTGTCCGCCACTGGTCTGATGCCTTACACATTGCACCAAAGCCTCAGTACATTATGACTTCACAAAAACACATGCACAACTCCAGAAGACTGTGGTACTCAGGCATAGTTAGAAACTTTATGGACACAGCCACATATCCCTAAATGCAGCTTTACATCTATCATTTCACAGGCAATCTGCGCGCCATCATCACGCCTTGGCAGGATGGAAAGTACATTGCCCATTTTGGAACGTGTTATAATTTCAAAGAGATGCATGCCATCTTTAAGGACCATCTGACCTTAGCGCTCCTGGTGGCGAATTGTAGAACTTGAAGTCCAATCGATTTGTATCTACTTATTCGAAATTACCGATTACAAAAATGGTTTTCACGAACGGAGGTCTTCTTTTCCTTAAGTTTTCGTGGATGCTTCCAGAAAACGCTACTTTATTAACCAAAATCATAACAGAATTTCGACTTGAAAATTTGAATGAATGAGCGATCGGAATCTCGAAAAGAATATCGTGGTTGGTCGAGGTTTATCGAGAAATATCGAAACAGAAAACAAAGAAATGTTTCCAGTTATCAACACCAAGAGAGCAGTGTCGTCCTAGAGGTTGTCGAGGATGCAATAGAAGAATACCAAGAATACCAATTCATTTCCTGTTTAATTTTTTGTATAAGTTCTCGAGTTCAGTGCTGTAATTGTTACTTGAAAAAGCCCTCTTTCGAGTCTTGGCGAAACTAGTTGTTATTCTATTCTTGTATAAAGTTTAATTTATCTTACATAGATGTACGGCTCAATTAATGCTTTCAATGCTTTCAAAGAAATACAAAAAGATGAAAAAAATGAATATTTTCTATTTTAATTAATTAAAAACATTCTTTCGCCTTTTCGATGCATTGAATAAATGATTTTTATATAAATCAATGCTATTTTTTTCGTAAATATAATCATCATCATTTTAAGGCTTCAAGTTCTTCAAGGAACTATTCGTTTGTTTGTTTGTTTGTTTGTTTGTTTTGTTTTTTTCATTCACTTACAATTTGCAAATAGTTTTAGACGACAAAAAAAAATAAAAATAAATAATAATAACAATATTGCAACAATATTTACTATTTTGAATTACTGTAAACTGCAATTAAAATACTTAAAATTTAAATTATCAACAGAAGTTAAAGTTATCCTATCACAATAGGATAAAAGATAGTTTTAACCCTTACCACAAATTAAAACTATCAAATGATATCCTAAAACAATTATCTCTATCGATTGTAATTCTGAGATTAAAATGGTTTCTATTTTAAAATATTTGCGTAATTCTGATATTTTAGTTTTGGACATTTATAACTAAGTGAAGATAAATCTTCTAATAACTTTTGAACCTCTGGATAGATCTTCTTGATCTTTACGACAAGAGACGTTTGAGCTTTTTGTAATTGAAAGTTCTTGCGTAGGAAGGATCAGTTTCTTAATCATTTTGCGGGATGCAGGATCTAATACTTTTAGTTATCGACTCTCCAACCAGAGTGACACCACCGTCGTTTACGAATGACAGTGCTGGGATTTTACATGTATGCTATTTTTGGTGTATTTTTTTATTTTCGAACTCGCCCTAATTTAAAACGATATGGTAACGTACTTATAACTCATTAACTTGCAGTTGATTTCTAAGAACACGTCTTTCATTATGACCTGTTAGTAGCTGTGTTTATTTTTATTTTGGGGGGTTCCTGTTTGGAGTTTGTGGGTGGAGCCAAGGAGTGTTATACCTTGACCGCTGTCAGAACGAGACACCTCCCGATCTGACCGCATTTTTCAGAGTGTTTGGAGAACCTTTGTTGGCGAATAACGTAACAAGTGTCGATTCTTATTTAGATGCCCCATTTTTCAACAGAAAGAGATAACGCCATTTACAGCCACTGCCTTCCCTCAGAACAACAGACAGGGTTTTAGAGGAATAACATTTACAGGAAGGGAGAAAGGGATTCGTCTTGTTGTTTAAGAAAGGGGATTCAGAATTGGACGTAGCACTCGATGGCTTACAATTGGAAGGGGAAATGAATTTATGGAAAGATCAATCTGACAACGTCATCTCTTCGCCTGCTTTGCAGCTCAAAATATTTGAAAACAAGTAACGTACATCCACAAATTATTATTTTCAATGTAATTGAAAAGAATGCATTAGATCTCACCTCTACATTTACCTACAGCCTATACATACCACAAATATTTTGACCATTTCAATAAACGTCACAAGTTACAAAATAGATTCTTTTCCTTTAATGTTTAATGTTTGTCTTTATTAAAAGGGCCAAGACAAAGAAGAAAAAAATCTATTTTGTAAATTATATTTATTTTTTAATGAATCTTCCATGTTCTTATGATGATGGTTAAAAACTAAGAAGTTCTGTTTTTGAAATTTCATCATTTAATCATGTGATTCCCATTTTTTTTTTTTACTCGCGAGCTCCTTTCAACATATTAATATATACAGTCGGACCTCTATTTAACGAAGTCGCTAAATCCCGAAAAAAAGTTCGTTATATGGAAAATTCGTTAAATAGAGATTCACCTTTTAAAATGACTTTAAACTACATAAAACAGATTTAAAAAACATAAATAATAAATATTATTAAAAAAGTAATAATTTGAATAGCATAAAGCATACCTTACCACATGCAGACTTGAATTTTACTAATAAAGTCTGTTAATTTTGTTTGATTTTTTTTTTTTTGTAAAAAGTGTTTTCGCTCAAAGTACGTCTCGTATCTTTGCAATGCACCAAAAACCCCTTCAGTATTTTCTTCAAATTGTAATTCGCTTCGGATTGTTTCAAATGATTTTTAGCATATTTTTTTTTTTATATATCTGCACCATGATCATTTCCATTTTCATCATCTTCATCTTCATCGCAATTCATAGCTGTATTGTTTTTATTTTGCTTACTGTCCAAAATATCCGATTCAGTTAGTGTTTCCGAGGTCTCAACTTCAAAATCAAGTGAAAGATAATCATCAATCGTTAATTTCTTCTTGTTCCCTCAGTTGAATCAACATTTCTTTCATTTCCTCTAAGGGAATATTAATAATAAAAACATTTCAAGGAGAAAAAAAAATAGATACCACTAAAGAGTTCGTTAAATAGAAAATGCACTTCGCTATTTGGAGGTTATTTTATGAATAAATTAGCAAAATGTTCTTGGTTCCAAAGAAAAGTTCGCTAAATAGAGAAATTCGCAAAATAGAGGTTCGTTAAATAGAGGTCCGACTGTATTGTATATTATTAATATGTTACAAATATAATGAATGGCATACTATCTACAAAAAAAAAAAAAACGAGGAATCACATTAATCACATAAATAAAGAAAAAAATATTGGACAATCCGCAATTGTTGATAGTTTGTAGTACAGATAGCACAGGACTTACGACGAGATTACGTTTCTAAAAACTCGTCGTAAGTCAATTTCGAAAATCATGTACAGTACGGTGTTATATATGTCAAAATTACATATGTCAAAAATCCTATATTCAGCACACATTAGTAACTCAAACATACATCCAAAACACCCCGTTAAAGTTAATCATAGATGTAAATTTGATTTTCAAAACCTTTATTAATACCGCAGTAGAGTTGTTGTAAGAGCGAACCTCGTATATCGGGATGGTCGTAAGTCGGGACCTTTCTGTGTTTGCATATATTGAAGATACCATTACAGAAATATAATACTAATTTCTAGAAATTTATTCACGATGGGAAATAATCTAGCCCTTCTTTTCTCTTTATTTTAGTCTATCTTTGATACAATTAAATACAGCTTATTATTATTATTTTTCCATGATTATCTTTGTTGAAAATCTCATCCTGAATACCCTTCTATTAATGTTTTGTATCCAAGAAAATGAAATAGATTTTCTTCTTTATCATGCTCATAATAATAACTATTGATAATTAATTTTCTTGAATATTTTTTACGACATTTCCCCTTTTCTACATTTTAACGAACTTTATACAGTCAATCATCTAAAGTTATAATTATCCGATAAGCCTAATCTACATTATGGCGTTGTTCACACTTGGCATCTACGTACTCTAGAGCTCAGTAAAGAAGTATAAATTATTATTGTCATAGTTATTTTAATTCCATGTGATCGGTGACCTTCGTAACTACACACCAGCAAAAGTCTTGTTTTGTTCGCTTTAATTGGTCCAACACCCTGTGGATTCTTGATTTCTCAAGTGTGACATCTCGTGTCTGGTAAGCTGTGTCTACACCCGTCAACAGAGCTTTCGTTATCGTACCAACAGTGTTTGCCTTTCATTTCAAGCGTCGTTGAACTCAGTGACATCTACCGATTACAAAAAGTACTACGCCTTAATGATAAAAAAAAGATAAGAAGCCAATGTTTCCTACGCTTTTATAACGCTCAGTGATGAAATTAATTCACTTATTACTATTTTTTTTTAACTTAATGCTCTGCCAATTAGGAGAACACCAAGATAATCCGTAATTTTTTTTTATATATATTTTTTATTAGTAATATTTATTATTTTATTTTTTTTATTTCAGTACTTTTGAAGTTCATTGAACAACACAACCTTGTTAGGTTTTTATATTCATGTGATTGCTATCTACCATAGGATACTATATTTTTGGTCTAACATCAGTTCAGCCCTAATCTGCAGGGAATTAAAAAAAAAAAGAATGAGAAAAAAAAATAAAGCTTAATATTCAATTTTATTTCGAAATACGAATATTTGTTAATCTTTAATCGAGATAACGAATAAATTATATATCCCTAGAAAACTAGAATTTTGAGACTTTACATGGAAATGACTACTTTATTACATATTCGACGATAGATACGATGGAAAGGGAAAAAAAGTCAAAATTTTTGGTTTGTAAGATGTATAATTTTTGAATTCTAGTGTTGCGCTTTAACAACAATTTTTTTATAACAAATTATATTAGTTTTGATTCCTGTTGATTTGTATGGAAACTAGACCCATTCTCGATTATCAAAAGCAACGTAATCATAAATAAACATATGCTACATAAAAATAATTAATATTTGTTACCTCTATCTTCTAGCAAAGCTCTTTGAACTTACTGTTATTCTAAATATTCCAAAGTTAGCCTCGCCAACTGTAGCTTTGAATATGAAAGTTTCAGATAAACTTTAAACAATCGAATTAAAAAAATTTAATATTAAAAAAAAAAAAAAAAAAATTTTTTTTTTTTTTTTTTTCAAAATTTAGTTCATACTTTTTTTTCTTTATTCTCTGTTAAGAATGATGTCACTTAATTAGATACCAAGTATCCAATCATGTTTTACTTTTCAAAGTAATTCAAATTTCCTTTTGCTACTATTAACTGAAGCAAATTCCTATCTCTCTCTTTCTTAAGAGTGGTGCACCAAAAGTTTGAGAATCACTTACTATTAAGAATTTCATTTACCTAACAATAAATAAAACAATATACTCTACTATAAAAAGTTCAAGGTCCTTGGATATTTCACAATTGTAATAAGACCTGAACTCTCTTACAGCCCTATAAGAAACTTTTTACGTGTACTGAATATATATTTATACAATAATGAAGCCGGAACACCTGTTTAACTTTAAAAAATTTTATTACTTAAAATTACAGATATTTACAATAAAAATAAATAAAACGACCAGGTTTCGTTTAACTCAGCGTGAACAGTCTCAATGTATATGAACAAACTAAATGTGTGAAATTTATACAAAATCCAGAATGGGGTAAGATCCTGGAGAATCCTGGGAGGTCCCCACAGCGGAATAAAAAAAAAAAGAATCTCTTTACTGCCCTGTTACTTACCAAGGGATCCCCAAATGTTATTGTCAGAAGGGAGTTAAAGATCAAAGAATCCCACTACAGAAGGCTCTTGGGTTTCGGGAGGTAAAGCTCCCGGTGTTCCGGGACTAAGCTGAGGTCAGCCCGACGTCCCTTCCGCGAAAGAAACCCGGTCCCCATTTATAGAGGGCTTGGTAAATCCTAGAACCCGTCTGGAGAAGAAAAACCTAGAGAAAAATCCTCGACTTCCGCAAGAAATTGAACCTGGCTCCTCTAGATAGTAGTCTCACTACTGGACACAAGACCTACTCAGAATAGAGAGTACTGAACATAATAAATAAATAAATAAACGTCCATTTAACTATTCCAAATTTTCGGAGTGAATTAATGATCAGAATTCATTTCAACCTCATTATGGTAAAAAAAAAAAAAAAAAAATTAATAGAATTATACATTAGCAAGCAAGCACAAGTATAATAAACTTCCTGGATGTAAGACGAAGAGGATCTCAGCGCCAAACGAACTCATCAAATCAATCATGTTCAAAAGTTCACTCAATAAGTGATATTTGGATCTTCTTGAAACTTGAGATGAATATTTGAGGACTAGAGACGACCTAACTTTTATATTACATTTGAAATCTTTTTCAAGTGGTTCGTTGTCGAGAAATTAGCACAAGGCGATAAAGTATTCCAATAGCATTCCAATCTAATTTATGGATTCTATCATATTTCTGTTAATATTTCATTATCTTCAACAAAGAGTATTAAATCCTTAATCCTTTCCGCGTGGCTTGATACGGTTAAAATACCCGATTTATCCAGTTCAAGTATCTTAAATAATGCGGATTTAATTTTTTCTCTTTTTTTTTCTTCAGAAAATGCAAAATTTGTAACTGTTTGTATTCAATACATAATTTGAAAATAAATGTCTATTACGTTTTTCGACTAAAGAATTTAAAGTAAAACATTTCAAGAAAGTAGGCTTCAAGTTCTTTCGAACTAAGTCGAAATAGCTATGTAAGAGTAAATGCAATTAGATTTTTTACGGTTAGACGCATTTAGCAAACAGACGTAGAGCGTCACAATTCGTAAAGCGCAATTATAAAAGACATTTACTAAAGAGAAGTAGGTTTACTGCTTTCAAAGATTAATGAGTTTTTACGCCAAAGAAGAAATGGATGGGAAATGAAAGTAAACCAGAATCAGAACAAAACAATAAATGAAAGAAAGTTTACTTAGAAAGAAATAGGTGTCAGTTGTGGACTAAGAAACCCTCAAAAATTTAAGTTTTTCAATATATCTGGTTAACTTACAATTGTAACAAAAAACCAATTAATTTAAAATTCTTTACAAAAAAAAACTTGAATTTTTCGTAAATACTAAATCACGTTTTAATGGATGAATTTTTCATGAAATTTGGTGGTCTGTGATATTTACTGAAATTTGTTTACAATCTTTGATACATATACAAAACATTCAAAACAAACCAACAAACAAAAAAGTAAAAGTGAAAAAAATCCACCTTATAGCAAAGCAGTACTATCTTAAGTATTGCTAAACGGAAAGAAGAAAGAAAGAAAAGATAACGACAAATATATTTTTATTATTATTATTAGTTTTACACAATAAGACAACTGTTCAGATTCCTCTCCTTGGGATTCCGTAAATTCCTTCTTTCGAAATAGGTAAGTAGAATTTTTCCTCCTATGCTTGAAGGAAAACTGTGGTTTCGGGAGAGTGAACTTTCTCCTCTTAGTTACGGCAACAACAATCAGGTTTTATTACAACCCAATCATTTCAGCTGCCGTGATCTTTCGGCAAAGGTTTCCCAAAGGGTTACGAAAAAAATTAAAGCGATTTTTTTTTTTTAACCAGTTTTATTGGATATAATAAATAAATATTCAATGATTCTCGATAGCCTTTTTTTTTTTTAATACATATCTGAATTTATTGTTCAATAAAAAAAAAAAAAATTCAGTTGATTTCATATGAAGCTATCAAACTATCTTTTATTCTATTTTAACAAATTTAACAAAAATCTAAATTATTCAATAGGAAGAGGTATTCTTCTATTTACGCAAATATTTTAATTATAATAACAACAAGAAATACATTTGTAAATGTTGTTAAAAAGATGTCTCAGGATTGTTCACTGACGATATTAAATTTTAAAAAAATAACAAATACATTCAGAATAAAAATATACTACACATTAAAAAATTATTATTATTGTTTTAATTTAATATAGTGTGTGCATTTGAAATTATTATAATGAAATACCGGTACAGTAAAAAAAAAAATCTAAAACTAGTTTAAATTGAAATTAAATCGTTAGAAGATAGAATCTACATTTGGGATAGTTCTTTTTTTTACTTCAAGAAAAATACCTGTGGTATTTATTGAAAGAACACAGCGAGAAAAAGCAAGATAGGACCTCATCAGTGACCTGAATTCGAAAACTATAAATTTATAAAAATATTCTGTTTAAGTTTCTGTCATCTTTCTTATCTAAAAAATCATTTTAATACTTTATCACTCAGTGTCCGGCGCAAAAGTATCATCAAAGGAAATATTTCAAAGTTTTAATTTGATTTTTTCTTTTCCCCATTGATTTCGTGAAGTAGACTAACATCTTTCTGGGCATCTAAAATAAGGAAGTTCGCAATAGGCTATACAAAAAAAGAAAGAAAGAAATAGTTTAAACAATAAAAAACTCGCCAAAAGGATAACTGGCGAGAAAATTCATGTGCACGCTACACGCGGCCGCTATGAATTTTTTTAGCGCATAAAAAATCAGATTGTGCATGTAAATATTAATAAAGGATGAGACCAAGTTGTTTATTAAATGACTCCTAGTGTTTTTATTGTTTATTTTAGCTTTCCAGGCTCCACATTGATTTCGACGATATTTCGTATAGGCCTGTGTATAGAGACCTCGTTGTTTACTGATGACTGCTCCTAGCTGATGATCGCCATATAAGCATGAAACAGCTGTATTAAGATGTCATTTAGTAAACAACTTGGTCTCACCCATTATTAATATTTACTTGAGCAATCTGATTTTTTATGCGCTAAAAAATTCATACCGGCCGCGTACAGCGTGCACATGAATTTTCTCGCCAGTTATCCTTTTGGCGAGTTTTTTTATTGTTTATTTTAGCTTTTCAGACTTCACTGATTCCAAAGATATATTTTATTCATGAAAAAAATAAAAATAAAAATAGATTAGATCTCAAACACCTGAACGAGCTGAAACGCATGCAATTTCAGATCAAGTTTCAGACCACTGTCTAAAATTAACGCTCCTAGTTTACTCGGAATCAAACACACAATCTTTTAAAAATATTAGTATTAGCTTTAAATATATTCATACGACATGGGCTATATTTTTTTCGAATAGATTTTCAACAAAAACAGCTCTTACAGTGTAAGTTGTGCAGCGGAATCGTTACACAACATACGCTATAACCTGTGTTTTGAAACGCACCCATTGAAGGAGACGCCTTGCGGAAAATGCTGCACTTGAGTTCCTCCCTTACAGTATTGTAATGGCGCTAGGAAGTAATTCCTTCTCGAATAAATTGTTATGGCGGCTTATAGAAGGGCTGCTTCGATGACCCGAAAGAGAAAAACTGGGTAAAAATGAATAAGAACGAAAGAAATGGCAAAATGTAATAATAATTTTGACCTCTTTTTTTTTTTTTCATATTTGGAAATGATTTAATTTGATACACCGATCGAAAAATCAGTAATTTTTTTTTTTTATTTTTTTTTTATCAATTTTATTTGAATCATCATCATCCTTCATCCAGTCAAGTTGTGTGTGTATTTTTTTTTTTTTTTTTTAATTACAAAAGTAGATCGAAGTATGAATATTATCCTTTACAATTTGAACATTCAAAAATAAAGTCAAAAAAATGAAAAAAAATCATAAAAAAAAACAAGGAATAAAAAAACTTTAATAAAAGGAAACGGAATAAAATTGAAAGAAATCAACAAAAGTAAGAAAAAAAAAAGTAAAAAAAAAAAATAATTAATTTAAAAAATAAAATTTAAATTAAAAAATATCAAATCAGCCTCACAAATACATAAAAATATTAACTCCAAAAAGTATATTTTTTTTTAAGTAAATATGAAATGAAGTAACAAATGAAGCTCCCATTGCTAGACTTCTCCAAAAAGATAAGAAGCTCCTCAAATTTCTAATTTGACGTTGTAAATATTTCACAGTTTATATGGTTTTTACATTAGATTTTTAATTCTTTTTTTTTTTATACATATATATTTTTCTTTATAGTCGTGTATTCACCCATACAGATATATATACAGGGTGATTCATAAAGTACTGGAAAGTACTGGTGGTTTTCACCGCCCCATATCTTTTAAACTACTGTTCATAAAAATCTGAAACTTTTTATACAAAATCGTCAAACTTATAAGAGTTATATTTTCATGTTATTATTTATTCATTATTATTGAAATTCATTTTATTTGTGTTCAAACACCCACAATATATCGTACATTTAAATAACTGTAGTGATGTTCTTTATACTCTAAAAGTCTGGATCCAATATTCAAATGATACAGAAACCTAATTAGGAACCTTTAATCTAAACACTTTTGTCATTAATTCCTTTGTTTAATTTGAAAAAAAAAAAAAAAAAAAATCTGTATTTTTTTGAAAATGCATTCTGACAAATGACTTTTTTTGGGAGACAGTCGAATAATTTTTTTGGATAACAATTTCGGGATATTGGGGGTGTTTGAACGCAAATAAAATGAATTTCAATAATAATGAATAAATAACAACATGAAAATGTAACTCTTATATGTTTGACGATTTTATATAAAAAGTTTCAGATTTTTATGAGCAGTAGTTAAGATATGGGGCGGTGAACCACCAGTACTTTCCAGCACTTTATGAATCACCCGGTATGTAACTAGATAATTTATATAAACTTTTAAAATAATCTAAATTTCTAAAGCCATGCAATAATAAATTGTTTAATTAATATGAGGATTAAATTCATTAGTAATATATGATAATTTAAACAGTGACGGGATAATAATGCGACTGCTTTATATGAATTTTTACAGCAAAAGATTGCGGGAATATACGCAGGATTAAAAATCTACAAAAGACAGTCAAATGACTTAGTTTTTTACAGCTTAGTTTCACACCTGTTTCAGAAATTACGAACAAAAAAAAAGAAGAAGAAGTAACAATGAGAGCGTAACAACGGTAACAACAATCAGCAATTGTGGAGTGTGCCGCTAGAGCGGAGCCACCGTTCTGAATGTAGAAGGAATTTTAGAGACATCATTTTTAATTTCCATAGTTCCCCATGTGAATAATTTATTGGGTTATTCTTTGTACCTAATTTTTAGTTATTCTTTGTACAAAGTTTAGGTTCCCGACGAAAGAGGCTTAGGTCTCCAGTGATATTCACAGCCTAACGTTACAAATCAGAATCTAGATATGGTAATAGGTCTAAAATCTTAATCGAAACTGTGATACTAGTTATTAATTTATTAATTTTGTTAAATAAGGGCCTAAAAGTTAGTCCTTACATAAAGTGATCGTCGAATGAATCAGTAACATTCAGGTTCAGAGAAGACACTAAATTCTCAAATATGAATTTTGATGTACCTCAGTGCATTATTGTTGGAGTTACCGTATTCTTCTCAAGAAAATTGATTCAAAACCGTAAAACTAAATCCAAGCGCAATTTACTTATACAACAACAAACCAGCAAGGCATAAAAGAAAATCAAAAGATTTCGCCCCTGAGCTATCATCGGTGGAAGTCCGAGATGGTCGTTTCATCCTCTATATAGATTATAGACTCATCAGGCCGTCTCAGACTCCCACCGATGAGAGCTCAGGGGCGAAATCTTTTCATTTCCTTTTGTGCTTTGCTGGTTTATTGTTTCTTTATTGTTTCGGGCAGGTTAATTTTATTTCATACACTTTATTTATATTATCCTCACTTATACGCCTCAAAAAATACTGGAAAATTAAATAAATAGAAGCGTAAACGAGTGCTAAGGTTACAGTACTATTTCACGCAGTCAATTTTGTATAATTATTAAAATGAGGGGACAAAGTATCTAAATGAAATTTCTTGTTCAAATATTTCCTTGAAAAAAATATGTGAATTATATGTTGCATTATATAAATGTAGTCAAGGCGATATTCTAATCTCCATATATTTCAGTTCGCTTTAATAAAAAATAAGGAATTTTCTTAGGTAATCAATCGAGATGTAAAATTTTTCAAAAGCCAAGTTTACAAAAACGGAATTTACATCATAATTTTTGTTTTTTGAATTGAGTAAATGCCTTAATTATCCATGAGATTATAATCAGCAACTGCTTCCTGAATTTTTCTACTAAATCTTTTAATGTAAACGAAAACAAAGTGGTCTTTCCACATTTCATAATACCCAACTGTTTCTGGAGCTAAATTTATGATTTTAGTTTTCGATAATTGGGCAACTTTGTTAACTGATTAGCCAAAGTCAGTTTCAAAGTAATTAAACATTTAGTTGAGAGAAAAAGAAGAAACATACTCAAGTGCAGAAAAACCGGTTAGAATAGACATAAAAAAAAAAAAAAAAAAAAAAAGAATTAAAATTAACACCGAGATAAAACCAACTTCATTACTGAGCTTACAGCAGTTACTGACGACATTTATTTATATCTTTTGAAATTCGAACAGAATTATTTAAGTTGCTGCAAAATTGCATTTGACCAGAAAGGTAAAAAAAATCGAAAGACAATTTATTGTATATCCGGGAAAAAAAAGGGACTGCACACAACAAAAGGACAACCACAACAAAAGAGGCAGCGAAGATTCACACCAAGACAGAAATTGTCTATTTTGTGGAGAGTTTTCCTGGTTCATCAGCAGTAAATTAACTGTCCTACAAAGCCTCATATTTTAAGTGAGCGACCATTAATTACAGACAATTTTAGGTTTGTGTGTTAACTGCGAATGTGGAAGACGACGCTACTTTCATTAAAACCTGACTGTGTTTGTTATTTGATTTTAAATTGAGGAAAAGATATTTTAAATGCAACTAAAAAGCTTATAAACATTATAAAATTATAGAAGATGAGTTACTTTAGAAGTTTCTTTCAAGTTACTGTTGATAAAGAGGAAGAAAGAAGAAATTATAAAGAAAATTCAAGATAATTTAATTCGTATCACGAACATCTGAAATGTTGCCTGTAAGCAAAGGAAAAGGAATAATTAGAGAAAAAAAAAGGGGAGGGGATATCATACAATAAATATCATGGGCAATATCATATAAAACACTGCATTTGAAATGTAGGCGTAGAAAGATCTATGTAATACAACATGTGAAAAGATAAGTGATTTACATTTCGCAAATGGAATTTTTATCGTTAATAACACTGAAGCGTCCAGAACAATCCAGTGCGATTGTTGTAAGAGTTACTTTCCTGAAAATGTTATTTCGTAAAATTTCTTGTTTTTTTTTTCTTTTTAAAGTCGTGAAAATGACAAAAACCTAAGATCTTACATTTCTGTTCTCTTTACAACATCTACTGAAACAAAAAAAGTATTAATTATCCATTTTTCCGTAAAAAAATGAATTAAATCTTCATTATTTACTTGAATTGTCTAAATTACATTAATTTTCATCGTATCAACTCAAGCGCAATGGATTAAGAATTTAATATTCATTGTTTAAGACAAAGAGAGATTAATAGAAATAGGATAGAAATCCACGGTTTATATTCCGATGTTTTGCTAAGGAAAGTTTCGTCGCCTTCTCGCGTTAAATTCTCGACAAGGACCCACTTGGAAAAGATTTCATATGAGCAAGTTAGTGATAGCGATTAGTAAACCAATCACAATGTTTCACAATGGCTTCTGATACGTGTAAGAAACTATAATTGATATTGCTTTAATTTTCTTAATGTGATTGTTGCGAATGCAAAAGGCGCAATTGTTGCGATGATTGTGATTGTTGTGAGTGTTGCTGAGCTGTATTATCAATGTGATTGTTGCGAATGCAAAAGGCGCAATTGTTGTGATGATTGTGATTGTTACTGATCTGATACCTGTCCACAGACGGACAGACAAAGCGGGGATATAAGGCATCTGATACGTGGTATCAGAAGCCTAAAAAGCTAGGTCGTCTCAATTCCTCTAATATACTGTATATACCAAGTTTCAAGATGATCCATCCAGCAGGTTCAATGTTATTAGGGAGGGCAGGGAGGACACACTGATTTGATGAGCCTCCCTTTCCTATTTTAAATAAGTAGGGGGAAAAAAAAAACTATTCTTACAGAAAAGATGTAAGTTGAGACTGTCCACGACATGCGAACAAAATCCCGTTTGAGAGGTGGCACGCCAACTACATTATTCTTTCTTTTTTTTTTTTCCTTCATAAAATCAGATAATTAACGATAGTTAAAAGGAATGAGTATTTCGTCTAACTTTTCTATGACTAGATAGTTTAAGTTATAAAATAGTTTAGTTCTATAAAATATTAACAGTTTACTTTCAAATCAGTCAGACTGTGGTGTGTATTCCCTGTTTTTGAACCTCTCGAATCCTGCCATAACACATTGAAGGACAGCTAACTTCTGTCCCTTGTTGAGAAACTAGCACGCGAAAGTGATTAAAATTCTCATAGAAAAAAACATTAGAATCGAAAACAGCGGATTTCCATTAATATCCTGAATATAAAGGATAAATAAAGGATAATAATCGATTTAGGAATTCTCTTAATGACAGCGGAAGCTTTAATAAGATTAAAATTAATTGCACAACTTACGAAAAGTATTTGGCAATTTAATTAATTTTTTTTCAGAAAAACAAAACAAAACCTTAACTATTTATACTTAACAGATATTATAATTTAAAAAAAAAAAAAAAAGTGAAGATTTTAAGGAAAGTAGGATTCAAGTTCTTTCAGATTCGTGTTGTTTTGTTTGCTGTTCTATTTTAGTGCAATCACTTTAATTCCGAGATTAATGTGTTATTTATTCGGAAGGCATACTGTGAACTGTAACTTTGAATTACACAGTTCGAAGTGGTTTTCACATTACAAAAACTAAATAAATAAATAAATAAATTCAGAATTTCATGAAATAACCATTTGTGTATTCTATTCTGTAGCAATTCTTGTAATCATTCTGCGTTGATAATAAACTATTTGTTTTCTGAGAGAAATGAGAGGACATTGGATGTAGGGTCTGTGCTAAGTCCATTACAATTCCTTTCTCGTTCACTGAATGGGCTACAACTACGCCCCAGTGGTTTTAGAAGGTGTACAGTGATTAGCAGGTGTTTGATAGAAGGTTGACAGGATGATAAGCACGGCTCTGCCAACTGTAAACTCTGTTCTCGAATTACTGTTAAGAAATATTGCGGAAAAAATAGGTGGAATGGCATTAACACATTTCCATTTCATTACCAGTTACTGTAGAACTGACATTTCTACAATGAAATTACATCATCACTGTAAAAATTTATTCTTAAGTGGTCACGATCGAACCCAAAACACAGAGGTTCCCTTCTTCCATTTTCATTAATATGCAATTATATACTTTCGTTCATCAGTGACCGAATTTAAATTTTTTTAAAATTGTAGCTAAAAGATTAATTGTCAACTCAGTTAGAATTAATATATATATATATATATATATATATATATATATATTAATT
>JAFIDM010009631.1:286440064-286455444 GCA_023159025.1 Thereuonema tuberculata | reverse complement strand
ATATATATATATATATATATATATATATATATATATAAAATACATTAATTCTTCTATTTTAATATTGAAATAATTTTTATAAATTATTAATTAGAACAGCTTAAATTTAGAGAAATTTTAGAATTTACTTACATGTGTAATCAAAGTGGAGTAGTAAACGACTAATCTCAGAAATATTTTTCAAATGCAGAGTGACCTGATGAAAAGGCCCTAAGAATTTAGGGCATGACTTCAAAACAGCTTTCCTAAAAAAAAACAAGCCTCACAATAAACAAAAAAAACTGGAATAAAACCTTGAAACAAATCAACGGGTGGTAAATTACTATATTAATGAAATTCATTTCTACAGCGAGAACAACTACATTAGAACATTGCAAGTAGATTAAAAAAACTAATTTTCCAAGAAACCTCCCAAGGTATCAGGAAAACAAGAATAGGACAGAAACAGAAACTCAGAAGTTGTTTATTAGCTTAATAAGAGTTTATTATAACCTCGATATTAAGGTTCTCCATTTTTTTTTAATTAAGAGTATTTCCGGTATTAAGCGAATTAAAAATTAAAATTAAGATTTAATAAATTTATAACAAGCGTTTGTAATCAACTTAAAAAAAATTAAAAATATCTAGTGTCTTTTTTTTAGCTTATTTTCCAAGGAAAGAAAGGCTTATAAGATCACTCATGTACACTCATGTCTGTGTACATGTTTAATTACTATTATTTGTATTTAATTATTTGTGAACCACTGCATATATCTTCTTGAAATTTGACGGATATACGTCGGTTCTGAAGGTCCTTGTCGAGAACCAGCGCCAGAATGGGATAAAAATCCCATAGAAAAGCATTGGAATCTAAATGGCTTTCAATCCTATTTCTGTTAAGATCTCATTAGTATTAAACAATGAATATCGTATGCTTTTAGCTAATCCATTGCCCATAGTTTGCTAGAATTAAAATCAATCCGATTTAAACAGTTTAACTAGGTAAAGTTTAATTAATTTTATTTTTCAGAAAATGGAAATTTTCTACTGTTTGCATTCAGTAGTTATTATAATTTTAATGTTAATGTAGTCGTTTTATTTTATTTGAATATAAATGGTTTTTTGTTTTGTTGCTTTCTCAACTTTAAAAAAACAAGTGAATATAATTTTGTGCTAAAGCCTAAATTTAAGGGCTACCTATAATAATAAAAAAAAATTATAAATAAAAAAAGGAAAAATAAAAAAAAAAAAAAGTTAGGAAAAAAAAAGGACGTTAGGAAAACAAAAACAAAGAAAAAAAAATCCACGCGGACATTGAGAAAAAAAAATTCGGAGAAAGAAAAAAAGTAAATATACGGATTCCAGCCTACAACATTCATCATCTGAAACTGAGAACTTACCGATCACGCTATAAACTGGCAACTGGAATGAGATGGTTGCATTTCTGATATTGGAAATCCACTGAAAACAGTACCACATATCTCGAACATGGAGAGGGAAGGGGAGGCGTCGGCCCCTGAAAATACCCTATTTCCATGATTTTTGGGCCTCTGAACACAATGATGAAATCCGTTTGTCGATCCGACCTTTCGTTCGGGAGTTATTAGGGGTGGACAAACGTAGTAGGCTACCAATTTTGGTCCCTATCACAATAGCTCCCAAACGGTCGCTAAAAATTAAGAAATTTAGTTTAAGGAAAGTGGGCTTTACATTCTTTTGAACTTCATGTTTCAGATAGAGGAGAGACTGTTTTTTTTTATGCAATTTTCAGTTGCCCTAGCTCCATAAGGATTTTGCGGGACAGGTGATTAAGTGGTAAAGTGAAATATTAGAGTCTTTTGACACCAGACGATTCTAGGGCTCACCCAACCCTCTACATAATGGTGATTGGGATTGCTATAGACTTAACTCCATTTTGATGGTCGAGTATCGTTGGGAGCCTTAATTTCCAGCGCTTGGTCAGAACCTGCATGGCTGCTATTAGGGATCCTTGGGCAGGTAGAGTTTGTTGGTGTAATTTGCAGCTTAAAGCTATTAACAATGCACTTATTAATGGTATATTTTTCGTCAAGTGATATTATTACAAAAGCACTAACTTTGTACTGTCGGTCTATCTGTCGGCATAATTCAAGTCTAATGTATTTTTGATGATATTCATTTATTTCACGAATATTCACAATCACAAGTTTCAACAATAAATCGAAGTCTCTATCGATCAAATACCGTATTTCAATACGTTTTAATAAAATCATATTTACATTTAAAGTTAATCTTTTTTTTATCAAATTTCATAAAATGTGCCATCGCACCGAGCATTGCTGTTACAACTATTTTTTATTTTTTTTCAGAACTACCTTCTGTAATCTCACTAATGTGAAAAATTTATTCAGATTTACTTTGAATCAAATTCGACTGATAACACGGCTTTATTGTGCACATTATTACAATGCTTCTTTCATTTACCTTTTGAAAGTTTATTAGTTGTAAAGGTGCAGTTTGTGGATCATCTCTTTGTTTGAATGACTGACTCGCGTTGGCTGCCTGTGTAAGCCATGCCGTAGGCCTAGTCTACAGGAGCGTTGAAAACCTTGTTGCTAACGTTCTTTGAGAACCGAGCAAAATTGGAAATAGAAAGAAATGAATCTGACGAAAATATAGGCCTGTCACATTCCTTAGAAATTCGTTATACTAAAATTCAAAACAAGCTCTGAGCTGAAAACGAATGTAACTCAAAATTTCAAAAAGTACCAATAGCTTCATTAACCGCTCATCTAAGAAATTAGGATGTCTTTATATAGATTATACAGAAAAATGAAAAACACTAGAAAGCTAGGAGTTTTAATATTCTGAAAGTACATATTTAAGGTTTTATGACGATATATGCATTCTTCAAAATCAATAAATATGAAGATAAAATAAAGGAACCAAAGGAATGAATAGTTTAGATCAGCGGTTCCCAACCGGTGGGTCGCGACTTGATCCTAAAACTATCAGAAACCATCGAATAAACCATCAGAAAAGATCAGAAAAATCGAAAATCGATCATATATAAGGAAGGGATACGATACAAATATGGTTTTATTCTATATTCTTCTATTCCTATTTATGTGGAGATATTCCGATAAGGAAAGGTAGGTCGCCAGCTGAAAAAGGTTGGGAACCGCTGGTTTAGATCAAAATAAAATCTGTAACGTTTCTTAAAGCTAATAATATATTCAATATAATGTTCTACAATATTCTACAGTAAGTAATAAATATTCTCAAAAATTAAATATTTCGTTGTTTCTATTATTATCTTTAAACTAACAAGTATTATAATATAAATATCGACACTGATTTGTAATAATAATCAAAACATTTCAAAGAGTATTTCCCTCCTACCTCTATTGTCTCTACCTTCAGTTACTGAAATGATAGAAAATTGTTGTGTAGGTGTCTCAGATTGAGTTACTAACACATAGGAGGAAGTGGTTTTATTACTAGCTTTTATTTTTATTATTTTTTGCATTCAACATTTCTGTAGGCCCTTAAATATTAATTCCCTAAATATAATTTAAATATTTATTTCACTTCTACTACATTTTATAAACAAAAATCTATCTGTGGCTGCTTCTTAATTCGGAAATAAAATTAATGTAGTAGAAGGGCCTGCAGGAACATGATGTTTACTTATATTAAAATGTGCTTTTATTAATTTTTTTTTTCAAAAATTGTGAAAATAATAAAAACGAAAAACCTCGGAATATTTTTAATTATAACTCCTGAGTATGAAAAAAATAAAAATTTTACATTTTCTGCAAAAAAAAAAAATAAATAAGTAAATAAATAAATTCTTATTATTTATTTAAGTTGTCAAAATCTGAATAATGTTAATTAAATCAAAGCAACCGCAAATTAGTGGATTACTAAAATGATCGCCCACTAAATGAATAGAAATTTATTGTTTCAATTTTAGAGGAATATCTACGAAATTTGTTTGTCATTTTCACAATGAAGTTTCTCGATTCATACGGTCAATTTTCTTTTTTTTTTAAAAAATCAAGCTAGATTTCTTGTGTGTAAATAAATATGCATGTAAAATGATTATTCATTCAACAATTCAAAAGTTACAGAGGGCGGTACACAGGCTTACAAATTTATAAGCCTTACTTTTCTAGGAATGTAAGCTAAATAAACAAAACAAAACACATTAAGTATAAATTTTTAGGTAGTACGTTTGCAATATATTAAATTCCTATAAAGTACAAAAAAAGCAGATTTTTTTTTTTTTCTTTTTTTGCACTTTAATTTTATTTTGGGATTTAGGATGAACGAATTGTTAAAAAAAAAAAAAAATAATTAAATATAAAGATTTTTCCTTACAATCCGATGCACTTTCGAGCGTTTAAGGAATTCTTTGTTTTTATTTATAATACCGCTTTACTTTTGGGAAATTTTAAAAGATCTTTATTTAGCAAAAACTTCACGTTGAAAGGAAAGGTTTATCATTTCACTTTCATCTCCAGAAACCAGGTTTTTTGGGGCAATTGTTGTGCTTGTTTTGCTGATTGTATCTTCAGTGATTTCGAGCAAATAAAGACCATCCGCAAGTGAATGGCATCAATTATTGCTGAAATTATTACGACATGGCAATTAATACCATTTAACGTGAGCGACACCTTGCGGGAAATTGAGAAGCTACAATAATAATAATAATGACGCTGCCCAAAGGACTTATTGTAACACATCAGTAATCTGCCGCTAACTTGAGCTACTCGCAGGGCGTTGACGTAATTTTCCTCTTCAGTTCCTCTCTATTATTGAATTAAACTGTCAGAGTCATTCGAACTGCGGGTTTCTGGTGTCATTATGCTCACTCAATCCTCGGGCGATCGAAGAATAAAAAAAACGAAAGAAATGCCTGAGAGCAAACCTTCCATTATATAATACGATATACTTCCATCAGACGCTGAGCTTGACTGTACAAACTAATTCTCTAGAAAATTCGAACAGAGGCGGCTTCCTCAGGGCCTCGGTTACTGCCCTTTCAGTCCGATATTACTGCTTTCCAAACTTGCAATTATTCAAAACTGGAATTTGTTTTTGGGTCTCCATTGGCGTAGTCAATCAGGAAATAAAAGATATTACAGCGTCCTGGTATTATTCTGATGTAAAATTATAATGGAATTTGAGTTAATATTTTTAAAGTAAAAAATAACAAATGAACATCAGTGGAGCCGTACACTTTAAGCAATGCAAAGAATAGGTCAGTTCATTCTTCTTTTATATTATTAACGAGAATAATGTAGGAGAAATTATAAATAACGAGTTCAACGAATTGATATTAAGGTTGTTAATATCATTTTTATTTCTAGTTAAGATAAAAACATATTGTTACAAACCATTTCTGTATTAGGTTACAAGGAGGTTGCTTTCACAAAGTTTTTGTTAGCCTAATTTTTTTTTAAAGATGTTATCTAATTTCTTTATTAAAGATTTACTCATGGAGATATACATTACATGTCATATAAAATTTATTCTTATATAACTTTGAATATATATTGTTATATATGCTATTATACAATTAAGTAGTTAGGTTTTTTTGAGGTCATCTTTATGTTTTCATCATTTGTCTGGGAAGGGATAGCCAGTCTCATAGCTTTGCCACTTATTGTGAAGCAGTAATGTCGTATGATAATCACAGGCTAGCTTTATCAGCTAGTCACAAAAATAAACGCATGATAGATACTTCATTTTATGCACCAAAAAAGGGCATTTTTTTTTTTAAGGTTCTTTACAATCACTATATCAAAAGAATATGGAGTAAACATTTAATACCATTAAAATTTGATCATAGGATAAATGCATTGGTTTTTACAGAAAACAAAAATAAGTTTGAATTAAGAAAGCAAATTAAACTTAAACAAGAGAATATAATTTTGTGCTAAAGCATAAATTTAAGGGCCACCCATAATAATAAAAAATTTAAAAATTATAATAAAAAAAGGAAAAATAAAAAAAAATGTTAGGAAAAGAAGAAAAAAAACAGAAAAAAAAAACAAACACGTGGACTTAGAGAAAAAAAAGATTAGGAGGAAAAAAAAAAAAAAAAACCTAGAAAATACCGTACATGAATTCGAACAGACAACATTCAGCATATGAGTCCGAGAACTTAGCGATCACGCTATAACTGATACCTGAAACGAAATGGTGCATTTCTAACATTTAGCTAATAGCGGAAATCCGATGAAAACAACGCCAAATATCTCGAACTTGGGGAAGGAGGGGGCGTTGGCCCCTGAAAAATACGTTATTCCTTGTTTTTTGGGCCTCTGAACACGATGATGAAATGCGTTTGTCGATCCGACCTTCCGTTCGGGAGTTGTTAAGAGGGTACATGGACAACAATACCAAATATCTCGAACATGGGGGGGGGGGGGCAGCATTGGCCCCTGAAAATATCCCATTCCTACAGTGTTTGCGTGCCTGAACAGGATGTTGAAATCCGTTTGTCGATCCGATCTTCTGTTCGGGAGTTATTAGGGACATAAATAAACGGACAGGACAAACGTAAAAGCTACCGATTTTGGTCGCCATCACAATAGTTCCCAAATGAGTCTCTAAAAAGACGAGGTAAAATTCAAATTTTTGCCTCATTAACATATCTTATATTTCACCGATGACTATCCTAGTTGACGATAACCAATTAAAGTGAAAGACCTGTACTAGTATATCATAAGCACAAATCTTGTTTATTGATGTTAAATCTCATTTTTTTTTTTATCTGTCGTGGTCACATATGGATGTAAAGAAGGCTACATCACTCTATTACTTAACATTTTAAAAATGTATTACAGAAAAAAAATAGCTGGAAATACCAATTCAAATTAGTCTATAAAAATTGCGATAGTATTACTTCCTCCTCATAAATTCCTAATTTTTCTCCACTGAGTTTTGTTTGAAATCTAGGTAGGTCAATGAAGAAGTGCCTGGAAGCTAAAGCAGTATGTAATAATATAAACTACATGAATCCACAGTCAGGAGTTCGCGAGACGAAGCCTTAATGATTAAAATAATTCATTCACTTAACCTAACAATACCACGGTATGTTATTTCCAGATTAAAATTGTATAAATCGTACTCTGAAAATATGTAACTAAATACATTTTCAGAAAACGATTTATACAATTTTGAAAACAACAACATTGTTAATACAGTAACATTTTCTTAATATTAGATTGACAATTTAGGAAATTACTGTATTAGTTATATAATAATCTCATTCAATAATTCTTAATTAGCTTAATATTGGATTTGAAAAAGAGATATGATCTTTTCCTATCTTTGCTTTTGCATTAATTTTATTATTATGCAATTTATATTGCGTGAAAGATTTTTAATTTTAATTTGAAAAAGCCCAAACTCGTCTTCATATTATTAGTAATGAAGCCTACAATTTATTCAAATTATTTAAACTTAATAATACAGAATAATAAAATAATAAAATATTTATATTTTATAATTATATAATACAATATTATAACTTAATTATGTAATATTTTATATTTATTACTAAAATTAAAAAAAAATTCTCACTGTATACTTATTGTAAAATACGCAAATATTAAATTTTGCCTTTTATCTTGTATGTGCATCTTAATCCAATGTTCAGCATTATATATAATCTAGCAAAACTATTAAAAAAAATAGCAATTTGATAAAAAAAAAAGCCTTTCTTATAGATTTAAAAAGTAAGAATTTCTTACTCGAAATGCCTGTTGTTCTGAATGCTAAGAGTGAAAGCGTATTTCTGTAATATTGATACGATCAGTCTGCCATTGTTGCTTCTTTTCTCCAAGATGAATGTGCTACTGTATTCATTCAAGCGAAGATATAGGATCCAATCAGCACCAAATCAAAGATCAAGATTTTAATCTAAAAGAAAAAAAAAAATTATAATCTACTCCAACAGGTAATTGACCCTGCGGGAGGGAATGGGAGGTGGTTTGACCCGAAGACCCCTTTCGACCAGAACAACGTAACAAGATTACAAGTTGCCGTGAAGGTGTGGTTCTGATTATTGCTCGCTGGCAACACCGGATTCTAATTTCTCTCACAGATTGGTGTCTTCAAAATCTCATTAAACCACAGAAATTGCTTTTTGAACACAGACCTAATTTTTTTTTCTTCCCGTGATTACATTTTATTTTTCAATCTCGAGATATAATTAACAAAGAAAAAAAAAATCCTAACTGTTTGATCCCATAGTAACTAAGCATTATTATTTTTTTTTTTTTCATAACTCATTTTACCGAGTTTGACTTAACTTTTAACTTTATTCTTAAGAAAATTTTGATGATTTCAAAAAAAAAAAAAAAAAAAGGAAGTACTGAGAATTCGTTATTTCCCATTCAAGCATTGAGTTATCGTCAATGGGAATCTGGGACAGCTGTTTCGTCGTTATTAGGACTCATCACTAGATTTACCCATTGACAATCAACTCGAAAGTGTGAAAGACTATGAATCTTGTTCCCATTTACTTTTCAACTCCCAGACTTAAAACCACATGGAGCCTTGTCTTATTTTGTCCCTTTATTAGTGAATATCTTTTGTGCTTAGCATTCAGCTGGATGAAGTTTAATAGTGTACTGGTTACAGTGATTTTTCTTATTGTTCTTTGATTTTTGAACCTGCTACTCCTGGAATTTTCAAATTTCGCGTCTTCGAAATGATCATCAATTGGTACATCTCGCTGATGAGCTCTAACAAGGACGAAACAGCTGTCCTAGATTCCCGTTGATGAAAACTCAAAACGAAACTTATGCATTGTCAATATTTCCCTTTTTTTCATGTTTCAATTTGTGCACATTAAACTCCCCCATTCTGAAGATTTATTGAAATTACAGTAAGCAGATTAAAGGGCTATACGCGCTACTCCGTCTTCCGCTACACCTGAAATTTTTAGAACGGTAAATTTTTTAATATAGATTAATAGAAATATATGGTCAAATGTGATATTTTATTTCATGTAATTGTTCCCCATTTTTGTGACCCTGAAGACATAACGACGTCACTTAAGCAATAACGTTACGGAAACATAACGGAAGACGGAGTAGTGCGTATAACCCTTTACAGTCTAGTTTACGACAGAGTTCCGTCGTAACACTTTGGTCGTAAGTCGAACCTAGTATTCAGATCAAACAAATAATGAAAAAAATAAAAGTAAACAACTACAAAAATACATAAATTAATCTTTATTTCGTAGCTGTTTTGAATTTAGATAATAATAACAATTAAAAAAATAGAAGTAAGAATTTCATGAAAGAACTTAAAAGATATTTTCCTTAAAATGTTACTTTTTTTTTTATTTCATTTATTTATTTGAAACCAAAACAAACTAAAAGTCTCCATTAAACTATTATTATTACGATTCCTGTCTAACAAATATAGTATCCCATAAAAGTTCTCCATTTCCTTAAAAAATAAATAAAATAAATAAATAAATTCGCAAAAGCTTAATTAAGTCGGGTAAATCGAAAATAACTTTAATCTTATCAAACATGCGCAAGTTAGTGGATTAGTAAAAAACTTACTTTTCATTATTAAGACATAAATATGTAGAAATTCATTGTTTCGGTCCTAATACTTTTCTAAGGCAATGACGTCTTCACGCGGTAATTTCTCAAAAGGATCAATTTTTCTCACGGAAAAAATTTCAAATACAACAGTTATATCGTCTCTAGTTCGTAAATATGCATGCTAACTTTTATCAAGATCCATCAAAAATTATTAAGGACAGATGATGAGATCCATACACAGTGACTAGACCAGTGCTTTTCAATCTTTTGTGCTTTTATATTTGAAGAAATCAGCAGTACACCAAACCCTGTTCCTGAAATTCCGCGCCACATAAACTTTTTCAATGCTTTTATTGTAATAGAATCTTTGAAAAACACTTCTCAGACATTTTAAAGATACCGGAAATGTTTTTTTAAACCGATATAAATTGATTTACTTTATTTATCTAAAAGTTATTAGAACGAATCAGAATGTAGTTCATATTTCTGTTTGTCCAGGTTATTTGATATCTAGATTGTATTCCAGATAGGAACATTTGACTAGTGTGAACAAACTAAATGTCCATTGTAAATGCACTCTCAGAATTTTCTCGTGGCACACCAGCTCAGAAGCTCTGTATCAGAGTAACTTTGTGCACCTCTTGCCAAAGTAGGATGTCGTCGCAATTGATTAATGGCATGCGCGTTAATCATCAACAGAGGAAGGGCTATAAGTCAATAACAATTGTAATTCAGTAAGGAAACATTGTTTGTTTGTTTGTTTTCCATAGCATCGTTGAAATGTTAATTTCGAGGAATTATGTCTTAAAATTTGGTTTGTTTTATTACCATTACCATCACTTGCTATAATCGTGAAATCGAAGTTCACGTCATGTTCTAACAGAAAGCCAACACAGTTTAGAGTTTTCACTAATTATTATCAGACCCTTACATAGATCTCAAACTTAATCGATCGTGCTGAACATGATTGCTGTGATTGAACAAGCTAACTGATCAGATGTTTGCTAATCGACAGACAGACAAATATTCGAAAGTGTGTAGTAGATTAATCTCAGACATCGAAGCTTTCCTTTGAACTAAAATTTCATTCTAATTAATGTAATTTAAATTTCAATGTACATAAAGAATATACACTTTATTTAATTCACACAGTGACGCTTATTTTATTCGTTTGTAGTATATCTTAAAAGTGCTTTTTTTATTATTATTACGTACCTTATCTAATACAAAACTAGCGTAGGTTTTTTTTATTTGTATGCAAGCTTTACACAATTTCAGTTTCGAGTTTTTAAAGTACAATAGGATATGAAGAACTATATTGCATTTAGACTATGTTGCTTATTTAGAGTACTTAAAATATATGCTCATTTTTTTTTTTTTTATATCTCCACATTTTTCATCCCTCAAACAAAATCCTCTAAATCCCTTTCTAAAATGGCTGAACTGATTTCGTTAAAGTATGTTACGATGCTTATCAGAGGTCCAACTTAAAATATGAACAACGAGTTCATTTTTATCAACTCTCCCAATGGTCCTCATAGTTGACCCTTCCAGAGCTGCATGCTCAGTTACAATGAACAGCTAATTTAAATATCTACAAACGGTATTCCAGGTTTGGCCTAAATTTAACAACGGTGTCTGATCAATACCTTAACACCTATTTGTCTAACAGAGCTGAAACTTTACAAAAAGGTTTAGGATTTTTATAAGAAAAAACTCACTAAATGGAGGGAAAAACGCCAACCGGACAAATAAATATGCCTTCGCCCATTGAGCCAACATCAACGAGAATTCTGTACAATTGTTTCGTCCTTATTGGGGACTCATCAGCAGAATGTACTCGTTGAATGTTTTGGCTCGCCGGGCGAAAGCTCTACCCAAAGCAAATGCGATCCCGCGAATGGCTCGCCGGGATAAACAACAATAAAATAAAAAATGATCCTGAAAGATCCAAAATATTAACCCTACGGACGTTAAACTTGCTTTCTAAAAAACTCACTATTGATGAGCTACTGTTTTCTTTTTAATATCTGTGCTCAGGGATTTCAATATGATAACGCTTATTTTTATCCGTAGCCAAATCACACATCTGCATTTTTTCACGATTAACACAATAATCAACGCGCTCGTCGAGTTAATCAAATTACCACGTTCATTCTTGCTCGCGCAGAATGAATTTCGCTATCACTTCTCACGTGCATGTCATAATCTTTCATTGATAACTGTCTAAAATAAAACTTCAAGCAAATAACTAAAAATAAATAATAAATATTACTGTGCCTATACATCATTATAACTGTTCGAGTTACATACTACTAGATCAACAGCTACGGTCTCAAAAACCAGCAAAATATGTTGGAATACAATTCGAATTACCATGTCCGAAAGAAAAAAAGAATATCCTAAACGTTCGCTTTTCTGTAATACATTCTTCGATTCTCAGTTGATCTTTGAAACCGTTCATTTGTTTTCCCCTCTTGTTAATTTTTGGTATTTTTCAACCGACTTCTTATTTACTATGTTCTTAATTTGCTTCTCCTTATTAAATATTTGTTATAAATTTATTTATTCATACTATTATTTTTCCCTTTTTTCGATCCTACAACTCGATGAGTCGGAAGCTATTTTGTTATTTATGTGTAGTAGTACAGAGTACAGGCAAAGAAATAGAAGGAGAAATTGGCTCCTTTTATTTCTTTGCTATAGGTTTGGTCCAATGTTTGGAATACCCTTAATATACGAGAGGATTAAAAAAAGGGTTAGAACAAAACAAAAAAACCAAGAAGGCAGCAAAGGTAAACAAAAGATTTCGCCTCTGAGCTTTCAACAGTGAGTGTCAGACAGCCGTTTCGTCCTCTTTATGGACTCACGAACCCTTTACTGAAAGCTCAGATCACGAAACCAAATTAGGGATTCCATCCATGCACCCGCCAGTGGGTTCGCAATAAAATAAAAGCAAAACAAAAAATTAAAACAATAGAAAAAGCGTTAAATTTTTATTGTAAAAACAAAATAAGTTTCAAAATTCAATTTTAAGTCAAAATACTCCAATCCGTCCGTTATTGTGTTCACGGTTATCCAAAACTGTACATCCTAGAAAGATGAAATTTTAGATCTAAATATGGATTATTAAAAAAATATGATTTATATTGATTTTGATTATATGTCTTATATTTCGGTTTCGGATGGACAATAAAATGCCAAAGTACATTGTCATAATAATTGCATTTATTAAATATATATATGCAACGCAACTGAAATTTTAGAAGTAGTTGTACGATTGTAATTGAAAGATACCAGTTGAAATTCGTAGGTTACACATCCTATTAGTAGGTAAGGAACAAGCGGCCAAAAGTTAGCTTGTCCTTTATCCATGAGTCTGTGAACAAGAAAACTTCAATAACTACTATTTGTCCTATGGAGCTCACATTTTCACAGAAGGTTTAGGTTCATACAAGGAAGATTCCTTTTTGAATTTAATACAAATCAAAACAGGTAGTAAGGAGCTACTGGTCAAAAAACAGTCTAATACACTTTTTCTCTTTGCTGAATTATCAACTTTTTATTTTTTTAGACAGTCCTATCCTACTGGCATAAAAAGTTGCTACACCAATTATATCTTCTACCTGGTTTCTTTTTTCATTTAAAAACATTTCTTGAAGGAACCATCTTTTACTTATCTTATCCTGGAATCGTACTGCCAGTAAAGAGAGAGTAAATTAAAACTAAAAAACTAAAAAATTACAATAATCTGATTTTATCTAATTAAAAACAATAATAAAAAAAAAAAGACTTCTAAAGAACTTCCTTTAATTGAGTTGCCGCAACAGTGGATATCAATTACTAATAGCATCTTACTACAGACAGAAATTATATAGTAGATGGGAAAATAAGAGGTCTAAATAAAAACCAAATTCCTTATCAAAAAAAAAAACTCACGAAATTAATAATATGAATTTAAGTGTTGTATGGTACACTGAGAACAGAAGCAGAACATGTCATATCTAGTATATTTGCTGCTATTTTTTTTATCTCTCATTTTTTTTTAATTGAAAATGTCAAAAGAGGTCAACCCGGTCAAAGGCTTTTCAATTATTTTCTCCTTGTAAGGCGAATTTCTGGTAACCAAATGGTAATGGACACAAATGAGATGAGGATGGCGAGAATATGAAAATGAAAAACATGTCGCCCCAAAAACAAAAACAAAAAAAGAATGTTTTTTTTTTTTTGATACGCCTACATGCAGTCCCTAAGAAAGCTAAATTGTGTCCATTAGTTTCTTTAGGTCAGTAGGACCTCAGCTATTACAACACGTCTGAAGCGATAAATTTTGTCAAGGTTCGAAAGGAAATATAAACATTATCGTGGCCCCCTGGTGTCAGTTGACGACATTTCGCTACTAAAATGGAAGATACAGTGATTGGATTTACCGTAGCTGAAATAAACCCAGATCTCGTTATTTACAGGCTATAAAAAGAGCAATAACAAATGATGGCTACCAATAAAAAGGCTAATTGTATTAAAGGGAAAAAAAGTCCTCTAAGGAGATAATGTATAAAGGGGATAAGACAACTGCCATACTTCAGTGATTGACGTTAGGTCATTGAATGAATTTGCTTTTAAATAAAAACGAATATTATTTTTTTTTTAAAAATCAAGGAAAATAGAGGATGTGCATTTTAGAGCACTTATAATTGTCTGTATTTTAGACATCTCTTTAGTCTCAAAAGTTATAATTTCTGTTCTTCTTCTCAAGTGTCAGATTCTTTCCATCTTTTGAGCGATCTTTCTATACTTCTTGCACCTTTTGACAGATATTTCAAAATCTGTTTTAATATTCTATCAGAGTTCATTCTAGCTACACGACTTTTACAATTTCGTCGGTGTTGTTCTACAAAACCTACCGGCCATAATATCGCAGATCTAATGACAAATATCGCATATCTTTTGTCATTATATTCATTTTCCTTTATGATCAAACAGTGTGTAATCTAAGTTTCTCCTTACGATTCTCATTTCAGCATTTTATTAAATTTTTTTGGTCCTCGTTGCGAATAGTCCATGATTCACTGCCATAAGTTAGAGTAGGTCTCGCAAGGATCTTATCAATTCTACTATTTCTAGAAACTAAATACGGTTTGAAAATGTGATTAATAATATCTGATATTTTCAAGAAATTCTATGAATTTTTTAAAAAATTTTTAGGCATCTAAATACGTCTGAAAAGTCATAATTTCTTTGAAGATCACAAAATATCTGAGTGTAAGGGCATGAAACCAGAGCCAGCCTAATACAAAAGGAGACGGGCTCTCGTCTAATACAGCCTCATTATCTATGGGGACTTCGCACTGTACATCCAAAAATATACGAAATATATAAAAAATGAAACAATTGAGAAAAAAATACGTAAATACCTCAAGCCTTTAGTCAAAATAACCACTAAACAATTGAAACTGAAAACGACTCTCTAGTAATGGTTTCTCTGTATTAAGGCAAACCTAAATATAGGAGTATTGTCCGACCACCAACAGATGGCGGTTGGCCACGCCTTCGTCACATGCTAAGCGACGATTCTATAAATCTATTTGAGGAGTCAGTCGTTTTCCATTTTCAATGCAAATGCACAGATTTCGTTTCTTGTTTATAATATAGAGGAACTGATGATATAAATTACGACATTATATATCTATTTTCTTATCGAATAATAATAATAATAATAATAATAATAATAATAATATAACTATGTTATATTTTAACCATAACGATATATAAAACTGATTTGCTGTTTAAGAACTGTTATATTTATACTGTTTCTTATTTATTTAAATTATGAAAAATCGTAAT